>CM055901.1:9410596-9988096 GCA_029582155.1 Panopea generosa | reverse complement strand
TGTTGTATGCAATGGAAGGAATACATTTCACTATGCTGCAGGCAATGGAAGGTCATGCCATTGGCATTATGGCTTGTAATGCAACAACATGCTTAGGGTATTACTGCAGGTAATGAACGGACATGCCTTGAACAGTGTTGTAGGCAATGGAAAGATATGTCATGGAACAGTGTTTGGGGTAATGGAAGGATATGCCATTTACAGTACTGCAGGGAATGGAAGGAATACATTAAATAGTGTTCCATACCATGGGAAATTATGCCTTGAACAGTGGTTTAAGCAATGGACGGAATGCATTGAATAGTGTTAGTGGCAATGAAAAAAACGATTTGAACAGAATTGAAAGCAATGGAAAGACACCATTTAGACTGTATTGCAGGTGAATGAAATGAATTACTTACCTTGGGCAGTGTGAAAGGCAACGGAAGGACCCGCAATATATATTGTTAAAGGACCATCAACGTACAATTCATAAAATGCAATACAGAGATTGTCAGCAATTGATATTCGAAATGTCTGCAATATAGGCATTGTAAATGGTAATGCAATGACCTTTTTTGTTCGACGATCGAACAATAAGAGACCATAACATGAACAGTGATGAAAGAATTACATGGACACTGCTTGCCTTACAGACAGTATTATAGCTATACAATGACGTACGGTGTTCAAGAGCGTTACCTGAATAGAAAACCGACAATGGAAGGATTGATTTTGATAGTGATACCAGCAATGGAAGTGCCAGTAAATGGAAATGTCTGTATTTATAGGCAATGTTGCAAGCAAATGAAAAAGCGGTCGTATTGTGTATTCTGTTATGTATGAAGCGGAGTAATAAAGTCACTACATAATACAGGATTTACAGGAGTTACGTTTCTTTAACGAGTTTGTTCGTAAGTATATAAAAAAACTGTACTGTACTGTACTGTACTGTACTGTACTGTACTGTACTGTACTGTACTGTACTGTACTGTACTGTACTGTACTGTACTGTACTGTACTGTACTGTACTGTACTGTACTGTACTGTACTGTCTGCACTGCACTGTACTGCTGTAATGTACTGCTGTACTACACTGTACTGTACTGTCTTGCTCTGCACTGCACTGTACTTTACGGTACTGTACTGTACTGTACTTTACGGTACTGTACTGTACTGTACTGAACTGTACTGTACTGTACTGTACTGTTCTGTACTGTACTGTACTGTACTGTACTGTACTGTACTTTTGTAATGTACTGCTGTACTATACTTTACTGTTCTGTGTACTGTGTACTGTACTGTACTGCACTGCACTGCACTGCACTGTACTACACTGTACTGTACTGTACTGTACTGTACTTTTGTAATGTACTGCTGTACTATACTATACTGTTCTGTGTACTGTGTGCTGTGTACTGTGAACTGTGTAGTGTGTACTGTGTACTGTACTGTACTGTACTACAGCACTACACTGCACTGCACTGCATTACAGTGCACTGTACTGTTCTCTACTGAACTTCACAGTGAATGTATAATTACCGGCTATCTATGGAACGCCATAGCTGTCTTATATGGTCCATTTTCTATGTATTATGTGCACACTTTATTATATCATGTGCATTCATCATTATATTATGTCGATACTTTATTACATTATGTAGATACTTTATTATATTATGTAGACTGTTTGTTACATTATGTAGATACGTCATTATATTGTTTAGATACTTCATTACATTATGTAGATACATAATTACATTATGTGGATACTTTATTATATTCTGTAGATACTTCATTATATTATGTAGATACGTCATTATATTGTGTAGATACGTTATTACATTATGTAGACTGTTAATTATATTATGTGGATACTTTATTATATTCTGTAGATACTTCATTACATTATGTAGATACTTTATTACATTATGTAGAAACTTTATTATATTATGTAGATACTTCATTACATTATGTAGACACTTTATTATATCTTGTCGAAACTTTATTATATTATGTAGAAACTTTATTACATTATGTCGAAAGTTTATTATATTATGTGCATTCTTCATTATATTATGTCAAAACTTCCTTATGATGACGAGATCATTTTGACGGGGTGATTTATATACTGACACCGTGTCAAAATAATAATGTTGTTGTTTTATAGCATAAATGTCTGTATATATTAATTATTATAAGAAGAGGTAATAAACTCTATTTTTTTCGCTATTATTATACAATATTATACCAGATATAAGTTTTAAAAGATAATTGATCATAAAAAGATGAATGATACAATTATAGTCAATGATTCATGATTCAATATTCATGCATCATGAATTGGACACCATTTTTAAATAGGTGTTTTCCTGAATATAAGGTCAGGTTGTTAAGACTTGGAGAAGGACGGATTATTGCTTACATATTTGTTCTAGTTTATTTCGACGCAAGAAGTCTGATTCAGATCAAATTGTCGACGTGTACTTGAAAGCTGAGTATTGCGTTGGAGTGGGTATAGTACGACAAAGATTCTTCTAGCGATAGGCACTGGAAAGGCTCGTTTGAAACTCATAGGAATATTTATTGTGTTGGAACTGGGGATTAGTTAAGTCTGATGCTTTTAGTTTGAAACTGTTCTCAAACAACAGTTTAGTTTTTTGCTGGAACTGGACATGTATCTTAGTTCGAAGATTTAGGTTTTGAACAGTTTCCAAACATATAAGTGTATATTTATGCTGGAACTGAGCAGTGTTCCAATCATACAGTTTTGTTATTAGTTTGAACCCGTTCTCAAACAATAACTTTATTTTCGTGCTGAAGCTTGGTTTTGTTTCATGCACTTTAGGTTAGTTTGAAACAGTCTTCAAACATATAGGTGTATTTTTATGCTGGAGCTGAGCATTGTTCCAGACATACAGTTTTGGTTTGAGTTTGAAACAAGTCTCAAACAAATGCTGTCCAGACACGTTGTGAAAATTATTAAAATATTGTTGAACAACAGTTCAACTCTACAGGGTTTGAAACATTATACTGTAAATAGTTGATTGATATGATTGTCTGTATGATTTCTAAATATTAGAATCATTTTATTATATTTTGTTTGTTTGACGTTTACGAATCATGAGGCAAGAACCCTGAGGAAAATTTATATATATTATACAGTTTGAACAAAATAATTTAACATAGTTTCAAGCTAGGCTGTTTTTACAGCTTAATCCAGTGAAGACACAATCGCCTTACGAAAAAATATCGCTTCCTGCAGTGCGTGTCCATATTTCTTCCTGCGGTGCGTGTCCATAGCTCTTCCTGGGGTGCGTGTCCATAGCTCTAGCTCTTCCTGGGGTGTGTGTCCATAGCTCTTCCTGGGGTGCGTGTCAATAGCTCTTCCTGGTGTGCGTGTCCATAGCTCTTCATGCGGTGCGTGTCCATAGCTCTTCCTGCGGTACGTGTCCATATCTCTTACTGCGGTGCGTGTCCATATCTCTTCCTGCGGTGCGTGTCCATAGCTCTTCCTGCGGTGCGAGTCCATAGCTCTTCCTTGGGTGCATGTCCATATCTCTTTCTGCGGTGCGTAACCATATCTCTTCATGTGGTGCGTGTCCATATCTCTTCATGCGGTGCGTGTTCATATCTTTTCCTGCGGTGTGTGTCCATATCTCTTCATGTGGTGCGTGTCCATAGCTCTTCCTGCGGTGCTTGTCCATATATCTTCATGTGGTGCATGTCCATAGCTCTTCCTGCGGTGCGTGTCCATATTTCTTCCTGCGGTGCGTGTCCATATCTCTTCATGCGGTGCGTGTCCATAGCTCTTTCTGCGGTGCGTGTCCATATCTCTTCATGCGGTGCGTGTCCGTAGCTCTTCCTGCGGTGCTTGTCCGTATCTCTTAATGGGGTGCGTGTCCGTATCTCTTCATGCGGTGCGTGTCCGTAGCTCTTCCTGCGGTGCGTGTCCATATCTCTTCCTGCGGTGCGTGTCCATATCTCTTCCTGCGGTGTGTGTCTGTATCTCTTCCTGCGATGCGTGTCCATATCTCTTCCTTATCTCCTCTTCCTGAGGTGCGTGTCCATATCTCTTCCTGCAGTGCTTGTCCATATCTCTTCCTGTGGTGCGTGTCCATATCTCTTTCTGTGGTGCGTGTCCATATCTCTACCTGTGTTGCTATTTTTTCCCGTTGAAAGGAAGGGATGTGTCTATCCACGCTGAGATTTTAAAGAACAACTTCCAATTTCTCTTCCGCCATGTTCAATAATCTTTCTGTCAAAGAAGCTTGTTGTTTAAAGCGGTGTCAATTTAGAAATCACCCAGTCAAAATGATCTCGTCATCATAAGGAAGTTTCGACATAATATAATGAAAAATGCACATAATATAATAAACTTTCGACAAGATATAATAAAGTTTCGACATAATGTAATAAAGTTTCTACATAATATAATAAAGTTTCGACAAGATATAATAAAGTATCTACATAATGTAATTAAGTATCTACATAATATAATAAAGTATCTACATAATGTCATAAGGAATCTACAGAATATAATAAAGTATCCACATAATGTAATAAACAGTCTACATAATGTAATAAAGTATCTACACAATATAATGACATATCTACATAATGTAATGAAGTATTTACAGAATATAATAAAGTATCCACATAATGTAATAATGTATCTACATAATGTAATGAAGTAACTACACAATATAATGACGTATCTACATAATGTAATAAACAGTCTACATAATATTATAAAGTATCTACAAAATGTAATGAAGTATCGACATAATGTAATAAAGTATCTACATAATATAATGATAAATGCACATGATATAATAAAGAATGCACACAATACATATAAAATGGATCACATAAGACAGCTATGGCGTTCCATAGCTATCCGTTATCCTGCGGTATTATGAGGCGTTTTGGTTGGCCGTTTTCGAATAATAATACTGAATTGCAGACGATCCTTTGGAATGGGGTAAAACCCTGTCTGTCCCACATGTAGAAACAAAGTGCATAAACTTATTCATTGATTACTAAATAAAACAGGTAGAATTTTGACAGCAATACTATATGCAAATTATACAAAATATGGATTCCCGATCCTAAAAGATTGTTAGCATTTTTTATTAAAATCTGACAACCTTATCGCAATCTAAATGTGTCAAAATATTTTAAACCCCACATGATTTAAACGTAATAGTTGGGTATAAAAAGGTATTTTGTACACCATCTTTAAATATTTCAGCATTGTATGCGATAAGTTGGTTAATTCTTGAGAGGATTAGTCTTACCTTGTAGTGTTGGTCAAATCAATGTAACTTGCATGTACAATGTGTTTTGATGTGATACAAGAGAACATGTACAATGTCTTCGCTCACCTGATTTAATGTCATCAAACCATTATTTTCAGTACAATTGTCAAATGTTAGACAATAATTGGATGCATCTAAATGGCAATTTGCTGTTTGATTTATTTTAGTTCAGTCATCCTAGTACAATAACGTTATAAGATATATGAGGAAAATTATACCATACCATTAAATTAAGCGTTAACAGAAACTATATACAGTTAAACCTGTGTTAGTGGTCACCTCTATTAAGTAACCACTTGTTTTAAACGGTTAAATTTTATATTGACCCATTTTTAAGTTTAGTTATAATCAACCTTCATTAAGAAGCCAGCTGCGTTAAGGGGTCATTTTTGTTATGTCCCTTTAGTGGCTGCCTACGATAGGTTTTGACTGTAAACAATATATACAATGTACTAATAAAATTCAAACGTCGTTTCTTTTTCTAGGTTGGTGGTCGATAGACGACAGCGGTGATAGGTTGGTGGTCATTAGACGACAGTGGTAGGAGGTTGGTGGTCGTTAGACGACAGCAGTGATAGGTTGGTGGTCATTAAATGACAGCTGTGAGAGGTTGGTGGTCATTAGACGACTGCAGTGAGAGGTTGGTGGTCATTAAACGACAGCGGTAGGAGGTTGGTGGTCATTAGACGACAGCGGTGAGAGGTTTGTGGTAGTTAGACGACAGCGGTGAGAGGTTGGTGGTCGTTAGACGACAGCAGTGAGAGGTTGGTGGTCATTAGACGACAGCGGTGATAGGTTGGTGGTCATTAGACGACAGCGGTGATAGGTTGGTGGTCATTAGACGACAGCGGTAGGAGGTTGGTGGTCGTTAGACGACAGCAGTGATAGGTTGGTGGTCATTAAATGACAGCTGTGAGAGGTTGGTGTTCATTAGACGACGGCGGTGAGAGGTTGGTGGTCATTAAACGACAGCGGTAGGAGGTTGGTGGTCATTAGACGCCAGCGGTGAGAGGTTGGTGGTACTTAGACGACAGCGGTGATAGGTTGGTGGTCATTACACGACAGCGTCGAGAGGTTGGTGGTCATTAGACGACAGCGGTGATAGGTTGGTGGTCATTAAATGACCGCAGTGAGAGATTGGTGGTCATTAGACGACAGCGGTGAGAGGTTGGTGGTCGTGAGACGACAGCGGTGATAGGTTGGTAGTCATTAGACGACAGCGGTGAGAGGTTTGTGGTCGTGAGACGACAGCGGTGATAGGTTGGTAGTCATTAGACGACAGCGGTGATAGGTTGGTGGTCGTGAGACGACAGCAGTGATAGGTTGGTAGCCATTAGACGACAGCGGTTAGAGGTTGGTGGTCGTGAGACGTCAGTGGTGAGAGGTTGGTGGTCTTTTGACGACAGCAGTGATAGGTTGGTAGTCATTAGACGACAGCGGTAGGAGGTTGGTGGTCATTAGACAACAGCGGTGAGAAATTGGTGATCATTAGACGACAGCGGTATGAGGTTTGTGGTCATTAGATGACAGCAGTGATAGGTTGGTAGTCATTAGCCAACAGTGGTGAGAGGTTGGTGGTCTTTTGACGACAGCAGTGATAGGTTGGTGGTCATTAGACGACAGCGGTAGGAAGTTGGTGGTCATTAGACGGCAGCGGTATGAGGTTGTTTGTCATTAAACGATAGCAGTAGGAGGTTGGTGGTCATTAGACGAAAGCGGCAAGAGGTTGGTGGTCAGTAGGCGACAGCGGTCATTAGGCGACGGCATTAGGAGGTTGGTGGTCAATAGACGACAGCGGTAGTATGTTGATTGTCATTAGACGACAGTGGTGAGAGGTAAGGGGTCATAACACGAAGCCGGTGAGAGGCTGGTAGTCATTAAATGACAGCGGTGAGAGGTTGGTGGTCATTTGACGACAGAGGTGAGAGGTTGGTGGTCGTTTGGCGACAGCGGTGATAGGTTTGTTGTCATTAGACGACAGCAATAGGAGGTTGGTGGTCATTAGACGACAGCAGTGAGAGGTTGGTGGTCAAATGACGACGGCGGTGAGAGGTTGGGGGTCATTAGAAGACAGAGGTCATTAGGCGACGGCGATGAGAGGTTGGTGGTCATATGGCGACAGCGGCGAGAGGTTGGTGGTCATTAGAAGACATTGGTGAGAGGTTGGTGGTCATTAGACGACGGCAGTGAAGGGTTGGTGGTCATTAAACGACAGCGGTAGTAGGTTGGTGGTCATAAGACGACAGCGGTGAGAGGTTGGTGGTAATTAAATGACAGCAGTGATAGGTTGGTAGTCATTAGGCGACAGCGTCCAGAAGTTGGTGGTCATTCGGCGACAGCGGTAGTAGGTTGGTAGTCATAAGACGCCAGCGGTGAGAGGTTGGTGGTCATTAGACGACAGCGTCGAGAGGTTGGTGGTCATTAGACGACAGCAGTGAGAGGTTGGGGGTCATTAGAAGACAGTGGTAGGAAGTTGGTGGTCATTAGACGACAGTGGTAGGAGGTTGGTGGTCATTAGACGACAGTGGTAGGAGGTTGGTGGTCGTAAGACGACAGCAGTGATAGGTTGCTGGTCATTAAATGACAGCTGTGAGAGGTTGGTGGTCATTAGACGACGGCGGTGAAAGGTTGGTGGTCATTAAACGACAACAGTAGGAGGTTGGTGGTCATTAGACGACAGCGGTGAGAGGTTTGTGGTAGTTAGACGACAGCGGTGATAGGTTGGTGGTCATTACACGACAGCGTCGAGAGGTTGGTGGTCGTTAGACGACAGCGGTGATAGGTTGGTGGTCATTAAATGACCGCGGTGAGAGATTGGTGGTCATTAGACGACAGCGGTGAGAGGTTGGTGGTCGTGAGACGACAGCGGTGATAGGTTGGTAGTCATTAGACGACAGCGGTGAGAGGTTTGTGGTCGTGAGACGACAGCGGTAATAGCTTGGTAGTCATTAGACGACAGCGGTGAGAGGTTGGTGGTCGTGAGACGACAGCGGTGATAGGTTGGTAGTCATTAGACGACAGCAGTGAGAGGTTGGTGGCCGTGAGACGACAGTGGTGAGAGGTTGGTGGTCTTTTGACGACAGCAGTGATAGGTTGGTGGTCATTAGACGACAGCGGTAGGAGGTTGGTGGTCATTAGACAACAGCGGTGAGAAATTGGTGGTCATTAGACGACAGCGGTATGAGGTTTGTGGTCATTAGATGACAGCAGTGATAGGTTGGTGGTCATTAGCCAACAGTGGTGAGAGGTTGGTGGTCTTTTGACGACAGCAGTGATAGGTTGGTGGTCATTAGACGACAGCGGTAGGAGGTTGGTGGTCATTAGACGGCAGCGGTATGAGGTTGTTTGTCATTAAACGAAAGCGGTAGGAGGTTTGTGGTCATTAGACAACAGCGGTGAGATATTGGTGGTCATTAGACGACAGCGGTATGAGGTTTGTGGTCATTAGATGACAGCAGTGATAGGTTGGTAGTCATTAGCCAACAGTGGTGAGAGGTTGGTGGTCTTTTGACGACAGCAGTGATAGGTTGGTGGTCATTAGACAACAGCGGTAGGAAGTTGGTGGTCATTAGACGGCAGCGGTATGAGGTTGTTTGTCATTAAACGAAAGCGGTAGGAGGTTGGTGGTCATTAGACGAAAGCGGCAAGAGGTTGGTGGTCAGTAGGCGACAGCGGTCATTAGGCAACGTCATTAGGAGGTTGGTGGTCAATAGACGACAGCGGTAGTATGTTGACTGTCATTAGACGACAGTGGTGAGAGGTAAAGGGTCATTACACGAAGCCGGTGAGAGGCTGGTGGTCATTAAACGACAGTGGCGAGAGGTTGGTGGTCATTTGACGACAGCGGTGAGAGGTTGGTGGTCGTTTGGCGACAGCGGTAATAGGTTGGTTGTCATTAGACGACAGCGATAGGAGGTTGGTGGTCATTTGACGACAGCGGTGAGAGGTTGGTGGTCGTTTGGCGACAGCGGTAATAGGTTGGTTGTCATTAGACGACAGCGATAGGAGGTTGGTGGTCATTAGACGACAGCAGTGAGAGGTTGGTGGTCAAATGACGACGGCGGTGAGAGGTTGGGGGTCATTAGAAGACAGAGGTCATTAGGCGACGGCGGTGAGAGGTTGGTGGTCATATGGCGACAGCGGTGAGAGGTTGGTGGTCATTAGAAGACATCGGTGAGAGGTTGGTGGTTATTAGACGACGGCAGTGAAGGGTTGGTGGTCATTAAACGACAGCGGTATTAGGTTGGTGGTCATAAGACGACAGCGGTGAGAGGTCGGTGGTTGTTAAATGACAGCGGTGATAGGTTGGTAGTCATTAGGCGACTGCGTCGAGAGGTTGGTGGTCATTCGGCGACAGCGGTAGTAGGTTGGTGGTCATAAGACGCCAGCGGTGAGAGGTTGGTGGTCATTAGACGACAGCGCCGAGAGGTTGGTGGTCATTAGGCGACAGCGTCGAGAGGTTGGTAGTCATTAGACGACAGCGGTAGGAAGTTGGTTGTCATTAGACGACAGAGGTATGAGGTTTGTGGTCATTAGATGACAGCAGTGATAGGTTGGTAGTCATTAGACAACAGTGGTGAGAGGTTGGTGGTCTTTTGACGACAGCAGTGACAGGTTGGTGGTCATTAGACGACAGCGGTAGGAGGTTGGTGGTCATTAGACGGCAGCGGTATGAGGTTGTTTGTCATTAGACGAAAGGGGCGAGAGGTTGGTGGTCAGTAGGCGACAGCGGTCATTAGGCGACGGCATTAGGAGGTTGGTGGTCATAAGACGACAGCGGCGAGAGGTTGGTGGTCATTAGATGACAGCGGCGAAAGGTTGGTGATCATTAGACGACAGCAGCGAGAGGTTAGTGGCAATAAGACGACAGTGGTGAGAGGTTGGTGGTCATTACATGACAGTGGCGAGAGGTTGGTGTTCATTAGACGACAGCGACGAAAGGTTGGTGGTCATTAGACGACACCGTTGAGAGGTTGGTACTCATTAGACGACAGCGGTGAGAGGTTGGTGGTCATAAGACGACAGCAGCGAGAGGTTGGTGGTCATTAAACGACAGCGGTAAGAGGTTGGTGGTCATTAGATAGCAGCAGCTAGAGGTTGGTGGTCATTAGACGACAGCAACGAGAGGTTGGTGGTCATTTGACGACAGTGGTGAGAGGTTGGTGATCATAAGTAGACAGCGGCGAGAGGTTGATGGTTATTAGACGACAGCGGCGAGAAGTTGGTGGTCATTAAACGACAGCGGCGATAGGTTGGTGGTCATTACATGACAGCGGCGAGAGGTTGGTGGTCATTAGACGACAGCGGCGAGAGGTTGATGGTCATCATTTTTATTTCTGTTTATATATGGGAAAATGGAGCTCCGTGTGTGTTTCCTTTAGAAATATAATGCTTAGTAAATAATAACGTCAATGTATAACATCTCAAATTATTATTAATTCCTTTAAATATTTAACTTAATGCAGCTTGAATCTAACAGTGCTATAAGCGGGCGAAGCGGTACTGCAGTCGATAAAATGTTGGCCGCTCACGCCAGAGGTTGCAGGTTCGATCCAGACTCGACCTGTTGACCTTCCCCCCAAAAAACATTGATTCGTTCAACCTAGGAAAGTAACTTGAGAGAGAGTCATATATACCTCTGACGTTTCTTTACACTTGAGCTAATATAAATAAGTCTTAACATAACTGACAGTACTTTGGATAACTGAGCCGCGGCTGGCCGTGTTCTTAAATCAACAACAGATATCTATAAGATTGCCAATTGTATAGATTCAAACTGAATATCTGTACCCAGCTGATTGTAGTTACAGGTTGCTCGGACGAGCCACTCCACCCATTACTTATTTTGATAAATAACATGGCCTCTATAAATGTTTTATATTTACACACTTCGAACCTAAACGTGACCATACTGTAGAGCGTATATTTATACCTCGTCTGACTGTTAACCATGCAATGTGTTCAAATGTATTATAATTGCTTACAACTTTGGCATAATTAACTATTTTAAAATTGGTATATATCATAAATATGTGTTATTTCTGTCATGTTGGGTAAAATATACTAAAGTGTCTATTTTAGTAGAGAGAAACGTTTCAGATGTACAGAGCTGTTATAATGGAGGTGTTTTAAAGGTCTTTAAGGTATGTACAAGCTTTACTATATATACAAAAGAATGTGGTTTAAAGGTAATCAAAATATCGATTCTATTGGCAAAATAAACTGAAAGTAGTTCGACTGTACGTTCTCTCATTGATCAGTCGATCGTTCACGTTTACATGTACCTGTCAAATGAACCACCCATGACTGAAAATATTTGGTCGGCAACATTTTTTATTTAATTTCTAAGTCTGAAAATATTAGTCAGGAGTTACTTTATTGTCTAATAAGTTCTAATAAACAAATGGGTCAAAACTCTGTACTTTTTTTTCTTTTTAAGTTTTTATGACTCACACACGACTGAAAATTTGTTTTGCAAAGGGGCTTTATATTTCAACGTATGACAAATAAGGTCAGCATATATACCATTGTATATTAAAGAAATGGATTTAACAAATTTTGGTTTCAATACATCGACTAGTTTAACATAGGAGGTTAATAATATTTTTTTGTAACTTTTTGTAACTTTTATTTCAATTAAGTTGAGACATGTTGATACATAAATAATCATAATATGTATTTAGTAATTTCTGATAGACAGTACATGAATACTACTATGCTGCTAAATCATAAGTGAGAAGCCTATATAAACGAGAAATGATCATTCAAATAAAGAGGTTATTTATAGCACACATATCGCAATATCTTCCATTGTGTTAATGGTATGAATTACTCATGTTGGCGTGGATGATGTCGTTAATGTGGTCTTACCAGAGAGCATCGGATACACCCCATTTGCACTATTTAAACTAATATAGGGGACGGGCCGAACCTAATGTTGAAAGAACTTGTGGCCCAACCCCATTTCATGTTGAAATAAAATATGTTTAAACTATTTAAACTAATTTATTTTACATCGATTGTGTTGTTGTTGTTGTTGTTGTTGTTGCTGCTGCTGCTGCTGCTGCTGTTGCTGTTGCTGTTGCTGTTGCTGTTGCTGTTGCTGTTGCTGTTGCTGTTGCTGTTGTTGTTGTTGTTGTTGTTGTTGTTGTTGTTGTTGTTGTTGTTGTTGTTGTTGTTGTTGTTGTTGTTGGTATGGTGTGATACCCCACCCATTCACATTATACTGAAACCGAGCCGACCAGACCTAGAAGTTTCTAATACCATTTTTTCAAGACTTTGGTATGACCCGGTCTTGGATCGAACACACGACTTTCCGCATGCGAGGCGTACTCTCTATCCCTAGACCACTTCTGCGGTTACATCGACTGTAAAACTTGTATTTGTAGAACCAATACTAAGCATGTGTGGATAAAGTGTCTACTACACACAGCCATGGCTATATACCATATTTCCAGCAGCGAAGCGGCGTCCTGAAACTTGGCATGTATAGATAAAGTGTCTACTACACACAGCCATGGCTATATACCATGTTTCCACCAGCGACGCGGCGTCCCGAAACTTGGCATGTATAGATAAAGTGTATATTACACACAGCCATGGCTATATACCATGTTTCCACCAGCGGTGCGACGTCCCGAAACTTGGCATGTATAGATAAAGTGTATACTACACACAGCCGTGGTTATATACCATATTTCCACCAGCGACGCGGCGTCCTGAAACTTGGCATGTATAGATTAAGTGTCTACTACACACAGCCGTGGCTATATACCATGTTTCCAGCAGTGACGCGGCGTCCTGAAACTTGGCATGTATAGATAAAGTGTCTACCACACACAGCCGTGGTTATATACCATGTTTCCACCAGCGGTGCGGCGTCCTGAAACTTAGCATGTATAGATAAAGTGTATACTACACACAGCCATGGCTATATACCATATTTCCACCAGCGGTGCGGCGTCCTGAAACTTGGCATGTATAGATAAAGTGTCTTATACACACAGCCATGGTTATATAGCATGTTTCCACCAGCGACGCGGCGTCCTGAAACTTGGCATGTATAGATAAAGTGTCTTATACACACAGCCATGGCTATATACCATGTGACCACCAGCGGTGCGGGGTCCTGAAACTTAGCATGTATAGATAAAGTGTATACTACACACAGCCATGGCTATATACCATATTTCCACCAGCGGTGCGGCGTCCTGAAACTTGGCATGTATAGATAAAGTGTCTTATACACACAGCCATGGCTATATACCATGTTTCCACCAGCGGTGCGGCGTCCTGAAACTTGGCATGTATAGATAAAGTGTCTAGATAAAGTGTCTACTACACACAGCCATGGCTATATACCATATTTTCACCAGCGGTGCGGCGTTCTGAAACTTGGCATGTATAGATAAAGTGTCTACTACACACAGCCATGGCTACATACCATATTTCCACCAGCGACACGGCGTCCTGAAACTTGGCATGTATAGATAAATTGGCTGAATATTCGAGCGTAAGCCGCCCCAAATCCACCTCTTCACACTACCCTCAATTACTATATTACCCCCAACCCTTACTTAAAGTGTACATGCCCTCACCATGATTTATATCTATGCCCCGACCCCACCACCTAATATAAAAACCTAACTTCATCGCTGACATTCATACAACTATGCCATGATGAAGATTCAAACGAATCACCAGCGCATGGGCATCGCATATATACGCTTATTGCATATCGTCACACAATACACATAAAAAATTATGTAGAGTGTGTCTTCATGTACATGTGGCAACCTCTTTTATTGGTAAAGGGAGTTCTCTGTATCATGAACATTTTAATACAGTCAAACCAGTCTTAAGCAGTCAGTCAAGAAAAGGAGCAAAAATGACATTTTAAGACAGGTTCAAACGGTTGCTTAATACAGATTAATTTGCTCTGAAAGCATAAGAAAGGGAAATAGCAAATGTGACTGCTTAAGACAAGTGGTTGCTTAATGAAGATGACTGCTTACACAGGTTTTAATGTACACTGCAATACCCGCATGTAACTGAAACATGCATGTGAATATAGTAAAATCACATTGTATTTTATTTTCACCTATACATCTACATGTTACTCTGTTTTATAAATTGCCGCTCCTGCTTTTTTTTCAGAAAACTCTTTCCATATCAACGATAACGTAGGTCAAGGATCACCATGGGGTGCAAAGGTTCAAAGGTTGAAGACTCGTCCCGACCAGAGGATCAGCCAAAGAAACTAGTTAACAAGAAACCAAACAACAAAAAGACTGGTAAAAAAGACCTCACTGCAGAGACAAAAGTAGATGAAGTCCCTAAACCGAAATACGCAATATATCAAAGTTCACACAATGCAAAGCTGCAAACAGAGAGTGACTGCGCTTTGCGAGGGGCCACATTTATACAAAATAGATATATGATTGCTGCAGATTATAAAAATAACAAATTGAAACTTTTTAACTCTAAATACGAGTTACTTGACGATATGGAGATGCCGAATGCACCCTGGGATGTATGCCCAGCGATTGACAATCAAGATGATATTTTTGCAACGGTTCCTTTCAAAAAGGAGGTCCATAGAGTTTCCTTTAATACAGTTGATGAACAACTAAAATCAGTGGATACTTTTCGTACTGAAGGATTTTGTTGGGGAATTACGTGTTTTGACAATGGACTGGCCGTAAGTGTAAAAATATCAACAACAAAACCAGTGTGGCCAAAGTTGCCAGATTTCCAAGTCCATATCCACGAGCTAGACGGGCAGCTGCGGCGATCGATAGTGTACGACCCGGTCGGTGTCGCGTTTTTCACGGAACCAAAATATTTGAACGTGACTTACGACAATTTGTTCCTTCTGGTGTCTGACTACAAACAAAACGCGGTGCTTTGCATTAACAACGAGGATGAACTTATTTTCTCGTACGGTGGTATGAAAAGTCCAAATGGTTTGGCGATGGATGAACATAAAAATGTACATATTACAAGTTTTTTTGGGACTGAACGTGTACACAAAGTAGCCGCCAATGGGAAGTATGTTGACGGCTTGCCGCTGACGGAAGATAGACCGGTATTTCCACATTGCATTTGTTATCGAGAAAGAGATAAAACAATCGTGCTCTCGACGGAAAACTCTTTAGAAGTTTATAAGCTTGTGTAACTGCAATTAAAATACATTTATCTGAATTATGATTTTTTATTTTACAAACCTATTTATTACTGATTCGGAAGATGAATTTAAAAATTATATGTATCTAAATTATATATATATATGTTTTAATTTTATTTTATTTTACATTGATTGTGAAACAAGTTCTTTTCGGTAAAGTATTTTAGAGCTAAACATAGTTTTCAAGATTGTGCACAGTATTTGTTTTGTATTTTAAGAGTAGTATTTAACGTTATGTCACTACATACATTGCATGAGATGCAAATGAAGATTTATTGGTGAAAGATGACCTCAGAACAAATCTGTGCAGAACTACCTTCATTCCGAAAGTACATTAGGTTTTTATGGATTCCGCGTGAGGCAAGAGACCTTGAGACGTCTTAGCACATTTGATCTAACGCATCTGTATTTTCTCAGAATCATGTATGGAAACTAACGACTCTTTTTTTAAATTCAACACAGCCAGTCACAAGGGATAAAAGGGTGTGATATTAAAAAAAATCACATAATTTATATTTTGAACTAACCTAGTGTAATATCACTTCCGATTCATCGCTCGGTGTTTTCCGTATAAATCGGCTCTTATACGTAAATTGCCGAATTACTTTCGAACTTGTCCTATAAATGACATAGATGTACCATGGTTAAGTGACGTTATTTTGAGAATTCACGCCATACGATGTCTCTAGAAGATCTGTTAAAGAAGTGGTAAATGTAAACTTTCCCGAGTTATGTGATAAAATGAATCCGACATTCGTACTCATTTATTAATGAATTTATCAAACTCGTTGGGAAAAATGATATAATGTCAGCAGTGCCTCGCACCATAAATGTTTTCAAACTCGCTTGATAAATTCATTTATAAATAAGCACTCGTGTAGTATCCTCTATTTAAACCTCATTCAATGCACTACACTATACTTAACACTTCGGCGAGTTTCTCTTTCTTGTATGTTTATTACGTTTCTTTTTGTACAAATATCAATAGAATGTCGCATGCAATGTTGCAATGCTAAATCAACGGCACCAAAAAATTGTCGAAATATTGCCAATATATCTAAATCATTTGGTAAACTTTGATTTAGGCAGGTTAACAGCCTTTTAATAGTATAATCCTTACTTAATACCCAATACACATTTCCACGCTAGGCCAGGTTAGCCCGTAAGTTCACATTTAATCAGATTACAGCCATATTTAAATTCATTCATGCAAAGACCTAAGTCACCTCTGTCTTCAAATATATTTTCCGATTTATAGAAACATATTGAGTACATTTAATGTGTTGCATTTCTATATACTTCTACTGCTGCTACTACTACAAATATAAATACCACTACTATTGCTACTGCTGCTACTACTACAACTATAACTACTACTACTACTACTACTACTACTACTACTACTACTACTACTACTACTACTACTACTACTACTACTACTACTACTACCACTACTACTACTACTACTACTACCACCACTTCTACAACCACTACTGCTGCTGCTGCTGCTGTTGCTACTACTACTACAACTATAACTACTACTACTACTACTACTACTATTTCTACTACTACTACTACTACTACTACTACTACTACTACTACTACTACTACTACTACTACTACTACTACTTCTATTTCTATTTCTACTACTACTACTAATTCTACTACTACTACTACTACTACTACTACTACTACTACTACTACTATTATTATTATTATTATCATTATCATTATCATTACTACTGCTATTTTCCGATTTATAGAAACATATTGAGTACATTTAATGTGTTGCATTTCTATATACTTCTACTGCTGCTATTACTACAACTATAAATACTACTACTACTGCTACTGCTGCTACTACTACTACTAATTCTACTACTACTACTACTACTACTACTACTACTACTACTACTACTTCTACTACTACTACTACTACTACTACAACAACTACTACTACTACTTCTACTTCTTCTTCTTCTTCTTCTACTACTACTACTACTACTACTACTTCTACTACTACTACCACTTCTACTACTACTACTGCTGCTGCTGCTGCTGCAGCTGCTGCTACTATAACTACTACTACTACTACTTTTACTACTACTACTACTACTACTACTACTACTACTACTACTACTACTACTACTATTATTATTATTATTATCATTATTATTATCATTACTACTGCTACTACTACTACTTCTACTGCTGCTGCTGCTATTTTACTACTACTATTACTACTACCACTACAACTACTTCTTATACTACTATTTAAATTTCAACCTTAAATAATTAGTTTAGTAAATACATGACAGATGGAATAATTGTGAGAGTTACTTTGACTATATATTAGAGTCCCTACATACGTGCAAATTTTGGTTAAAAACGGTCTCTAAGTGTGTTTTTTAAAATTCATTCTTGAGTTTAAGCCTAAGAATATTCTTAATTATGGTTGGTGAATATTATCTCAGAACTAGAACTATCCTCTAAATGCTGAGCGCCGTCGAGGAAGCGTCTAGTACTGTTTCCAAGTCTTTGGTATGAACCCACGACCTTCCACATTACATTAGTAACTTATTGGTTGTTTTTATTTCGTTTGTTTCATGACTTTGTATTGACTGCTTCTTTCGGGATAGGACCGCAGTGGTGGTCTAATGGTTTGGAAAGTCACCAGAAGCCGCCGTTTAAACTTCTGTTTCTAAAAACTTCTCTGGACCCCCCACCAGCGGAAAGGGGAATCCCACCCCCACGAAGTAGTTCCCAACTTGGTCACGCTACTCTCCTGGTAACCCTTTTTATACACTGTAACGAAACCATATACCCATTCGCTATTAAGTATTTATATGTACAGCACAGCCGAGTTTATATATTACAACGTTCATTGCCAAACTGTTTAAAACATATGACATACATTGATTGTCATTTTATCAATGGCGTCACCAACAAGCGGCCGACGAATCCATTCAGTCGTCAGGGGTGTAGACTTTATCGTCTGCTATGAATTAAACTTGATTAAGTGCCCTACAGATTACAATGATTTAAATCTTTAAATGGAAAAAGAACAAACCTTGTACAATGGATTAGGATATTCGTAAAAATATCTACGAGAATAAACCGAGTTTTTTAATTAAAGCAAAAAGACCGCTGTGTGTATACATCAATAATTAGCTAACATATAAAGACACAATATTTATTCTTAAAAATGTCTATGGACTTCAGAAAAACGACATATCGGCCTACGAGGACAGATAATCGATATAGGTAAGTGAATAAGCTTTTTTTTCATATATACATGTAGATCACTCTTACAAAATAACAAACAATTAGTTTTGAAAAAAAATATATAGATATTTCATATATATATAGTATGCTCGGGAAATTGAGATCTCGAACATATTTGGATCTAATAGAGAAGAGATATCACTAGGTCAATATTTCGTTTGAAAGATTATATCTAATATCAATTGTGAAAAGATTAACTTGTCCGTACATTTTGTAGTGAAAGAAATAATAGTATATGAAATGTGATTTACAATCCGTCAACTCACTTTTTGGTGGGTGTGGGGAGCGGTATTTTATAAAGGCGATTTTGAGATACACTACATAGCGGTCTACTATATTTTACGATACTCATGATGAAATGTTGTTCTTTTGTTTGCTGCTGCAGCTCCTGCTGTTATAGATATTGATCTTATTTTGTTGTTGATTATATTGCTGCTGTTTGCTGCTGCTGCTGCAAACTTCTCACGTATTATGTTGCTTTACCATGTAACTTACGGAAGTCTGTTTGTTCTATTCAGATCTGCTCTGAGATCTTCCTCCAGTAGTTAAACTGGATTATACCCTATATAACCAGAAATTTGTTGAAAATGGCGTTAAACCATTCAAAAATATATTAATGTTATATTGGGCATATGTTCATCCCAATGAAAACAGCTTGCAGTCCTCTCCTTTTGGATTCTTGTTAACAAGAAGCAGATTTGTACTTCGTACATATATTCAAAATATCATTTGACGGGTGAACATAAGTGAAGTACATTTAAAGACCACCATGTGCAACTTTAAAAAGACTTTATCAGGATTTTTCAAAAACTCAAATTTAGTTAAAAAAGTTTTGTTCAATATAATCATGTCTATATACACTCACTGACCCTGTATTGCCAAAATGTTATCTGTTAAAGCATGCCAAAATAATATATTGAAATGGGATTTCCTAACTTGGGCTTCGCGCCTAGGTTAGACTAAAATAGATTTCCCGCTTAAATTACAACATATTTTGTCACGTATTAAATGAGTGACGTTAGTACATATTAATTTCAAGTTTATCTGTTATCAAGTCAACGCGTAGTAAAATTGTTTCATCTTAAAAAAGAGTCCAAATGACGATGTAAAGGTCGCCAAGCAGTAGTTAAGTGTTTTCTATTTTAAAAATGGGATTTCGTTTCAAGTTTACCACTCCAATTTAAATATTGATTTTGGTGGATACCAAACCATTCGGATTTTATTAATCAATTAATTTTATTCATTTTAAAATTTATTTTATTTTTTTAAAACTTTTACAGTGTTTTTTTCCTGATATACTCCCTTTAAGAACTCTGTTATACCGCAATACAATATAATGCATTTGCACTTGATTAATTGATTGATATGCACGTGTTGAAAGATGATGCAATTTACGCATTATCGATTTCATTGAAGGCATGTCCGTATAAATGGCAATAAAACGATTTTTCATGCTCATACTTAAACAATGTTTAAATGCCCACCACCACGATATTCATGGCTGTACGTCGGTACGATCGTATTAAACTACATAAACGGATTCAGGACTTTTGGTCAGATGGAGGTTCACCGATTTCAGGGTGGTGTGTGTCCGTGATATTTGACTTAAACATTTTGGATAAAATGACTCCCTCGTAGAAAAAGTTCATAGCATGATAAAAATTGAAACTTTTAGCTGAAAATGCTGTCATTTATCAATATTTCAGGAATGACAGGCTGGTGCGGTTGGACCCTCCCCTTGTCCCTTCCCCCATTTAGATCCGTCTTTGAGATATACCGAGATAAACGAAACCTACTGTAGTGTATAACAGTAGATTATTCAATTTAGTTGATTGCTTTTATTGGTTTTAGCACTCAAACATATTTGGTTCTTATCAACAATCCATAAACTGCACATGAGTGGATATACATAACGATCCGTAAATGGCAAAGTTAGGTCATCACAGGACAGGGGAGATTATGAAAACTGACGTGCACAGGTTAAAGGGACAGACGGCAATATCAGAATCGAATATTACTCGCGTCCACGCATCGAATCAACATCTATGAACGTATATAACCACGTGAAAACATTAATCTTAAACAAATAAATCTAAAATTCTATATTGAAGAAAGTATAACATTGCTTTTAAAACTAGTAAGTTCACGCTAGTTTTGAAAATATCGGATATGATAATAAAATAAGTATTACACTTTTACAAATGTACGAAATATGATGTCTATCCAACATTTACGAGAGTTATGACACTTTCCATTAAAGAAGGAATTAAGGGTGTACACATACCGGGTTATTCTAATTTCATATTTGCATTTTATAGATTTATATTAGTTTCAGAAATATGGTTGAATTAAAGTTTAATTAAATTGCCGTGTGTGCCTTTAAGAAAAAAGCTTTGTAGATTGCATGTATCTATCAAGTTCTTAAAACTGCAAGATAGCGATATTTTGATTATGTTTATGTGACTTCAATGTGTCTTGATCTATGTATTACAACGAGAAAATACATGAAACTGTACATATGCGCCCTTTTTACGATTTCCACATTCCGACATAGTCCAACAACTAAGCCTATTATTTTCTACGTGCCAAAGTTGTGATCGACCCTCGATCATTAAGAGTTGTAGGTCTGAGTTTAAGTTAACGACAGTTATTTGTGACACATTTCGTAGTCATTGAGGGTCATAAATTGCTCTTCCGTTTCTATTAATGATTTTTAGTAAGATACGCAAACTACAAACGACACGGGCGAAGAATACTAAAATCGTGTAACTACGTCTCATGTGATTTTGCTTTTCCGTCTCACACACCAATTAATTCTGCACTGTACTACATGTATATATAGAGACATACCCTTCTGGACCGCTGAACACAGGGACAATAGTTCTAAACGTTTCTTGTTTCCATAGATAGTCCTCTGTTAGTCAAAATATGCAGGAAAAAACATGGGGTTAACCAGATTCTTTTTTCACAATTCTGATTGTTTAAAGGCACCCCTTCATTTTTGACAATTCTGCCCATTTGTTGCAGAGTATCGCTACGTATCTCTAAACTGTTACAATTTCATTCAACAGTATCAAATGTCGTCTAAACTTGGCATTTCATATATATGTACAAAGAAATATGAACATTTTAAGCGTTTTCAACAAAAGAATCGGACAACAAACGATTTACACAGCTCTACTTTCTTGAGCGCAATAATCGTGTTTCCGTTACTAAGGGGAGGTAATTGGTAAATGATACATTTTACCTGTGGCCATATTGTTGCTGGGTGAACTGAAACGTGTGATTGTGACTGTTTGGAAATTGCAATAATACACTAGAGTGCCATCACAGTTTTTGGCCTTTATTGAAGACTCTGTATATGTTATCAACATGTGTAGCTTAACGTGTTGTTGTCGTTTCAACATACGAGATATATGATATAAAATTTCATATCCACCTAAGCCAAAATTAACATATTGTTTGTTTGCTGTCTCCCTACCTACCCGTTACAAAGATACCAACTCAGTTATTATATCTGCACGTACATCGTTCCAGACTAATAAAACATGTTTTAATTGTATTGTCAGGTTTCAGTTTTATTTTTAACTATAAAATAAAACTTTCTGGGAATCGATGATTTCAGGACAAGTTATGCTCTTATGTCACAATGGATGGGCCGGCAAGGGTCTGCTCAGGCTTACAAGAAAGATCCAATCCCACAAACATTTGCCATAGCAATGCAAGGTAACTCAGCGTTCCCCAGACAGATGCTACGATCGGCCGGAGCTGAAGCATCATATGACGCTTCCAGATATATGGACCAGTTCAACCAACAACCCGGAGTCAGCGCAAAGCAAGCAGCGGTAAGTTAACTTTTATAACGGACCTCCTGATCAGGATCCTGTATGACCGATGTATCTAAGATGCTGTCTCAAAATTACTGTACTCTCACCGCTCAAGTCGCGGGTTCAAGCCCAGCTCGGTCCAAAAGCTTTAGGTGAAAAAGTTCTTCAGTTTATGGTGAAATAACTTTGATTCTACCCAGCCTTACGCATGTCCATTTGAGTTTTTTTTCTCCACTAATAAAACAGGTTGCCATATATGCTGGTGGTCCTGTTGCTTTGTTGTTGTTGTTGTTGTTGTTGTTGCTGTTGCTGTTGTTGCTGTTGCTGTTGCTGTTGCTGTTGCTGTTGCTGTTGCTGTTGCTGTTGCTGTTGCTGTTGCTGTTGCTGTTGCTGTTGCTGTTGTTGTTGTTGTTGTTGTTGTTGTCGTCGATAAGATTGTAAGGAGGCGGGTGGTCCTGTTGCCTTGTTGTTTTTGTTGTACGTGCCAACATTTTTTTCTGGGAAATCAAAAAAATAACAATGTCAAAAAATGTAATAAAACTCGGACCTCTAGAGGTTTTGGGGAGGGGTGTAAAGTATAAATAAATAACTATAAATTCGCAATTAAAAATCATTGAATTTAACATCATCTTGTTAATTTATTTGGTTATAAAACAAATGAATTAAGTTTAATATAAAGGATACCCAGACCCCTAAAAACATAAGAAATATACGCCTTAACGCACTTACGATAGCCAAGATGAATCTGTTTTTCGAGGAAGCATGCCCCTGAACTGTCCCCCTACAACTCTGCCTTCAAATTGTTTTCAGCCAAGCTACGCCCCTGACGGTATTAACGTTGAGCACCGATCAAGTTGACAGAATATTATATATAACTTATCTTTAATATGCAACTTCTCATTTAATAATAAATGCAATTTATATTTATCAAACAGATAGACGAATCAGTGCCACCCCACCTAAGGTTCAGTGACGGCCATGGTTACGACGACTTCCACAAATCCTTCCAGCAAATTAGTAAGCAATTCCCATCTGCAAGCTATCCGGAATTCGGACCTCCCAGGTGAGAGCCGTGGTTTTATTGACGTCACTGCAGATTTTACATGCCAATAAAATTGACTTTATATCAGTAATAAAAACAAATTGTAAATCTAAATTAAATTGTCCAATAGCTGTGTTTATATGATCTTAACATAATACACAAAACTAAGAATTAAATAACATCCAAGTTCCTGATATCTACCGAACATGGTCTGTTTCTCCAATGAAAAGCAGGGAATTCCCAAAAGCCATTTTTACCAATACTGTGACTCAACTTTGACCAATTAATGTGCCCAAATACCATTGCAGTGTAACGGACCCAGTCTATAAGAACACGAGTCTACAATCTTAATGCTCAATAATTTGGAATATTCATATAACTTTTTTAAAATAGTTATTTCGTCATGTTATTTAAAACATGTTTAGAGTAAATATACTAAAATAAAGCAAAACAAAAGCAAAAATGTACAAAAGTTGAAAACAAGACACAGAAAAAGGTGAAAGATGCGATTTCCAAGCTTATATTATAAAGGGGACCTCATAATGAATATTTGAGTATAGAGAAAATTTCCTTTTGCATGCAACTGGCAATCTCTTGGCTCGAACCCACGGCCTCAACGGCAAAGGTTATTGGTCTTCGGGCGATGCCGTAGACCATTCAGCCAGGGAAAAAAACATGTAGATAAAAGAATTAAATATACTAAAATACGAACGACATGTTTGGAGCTATTATTTTAATGTGTCTCTTCTCCGCGACATGCGCATTTGAGCACGTTAATTGGTCAGTTGCTTCAACTGAAAGTTTGAATAACGTCACATTTTTTTAGCGTTCAATTGCTATGAATTGTGGGACAGGCATTGAATTCCATGCTTTATAATTGGGGTTTAATAGACCTGATTTTGGAGATTTCAGGGCTTATGCCCCTTTGGTATTCCATGCGCGAATATGGATGACTGTAGGAAAATCAATTTAAGAACAGACTTTTCTATTATGTATTTCCAGTGTTTAAAATTGTAACATCTATAACATTTTATTTTTTAATGTTTCTTGTATTGTTTGTAAAACATATTTAAATCTTAAAAAAAAAACACTTAAATCCATCGTTACATTGATTCTTTTACATTTGTGACAATCTTTATTGACCGTATTCTATATAATTATAAAAATCATTTCAGGACTTGAAACAAGTATTGGAAGTCAATCAACAAGGGACTTTTTTCTTATTTTGATAGATCGAGAATACAATGTGTTCTACTGAGATATCTGAATTTATGTATTTTGTATTATACTACATATAAACATACAAGATTCACAATGTGAAAGGGAATTGAAAGCATTTTAAAATCACAAAACATGTACTTACATCGATCGTGAAACAAGTTTTTACAATTTAAACAAATCACGTTTGAAGTATTCTTGGGTTAAACCGACACTTGACACATGCGTATAAAATAGTCCATGGACTCACACATGATCGTAGCGGGGATTGAACCAACAACCCAAAATATTGTTTTAATGCACATAGCATAAATATGTTTTATAAACTCCTTGCAGATTACGTCATGGTAGAGCGGGTGGTAGCTGGCGACATGTGAAGGAAGTACTTCAGGCCGGTGGAAATCGTATCGTATTTGTTGACGGTAGGTTCAGTGTATTAATTGCAGACAAATTAAATGGAATATATCAGAACTTTTTGAAAAATTAAAATTGGCTAAAAACTTTTTTTATTTTAATACAGCATGCCTATATCAAATTATACCCACTGACCCTGTATTGCCAAAACATGCCAAAATGACAAATTTAAAACGATTTTCAGGCTACACGCTTAGGTTAGACTAAAATAGATTTCCCGCTTAAAACGTCAGCATATATTGTGATGTATTAGATGAGTCGCACGATTTCATTTTTCCTTAATACACGTAGTTAAAATTGTTTCATCTTGAAAAGAGTCAAAACGACGATGTGAAAGTCGTAAAACAGTATTTAAGTGCTGTCTAGTTTTAGAATGGAGATTTCGTTTCAAGTTTACCACTCCAGTTTAGATATTGGTTTCGTCGCGTTTTTGTGTATTTGACACATTTAACTATTTGGTTTACATTTATTAATGATAATGAGATGCTTTTTATCCGTATTGATAATTATTTGATTTTAACGGCATTTATAACGTTTTGTCCTGATACACTCCCTTTAATGCAAAAATAAGAACAAGAGATACGTGCTTGTGTAGTATTTATATAACACAGTTACCACAACGGCAAAAATATATCCAAAACAAAGAATAGATATGATCATAATATGTAAACTACATACATACATACATAATAAATGTCTTTGTCTTGGAACGGTTAGTAGCAAAGCCGCCATTGGAAAAGCTAAAGGTTCGTTTACAAGTGCTTCAATCCTCACTCTTTGTCCTCTATCGTCACATCATAAATCAAGACGATGACAATGAGTCTTTTATTGCTAATAACAAATGGATATCCTCACCTGTAATTGATTTATATAATAATTTAGTTTGATAATAACGTGTTTGAAAGCATCATTTAAATAACGATTGTAGATCATAAATTAAGTGATAAGTAAATGTTAACATGGCTTAAAAGATATTTTGAAATCAAAATATATCTTCTATGATATTATTTAAGTTTTCTTAAGATAAAAAGTAAAACATTTATTCAATCATATTTAGAATAAGACATGGATCAAATGAAAAAGTAGAGAATTCCATGCCTGACCCACGATCAATAGCACTCTAACACTGACCAAACTGTAACGTATGTTTAAGTTCCGCTGAAGCAACTGACCAATCAGCATGCTCTTATCTCACTGCTATGTGACCGACCCAAGCGGGGAATGCTGGGTCTATTCTACAGTGTAATAAATTGAAGGTCATTTACTGACACAGAGTTATGGGCTAGTATATCTATATCTAGTCTATCCCAGAACCTGATATCTATAAACCCCCAATGAAAATAGAGGGATTCTATGCATGTCCCACAATTCATAGCATTTGAACGCTTAATAAACTGACGTCATTAAAATTTTCAGTTGAAACAACTGACCAATCAAACAGCTCAATTGTGGCTATCCCAACATTGCTATTTAACGGACCCAAACGGCACTAAAGACTTATACTAATATAACTTATCCATAACAAAATGTGATATATGAATCGAAAGTAACCTAAATGCTTTACATAAACGGTGTTAACGTTAGCTATGTTGCCCATATACATAAACTCGTACTTTACATGATTTAGGGGTGATACGTTGGGCTGATGGAGTGAAGATAGACGAAATCCCAGCTGGCCATCTCATCAATCCACAGGTTGGAGAAATCAAATCTAGATACCTGACACCCAGGTCACAGGCAAATAAACCAAGCGGTAGGTAGTGTTTGGTATTTGTTTATGTGATAATCAAGAAAAAATACTGCAAACATAAGGTTACATAAACAGTAATTAAATGATACCATAAAATTTATAATGACTGATTTCAACAATTAATTGGTTCAAAACGTCTCTATATAATATATACAGTCAAACTTGTCTTAAGCAGCGAGTCAAGGGAAGGAATAAAAGTGATCTTTAAAGACATGTTAATTTGCTCTGAAAACATAGAAATTGAAAAAAAGCAAATGTTGCTGCTTACGACCGGTGGCTGGTGAAAAGAGGTGACCGCTTGCACAAGTTTTACTGTATATAATATAACATTTATAACGGGCTAACATCAATATACAGATTACACGAATACCGGAACAAATATACTTAGTTCAGCATTGTGTATAATGTACATTTGACTGGTCTTAACTCTTATTATAACAAAATAATATGCATGTTTTAAATATATTAAATCAAATATTAAAAAATAAATTTAAATAATATATGTATTCAGGTTTTTACACAGCACATATGTGATTGTATGTATAACAGCGTATGAGTCACATAGAATAATGCTTCATATAACGATGCCTGTATTAATGCCAAAGTGTTATATCACATTCAAATATCATCAACAAAAGCTTCAGAAACTTTAACAATATGCCAAGTGTTGTTGTCGAGTTGTATAAAATCGCTACCAGAGGCTGTTAATGAACTGTCAAACGGTGCCACTAAAATTTTGGCTTCAAAATTGCTTATAATGTGCCTGTCACTGTATACATTGAGGGCAATCGTTTGCAAATTAATGCGAGGCAGTTTTCATATACTGAGTATCATATTATATAATATTGCACACAATTTCAATCAGTAAGACAGAAACGTTGGTTTGTTGGTGGCTTAAAGATTTGACCCAGAGATGCTGTTGCTTCTAAATATTAAAGGCCCAAAGCTTTCTGCCGGGGCAGACAGTTATGTAGGAGTGGCTTATCTACAACAGCTGTTTTCTCTACCTGTCAGTCATGGTACAGAATCTGAAATAAACCATTACTCGGCTGTAACACATGCCCATGTGTATAAATACATGACATCGCAAGCTTCTCCCTAGAATTTCAAGGTTTTGGCAGCTGGAATTTAACTTTTTTAGGTGGGGTGTGTTTTTAATATATCAAATATGGTGATCAGGACGCATGTTTCAGTCAAAGGTCATTTTTGCTTTTTATAAAATATAATTAGTTTTACTGGTATAATATGATAAATCGGGACTCTAATTTGTTTTAGTGGGGCGGTATTGTAGAGGAAAGAGTGTCGGCCACTCACGTCAGAAAATAATGGTTCGGTCCCCAGCACGACTCGATGCCTATAAAACTAACAACACTCGGTACTCGAAAGTGTATTATATAAGCTATGAGGCTTTCTTCGCAATTAGAGATAAAATAAATTAAAATGAGCTAACCAGTCATCAGAAATGGTAAATAAAATATTTAATTATATTAAACATATTTTAAAGAAAGACATAATAATAGGCACATTCAATGAATTTTTAATGTTTCTAAATTAGCAAAAGATAACAGATCTTGTCATTAGCAATTTTGATAATGTATTTGACACATATTATGTAAAAATTTAATTTAAATTTTTGAGAAATACATTGTGACAATTCAAAAGTATTCAACCGATTTCGAAAAATAAAATACTTAAATTGATATGTTATTTTTGTATCTATTGCGAACTTTGTGAAATACTTGGGTTGAAGCATGCGCCCTGAACAATATAGTGAAAATTTTCAACACATCTTCAATAGTTAATCAGCATAACTGTACATTACAAAACAACGACACTAGATGCGAATTTTTAAATGTTCTTCCTTCATTTTATTTCATATGATTCATAATTATTTTGATACACTATCAGGATGGACTGTTATGACCCTCGGACAACGTAATTCTGGCCGAAATAAAATGAACAGCCAATGGTATTCTTCTACCAAACCTTAATTAAAACGTTTTCCTTAATGAAATTAATGACGTCACATTGCCTATCACGCCGTTGAGATCATCAAACTAACATGTGCCATCTCTAATAGTTTTATGAACGCCAACTACAGCATGCGTGATATATAATGCATTGTGCATTTCATGCATTGTATTTTTCACAAATGTGTTGTTGTATATATTATTTATTTAATTGGCAACACGTTTGCGTACTTATGTGTTCCAAAATATACGTTATTTTAATGCATGTGAATAAAAAGAAGTCACAAACGTCGGTTTTCATTAAATGAAATTGTTACATATCTTAAAAATATAAATACTAGGGGCAATGGTTAGCACTTTATCTTATAGATGCTTGGGGCGTTACACTTTATCTTATAGATACTAGAGGCGTTAGCACTTTATGTTATAAATACTAGAGGCGTTAGCACTTTATGTTATACATACTAGGGGCGATAGCACTTTTATCTTATACATACTTCGGGCGTTAGCACTTTATTTTATAAATACTAGAGGCGTTAGCACTTTATCTTGTAAATACTAGGGGCATTAGCACTTTATCTTATACATACTTCGGGCGTTAGCACTTTATCTTATAAATACTAGGGGCGTTAGCACTTTATCTTGTAAATACTAGGGGCATTAACACTTCATCTTATACATACAAGGGGCGTTAGCACTTTATTTTATAAAAAAATACGGGATTTAGAACTTAAACGTGTACATATTAGAGGTGATAGCACTTTATCTTATAAATACGAGTGGCGTTAGCACTTTATTTTATAAATACTAGGGGATTTAGTACTTTATTTTATAAATACTAGGGGATTTAGTACTTTATCTGAAGTTATTTAAGATGTATACACAATAACGCTCCAACATGAATTTTGATATGCATCCTGTAATAATATAGCAAGGGCAATATCTCGCAATGGATTGCCCGGTCCGATGGTCAGAGCGTTGACCGAGTTCCACGGTGAGAGACCGGTTGCGTGGCGGACAGAAACTGATCTGCCAGATTTTAACGCCAAGGGGAAGGTATATCGTTTGGTTTTGCCGCTAGGTGGTTTTCAAAACGCACTTCACCTCTTTTCCTGCACATTCTGTTGCGCAAAAGTACAACTCAAACATAATTATCTTTTAAGAAATATAGTAGGTTATCTCCCTTACATCACATACAGAAAATAGTCATTGTATAATGTTACTTGTAGAATACTGTTATAGAACTGTGCAAAGAATGAGTAATTTCAAAAATTTATACAGACGGGGACTAAGCTGTCGCACATATTTAGCTTATCTAATTTAATTAATCATTTACTATGATCTATATGATTGCATCTCAAATATAGCAATTAGAAGTTTGATATGTGTTTTTTGTCTTTCGTTTATTTTGATATTAGATGTTTTCGATGTGTTTTATATGTGAAGTGTTCTTCAGCAAGATGCATTTCCATATATGCTTAGATCAGGTTCTACCCCGGAAGACTTTGAGTGAGAATTTGTTTCACAATCAATGTAAAATAAATAAATTTTAAAAATTCAGTACGAAACTTTTCAATATTTGAGGCTGGGAAGGTAAAGATAAGGGATAGGTGTTTTTACTTTCGATATAAGACATAAAACTAACCTTGGCCTTAACCTCTCATTCTCCAATATTAAAGAGTAACATGTACATACTTAAATATCGAAATTCCAAAAACGTATATCAAACTAACTTAAGCCCGTCGCCAAAGAAAACATGAAACTCATATTAAACACACAAACATACTCCATTAAACAACGCACCAAAGTCAAAATATTCTGAAATGGAGTAACATGGAATAGTTGAAACTGCGGCAGAAATACTTTTTCGATAGTCAATAGCTTTGTCGGGGTTTTCTTTGACAAATTTGTTAACATGTAGTTTATAACGGAATTATACAATTGTTGACAGCACAGACATTTTTTCTTCGTCTTTTATGTTTACACTTTCAATTATGAACACGTATATTTCTTTACAATTGTAAATTGTACTTTGTTGCAATGGGAAGTATACTTCACTGTGAACAACAAGTGTTTATTTATTTTAAACATAAAAACACAATATAAATAAAATTATATGCCATGCTGCCATCTGCATTTACATATCTCTGAACTAGATGGAAGTGCAATACGTCGCAGCATTTGATATTTCGTCACATGTCACGTGTATATTTATATCACATGTTGTTCACGTGACTCCCATTCCCATCTCACATGTTTGACAAATATTTACCTGCCCATTAAAATGTGTACTTTTGTCATGTTATTACCGTCTCATCATAATATCTGCCTGGAACATGCATACGTGTACATTGAATTGTTTTGTTTTTACGGTTAATATTTTTACAAATTAAAACAACATCTGTAATTATCTGCAGTAACATGGTAAATAGAAAGTAATATATAGTTTGTATATCGACCACGATTCATCACGTGTTTATAGAGAATAAGTTAGAGGATTCATTTTGTAAAAACCATTATAACAAAAAAGTGAACAATATAATATTAAGCATCTCTTTGAAAGGTAGTTGCACCTGTAACATGGTCATTGGACCCTCAGGACATATCAGTACTGAGTCAAAGCACTTCCCAAACTACTGAACAGAACAGAACAGTTATCAATATCCATTATAACATACTATTAATAGAGATTATGTAAACGTCCTGGAATTCATCTTTTGTACCGATACTGTTACATCGATTGCAAAATATGTGTTTTCTAGGAACATTATTTATAGTTGATCTACCATTTTATATGTTTATTGAAAGTGATGATAATCCTAATTAAGCAGTATACTATCGAAGTTCATCCGACTAAACAATTTTTACAAATAATAAAAAACACATTCAGTCCTTTGTTATCATCCTTTTTTTCTCAAACTATGCACCTTACACATTTATATTTTGTATATATCATGTTGATGTGCCGATTGTATTTTCCATGAACAATAAACTTCTCTTTAAATATCTTACATCCCCACAATTCTCTCAAAGCATTTTAACCCATTATGTTTTGATTGAACCTAAAAACAGTTCTCCAAAGCAAACCATCCCAAAAATATATAAATATCTGCAAGAATGCAAAATCGTGCGTTCAGGAAAAGCTGTTAAACTTTTTATTTAAACAAAGACTAAGGGATGGTGATGCAGTTCTTTTACTGTGTGGTTAACGTCTCACGAACAGATTCTATAAAACTGAGTCTGTTAAGATTTCTTCTTTTGATTGCGTTTTATACTTCAAGGGGATCGTTTTATGATTCCTTTATTCTGAAGACCGTGAGGTTCGTGGTTCGATCCTTCGTCAAGGCTGTGTGTGGTGTCCTTGAGCAAGATACTTGTTCCGTATATGCCTAATTCTGGTTGTACCCAATCTGACTTGGAGCGTGTTTTAGTTTTAATAATACGTTTCACAATCGAAGTAAAATAAATAAGTTAACCAAATTATTCTGAATACTATAACTACTGCTATAATTTGAACTGACAAAACCATAATATGGTACATTTAAATACTTTTGAAATGATGATAAACCCTGTAATGAATTATATCATATATACTAGGCTATTATAATGTAGACTGATCAACACCAAACAAATGTAACAATTTAGTATACTTTTTTTTTTAATTAAAGTATTTTATTTCATAAATTAGCATAGTATAGCAACAAGGACAGTCACAATAAAATATAACACACATACTATAGTTAGTTACGACACATATATAATTAATTCATGATGCTCGCCTTTTCTCATCATAAAATTGTTCTGTTATAATTGTAAAAGCACACTCTAAAGATTAAGACCATATCTTCTGTAAAATAATGTTTAACGAAATAGTTTAGGTAAAAAATGTTTTAAAGGAAGACACCCGAAATTTACAGAAGACAAGTTACATGAACATAAATTACACACAAATAAGAGTATTAAGAGTATGCTAAAATTTAGCTAGACGAGCTAGTGTAGTGTATATACACTATTATAATACTTATGTTACAGTCTGGTGGTTATTTATCTTTTTTATACCAATAAATAACAACTATATGGTAGGTTCTTTAGTATTTATATAGTTCATCAGTTTATCATGTTATCGTTAAAATACACATCTAGTTTAAAATACTGGTACTGTCAGCACTTAGTGGTTCCATGTCACTGGGCACTTTATGACTTGGGACTTGTAAACCTTGAATAAAACTCTACAGAGAAAATTTTACACATCTTCTCCAACTTCAAACACGACAACACTGACCATCACCTGACCATGATATCAAGTGACCAATTTAAAACAATCTGATTGGAGCAATTAAAAATAACGACATCACATGACCATAACAACTATTCCAAATATGGATATGTGGATAAGGACTCAATACGGGATATTTTACAGAGAGGTTTCTATGGGGAGTATATTAATAAAATATATTATAAATATTTTTTTATACGACAGATCATTCTAATAATGACCCGGCTACACTTATGTCAACATATAATATACCATTACAAATGTATGTATCAATCCTTTACATTTCTAGGACTGTTTTGCATACATCAAAAATATATATTTCATGGTCAGAAGGGTCAACTTCTCTTACGTCCTCTTCTGTTTCCTGTACATATGTGATTAATAAATTATAGTAAATATGGTTTGCACAAAAATGTGCATATATTCTGAAGGTGGTAAATTTACAAAAACTGAACATATGCATTTATAGTTTATATAGTTTGGACAAATATGTGCACGTGTTCTGAAGGTGATCAATTTACCATATACAATGCATATGTATTTCTAGTTCATATGGTTTGGACAAATATGTACATGTGTTCTGATGGTGTTCATTTTATCAAATATTGTACATATGTATTTATATGCCATAATATTATGGTTTTCACAAAAATGTACATCCTACATGCAGGTGTTCATTTTATCAAATATTGTACATATGTATTTATAGTTATTAATAGTATGGTTTGTACAACACTAAACATGCTACCTGGAGGTGTTCAATTTCCTAAAATTTAATATTGAATTTAAAGTTCATATGACATGTGTAAAAATGTAAATATCACCTGCAGGTGTTGAAACACTTATGTTGAATGAAGTACATCTTTGTTTCGATGTACATAATAACTATGTAAATATTATCTTTGTATTTGTTTAAATGCACATTGTGTATGCACGACAGGAGAGCTAATATTTGAAAAGCACACTTTCTTGATTTATCTATGGTTGACGTGCCGTTTTTTACCACATACTTTCCAATCCCTTCTCCTGTGTGCACTTCCATTGTATTCAATTCTTCTGAACACAGGCAAAAACGCAATCTGAATCTAAAGTTAAATCACACTGGTTATAAAGTTCAAAGCACAGTTATTGAAAATTCCAGCTGATTACCTAGATTAGAGTTTATGCTTTTATGTATGTCGATGTTATTTAAAATAAATGGTAAACTTTAGAGTATTAGAATAAGCGCACAAAGAAAGTCGTCAGCCAATAATAGGCAACCATATTGTGATTTTTACTTGACGTACATTTAACATAATAAATATAACATATAAAATAGTAGATATTGAAGGGATATTCGCTTTTACATTTGAAATAGTAAATATATGAGAAATGTTCATTTTTTACATTTAAAGTAGTGACCATTTGAGGAATAATCACTTTTTACATTAAAAGTAGTGAACATTTAAAGAATGTTTGCTTTATATAGTTTAAACATTAGAAGGATAATCGCTTTTATAATTAGAATAGTTCAACAGTTATGAAATATTCACTTTTAGATTTAAAAAAGTTAACATTTAATGAATATTTGCTTTTATATATTTAATGATAAACATAAGAGGGATATTCGCTTTCACATTTACACTAGTTGACATTTTAGGGATATTTGCTTTCACATTTACACTAGTTGACATTAGAGGGATATTCGCGTTTACATTTACACTTGTTGACATGAGAGGGATATTCGCTTTTATATTTACACTAGTTGACATGAGAGATATATTTGCTTTTATATTTACACTAGTTGACATTAGAGTGATATTCGCTTTTACATTTACACTACTTGACATTAGAGGGATATTCGCTTTTACATTTACACTACTTGACATTAGAGGGATATTCGCTTTTACATTTACACTACTTGACATTAGAGGGATATTCGCTTTCACAGTTACACTAGTTGACATTAGAGGGATATTCGCTTTTACATTTACACTAGCTGACATCAGAGGGTTATTCGCTTTTACATTTACACTAGTTGACATTAGAGGGATATTCCCTTTCACATTTACACTAGTTGACATTAGAGGGATATTCGCTTTCACATTTTCAATAGTTGACATTAGAGGGATATTCGCTTTCACATTTTCAATAGTTGACATTAGAGGGATATTCGCTTTCACATTTACAATAGTTGACATAAGACGGATATTTGCTTTTACATTTACACTTGTTGACATGAGAGGGATATTTGCTTTTATATTTACACTAGCTGACATAAGAGGGATATTCGCTTTCACATTTTCAATAGTTGACATTAAAGGAATATTCGCTTTCACATTTTCACTTGTTGACATTAGAGGGATATTCCCTTTCACATTTACACTAGTTGACATAAGAGGGATATTCGCTTTTACATTTACAATAGTTGACATTAGAGGGATATTTGCTTTTACATTTACACTGTTGACATTAGAGGGATATTCGCTTTTACATTTTCAATAGTTGACATTAGAGGGATATTCGCTTTTACATCTACACTAGTTGACATAAGAGGGACATTCGCTTTCACATTTACACTAGTTGACATTAGAGGGACATTTGCTTTCACATTTACAATAGTTGACATTAGAGGGATATTCGCTTTAGAGGGATATTCGCTTTTACATTTACACTAGTTGACATTAAAGGTATATTCGATATTCGCTTTCACAATTACATTAGTTGACATTAGAGGGATATTTGCTTTTACATTTACACTAGTTGACATTAGAGGGTTATTCGCTTTTACATTTACACTAGTTGACATTAGAGGGATATTCGCTTTTACATTTACACTGTTGACATTAGAGGGATATTCGCTTTTACATTTACACTAGTTGACATTAGAGGGATATTCACTTTTACATTTACACTAGTTGACATTAGAGAGATATTCGCTTTTACATTTAAAATAGTTGACATTAGAAGGATATTTACTGTTATATTTAAAATAATAGACATTAGAGGGATATTTGCTTTTACATTAAAAAATAGTAGACATTAGAGGGATATTCTCTTTTACATTTACAATAGTTAACATTAAAGGGATATACGCTTTAAGATTTAAAATAGTTAACATTAGAGGGTTATTCGCTTTTACATTTAAAAATGTTGACATTAGAGGGATATTTGCTTTTACATCTAAAATAGTAAACATTAGAGGAATATTCGCTTTTACATTCAAAGCAGTAGCATTTGGAGTGGTATTTGATTTTGCATTTAAAAAAGTAAACATTAGAGCGATATTGTATTCTACGTTAAAAATAGTAAACATTAGAAGGACATTCGATGTAACATTTTATACATTAGAGGGATATTCACTTTTACATTTAAAATAAATGAACATAACAGCGATATTCGCTGTTACGAAATAAGTAAGCATTAAAAACTATGTAAAACTCCTTAGAACTCGATGTAATTTATTAATGTATGTTCAAATGTGTTTAAATATATGTACTCACTTGCTATATTTACATTAAAAATTTATGTTTCAGAGTGGGCTTTAGGTCAAAAAGTAGGCGTAGAAAGAAACAACTGGCTCGTCATGAGATAGATAAAGCAACTTCACAACAACTGGCTCGTCTGCAAAGATAGTTAGATACAATAAACAAACATACAGAAGAAGACCTTTAAACACATGGAAACAACTGAACAAATAAAGTCTTATTATACTTTATTATGTTTATAACAAAACAAAACGTGTATATTTGCCTGTTTGTCATACGTCATAACACGTCATTGGAAATTGAAAGCATGCATATAATGTTGGTTCATGTACACTCATTATACCATTGCATGTAATATAAATTATATCGATGCAGGGTTTGATTTAAATATTTGGGGGCTAGGGATTAAGATAATATTTTTTGCATTACTAAATGCAAACATGTATGTTGGATACTTCGTTGTTTACATAGCTGTAGCACGTTGTGAACAAGTACCTGTAACCCAAACTGCAATGTTCTGATGTAAACAAAAACACCTGCAACCCAAACTGCAATGTTCTAATGTTAAAAAAAACACCTGCAACCCAAACTGCAACATTATAATGTAAACAAAAACACCTGCAACCTAAACTAATATAATCTAATGTTCCGTTTGCGATCGGTGGTTTTCTTACACCAACGATTGACAAAACTCGGTTTGATTAAGAATTTGATTATGTGGATAGTTAAACATGGGGACTAGAGTTAAATAAACTAATATTTATTTAATTATTTAATTATTTAATTACACATATATACCTGTTGTTGATATACACCAAATGTATTTTTGTTGCTTAATATACTTCGGCTAGATGATTGCTGCTACTGTAAATAATTCCTTAACACATACTTTATTTGTTTTAACTTTTAACAACTATGTTATACTTTAACTTTATTTTACTCAAATGTTTCTACCGACACTTATCTCAGCAACGTGTGTAACAGTATTTTGTAGAAATGTTGCTGCAGTTTGGATCAGACTTATGATGACAACTAAAAACACTAGACTATCTGCATAGCCGGTACATTTGAAACTCACCAATCGAAAGCTGTTTCAAAGGGAACACCGATGGGTACCACCGAGTTGGGTATGAGTGGTGTCACATATTTCCTCATGTACAGACTCAACAAAACCGAGTCTACTTTCTTCTATAATCGGTTGCCTTCTGTGCGTCCAATGGACTCTATTGCTTCCTTTGACCAAGAGAAGGAATTTTGTACATCGGTCAAATTTTAAACAAGAAACACTTTGTATTCGATTGTGGTGAGTTTTTTTTAATGAAATGAAACAATTGACCATCGGTGTAGCAAACGTCATTTGTCAAATCGTCTCTATACTTAATATTTTTATCACAAAAATAATAGCCATTTCAAAATTCATTTTAATATTTTCTTGAGATTACATTTAGCTTTTTTTTTGTTTGCTTTTTTTATTCTTATTGACATATCTTTCTTCATTTTCTTGTACTACACTGCCATTGTAATGTTTTTGTGTTCCTTTGGTTATATGATTCTTACCATACACCTATATTCTCTTCCATTTTATTGCGATGATAATTTGGCATCTCAGCTTTGTGTCTTTCTTCCAGTTCATACTCATCGGTGTAATCTGCTGTTCTGTTTGCCTCATTGTTCCCGTTGGTTAAACTTTGTTGTTCAGCATACTTCTAATTAGCGTTCGACCTTTTAAAGAAAATTCAAGAATAGAGCAGGTCTTCAAATAAATAAATAAAAAAGCCATACATAAGGTTTTTTGGGAGTTTTTTTATTTAGATATATTTATTTGTATTTATAACAAAAATATGGCGTTGGGACCTATTTGGTTATAAACATACATAAAACCATATAATTACACTTCCGTCACGGATCAATGTCATTACCAATCAAATTTAGTTTCGACGGCATATATCAGTATTATATGTAAAACTCTATCCTTCAAGTTCATATCAAAAACAAAAAAGGCAAACGGCGTCTGCGTTATTCAGGAAGTTTTGTCTCTTAAGTCATGTTTAGAAAACTAATCAATTGTAAGGCTCGTAACGTCATATGACCCAGGATTATGAATTAGAATCATAATAGAACAGTTTGATATTTTCGCCATAGCAATCATAACTGTTCTTGTTGATTTTTTTAGACACAGTCCGGAATTTAAGTTGTGACGTCACCTGCTGAATGTATATTGTCTTACTGTTATACCAGATGCCATATATAACACTAAGCCGCACATGTGTTTCAACAGTTTACACTTATAAAGGTTAGGCTTGGTTGGTACCCGCAAACATAACTAAGCACATACGTAATGAGTAACATCAGTTTGTATGAATGGTTATGATTGTTTGACGATATGGTAAGATAATGGTAAGATACCAATAAACTTACCGCAACAAGCGTCGGAAAGGGTTACAATATCACGGAAATTGACGAAGTGTTCCGAGTGGTATATTTGAACAAAAGACGTTTGTTACGTGGCATGGTCTGTGTAATTTATAGTTATATTGCTTTGTAGACAATTATAAAGATAGTACAAAGGATTATATATTGTGTTAGTCATAGATACGTGATTAGATATGAATTATTTTATCAAACAAAGCTAACCTATTGGAAACACATGAATGTATAAAAAGTAGTTATTTTTTTCGGACTTAATTTTGTGTTGTTAAATATAGATTCTGATCAATGCTCAAGACATGTGCAACATTATGTCATTGTGAAACAGTGCTAAATAATCAGTATTAAATTATTTTATTATATTTTACCCTTTAATTGTTGTTGTTGTTGCTTTCTGCAAGCTATTATTTTGTGACCAAATAAAATATTTTCTTGTTAAAATTACATTATGTTACGTTGTTGTTTGTTCCTAATTCAGACACAAAAATGAAGTATTTTGTTGATATGCGGGTAAAAATATGAGCAACGTGTTAGACACTATTACCCGCCCAAATTGAATGAAAGGATTGTTTGGAAGTACAGAATGTACGCAAGAAGAGAAAGTAGCAGACTCGGGGTTTTATTTAGGAATAATATCAAATACATCATTTCTCCTCTCTTATCTCCTGTGTTATTGTTAGGCCACTTAAATTAGCTTAAGAGAATGAATATATAAGCACTCAAACACTAGATTAAAGTACAGATCGACCTCTTATACATAGCATGTCATTCGGACCACCTCGCCGATTATTTGATTGCCGAAGGATGGCGGAATAAACTGAGAATGCACGAATGACGACACATAAGAGTGTTGTTGTGTGAGTCAATAGGGTCCCTCAGAAGCACAGAATACAGCCAAGAAGAGAACATCGCAGACTTTTTTCAAGAGGGGTAACTGTTTATATACAACATCCCCGATGCCCGCCAGCGCTGACCTAAGCAGTCACGCGGAATGAGCTCCATGACTCTGAAGAAAAACCAAGAGAAATTATCACAGAGACTGACCATGCGTTAAATTTAGCAGTCTATGGACAGACAAATTGGTTTTTCAAGTACATGTATTAAAATTCTTGTTTTCCCGTTGACTTATATGACAATCCCGATCAGTTGGGCGTGAGTAACTGAGGATTCTTACCACGAGGGAATGAGTATATAAAATAAAATGTTAAACAATGAGCTTCACATTGATACAGATCTGAGCTGATATAGGCATCAGGCTGTTTTATGAAAGAAACATATTTTATAAATAAATGAGTTCATCTATATGTTTCAAACAGTCGCAGATTTGGAGAAAAAATAACTTTACATCTACTTGGCACTGTACAGTGTCCATTTCTCTTGCTCAGGAAAGTACTTGTATGTTTATATTTTGGTCGTCTTGTAGAATTGTGTTCTTCGAACTTTCAAATGCCCTTTTTATATATGATGTATTTCTATTGAATTTATCAAAGAAATGTACATACCGTTAATTGACAATAAGATATTTCCTTATTTACATTAAAATCAAACCATAACAGTTCACTACAAAATTGTTCAAGGTCAGTTTTTCTTGATTTCACTTGACCTTTATCTAAATATACAACACTTTCACCATGATTTGTTGAATCTTTTCAGTGGGGGTAGGTTTGGGGGGGGGGGGGGGGGGGGTAATCAAATGTATGTGTTGATAAAATAGATTCTTTTGTAACAGTTTGTACTAAGTGAATCTCATTAAAACCGTTTTACTGAGACTCACTTAGCCCAAACTGTCACAGAAGATAAAATATCAAAAGCAATTAAAAATTATCTATAAAATTATTCCTAACACTTCTAAGGCCATGATAAATAATTGCTAGATTATCAACCCCGCCTGCTCCCTAATTGTCCTGCCACCCAGACCCTTTTTATTTTCAAAAACAAACAATAAAATATAAATAGATAAATTAGAAATAAAATAAAAAATAAAATCCACCCCTCTCCCCCTTTTTAAGAATAATTAAGATGATTATCTAGCAATTAATTAATACTGACCTAATGTTACAACGAAGGATATTTTAACACTTTTCATATACCCTTCATAAATCCTAATATCCTACACACTTTACCATAACCATCATTCTATCTATGGACATCATTATGATCAAAATAATTCCCAGTATCAGGATAACCACCGCTATATCTCATTGTAGGTTAAATCACCATAGCAACCATAATATTAATCACCATCTAATGGATAATAATAACTTGTCATTTCACCATAGCCATCATTCTGTCCATCAACACCATTATGATCAAAATAATTTGTAGCATCATTATTATTACCACTGCATCTCATTATAGGTTATGTCACCGTAACCAGTCCATCATTTTAATCAGTACTGCATATCATTATAGGTAACATCACCGTAACCAGTCCATCATTATAATCAGTACTGCATCTCATTATAGGTAACATCACCGTAACCAGTCCATCATTATAATCAGTACTATCACCATAACAAATCCATCATTATAATCAGTACTGCATCTCATTATAGGTAACATCACCGTAACCAATCCATCATTATAATCATTACTGCATATCGTTATAGGTAACATCACCGTAACCGATCCATCATTATAATCAGTACTGCATCTCATTATAGGTAACATCACCGTAACCAATCCACCATTATAATCGGTACTGCATATCATTATAGGTAATATCACCGTAACCAATCCATCATTATAATCAGTACTGCATATCATTATAGATAACATCACCGTTACCAATCCATCATTATAATCAGTACTGCATATCATTATAGGTTACATCACCGTAACCAATCCATCATTATAATCATCACTGCATCTCATTATAGGTTACATCACCGTAACCAATCCATCATTATAATCAGTACTGCATCGCATTATAGGTTACATCACCGTAACCAATCCATCATTATAATCAGTACTGCATATCATTTTAGGTAACATCACCGTAACCAATCAATCATTATTATCAGAACTGCATATCATTATAGGTAACATCACCGTAACCAGTCCAGCATTATAATCACCACTGCATCTCATTATATATAACATCGCCGTAACCAATCCATCATTATAATCAGTACTGCATATCATTATGGTTACATCGCCGTAACCAATCCATCATTATAATCAGTACTGCATATCATTATAGGTTACATCACCGTAACCAATCCATCATTATAATCAGTACTGCATATCATTTTAGGTAACATCACCGTAACCAATCCATCATTATTATCAGTACTGCATATCATTATAGGTAACATCACCGTAACCAGTCCATCACTAAAACCACCACTGCATCTCATTATAGGTTACATCACCGTAACCAATCCATCATTATAATCAGTACTGCATCTCATTATAGGTTACATCACCGTAACCAATCCATCATTATAACCAGTACTGCATCTCATTATAGGTTACATCACCGTAACCAGTCCATCACTAAAACCACCACTGCATCTCATTATAGGTTACATCACCGTAACCATTCCATCATTATAATCAGTACTGCATCTCATTATAGGTTACATCACCGTAACCAGTCCATCACTAAAACCACCACTGCATCTCGTTATAGGTAACATCACCGTAACCAATCCATCATTATAATCAGTACTGCATCTCATTATAGGTTACATCACCGTAACCAGTCCATCATTATAACCGCCACTGCATCTCATTATAGGTTACATCACAGTAACCAGTCCATCATTATAATCAGTACTGCATCTCATTATAGGTAACATCACCGTAACCAGTCCATCATTATAATCACCACTGCATATCATTATAGGTTACATCACCGTAATCAATCCATCATTATAATCACCACTGCATCTCATTATAGGTTACATCACCGTAACCAATCCATCATTATAACCATTACTGCATCTCATATAGGTTACATCACAGTAACCAATCCATCATTATAACCATTACTGCATCTCATATAGGTTACATCACCGTAACCAATCCATCATTATAATCAGTACTGCATCTCATTATAGGTTACATCACCGTACCAAAATCATTATTATAATCAGTACTATCGATTGGATAGAAATAATCATAATCATTAAATTAAATTATCACGAAAATGGTAAAAATATGCGTCACCTGCAATTTAGATTAACCATAGAAATAAATATAAAAAATGGCCAAATTGTTGTTGTTGTTGCGGTTGTTGTTGTTGTTTTTGTTGTTGTTGTTGTTGTTGTTGTTGTTGTTGTTGTTGTTGTTGTTGTTGTTGTGGTTGTTGTTGTTGTTGTTGTTGTTGTTGTTGTTGTCGCCGTTGTCGTTGTCGTCGTTGTTGTTGTTTTATTGTGTTTATCACACTAGACACTATTCCTGGATAAATACAGATTTTAACATAAGTAATAAACTATGTTTAAAATAAACTAAATAAGATTCACATGTAATGTAATTTTAACCGCCTCTTCCCATTTTAAGAGAGAGAGAGAGAGGGGGGGGAGATAGAGAGAGAGAGAGAGAGAGAGAGAGAGAATCGATAAACGTCATAGGAAATGTTGTCTCCCTTTATGAATAGTCCGTGGTTAAGATAAGAACGCGGTGTTAAATTGATTTAGTTTACGAAGCATATACACATATGTATTACTGTGATATATTTATAGAGCAATATGCGAGCGAGCATACTTGGAAGTGTAATTTGCGGTACTACAGTGTAAATAAACATATATTTATAGTTAAATACAATATTTTAATGGTGAAATGGCGACGTTAACACTGGAATTTGACTTGTGTAATGAAGAGAGCGAACAGGAGACAGACACGCCAACAGATCAGTTCTTTAAATCTATTCTTGAAAATGACCTGGAGAAAGTGAAAGTTGGCATTTCTGAGGGATTTACGGCTCTTACACGGAATGAAGGTAGTGAAATGGCATTACATTTCGCGTGTCTAAACAGCAAACTTGACGTACTTCATCTGCTGAAAGAAACATTGAAAGAAGGAGATATTGACACAAATAATATTGAGGATGACGACACCATATGTGGCACTGCATTACACATGTCTATGGATGGACAGGTAGATCCCGTGATAGCACAAACACTATTACAGTGGGGCGCTGACCCTAATGCTAAGGATGCCAAGGGGTCAACAGTATTACAGGAACTGATCTACCGCGCATGGGAAGATATGGGAGATGCATTTGAGTCAGAAGAATCTATGTGGGAAGATTTAGAATCCGAACTACAGACAGAAGAATGTGACATTTCAAATAATGAGCAGCTAAGTGCGAATGTTTCTGACAAGGACGATGAAATGGGTCCCGGTAACAGTTATTTTGAAAAATTAAGATTATTGCATAAGCATGGTGTTGACATGAATTTAGCTAATTCCGAAACAGGGCTATCTCCTCTTCATTTTTGGATGCAAAATTTCCACTGGATTTTGCAAAACTATGTGAAAAAAAGTGTTCCTGAATGGTGTTTTCAATTCTTGAATTTACTTCTTAACTACGGGGCAAATCCGGATTGTGTTAATGAAAGAGGAGAAACGCCGATGATGTTCATGGCTCAGCGTTATTACAAACCGGGTAATGTCGATTTCATGGCCGGGTACAAGGCCATTTTAGCATTGATACTGCCAAAGTTATCGGACACATCCATGAAAGATATGTACGGAAGAACATTGCTTCATTATGCATCTGAATACTGCAACTATGTTCTTTTAGAATGTTTACTCAAATCCCCATGCAACGTAAACGTACAGGACAAATTCGGATTATCACCGATACATATAATAACACACTGTGTGAGTAAGGACGAGTCACCCTTTGTAAACATGATTCTAGATTGTTTGGCACAAAATGGGGGCAATGTCAACATACAAGACAATTACGGTTCAACGCCATTACACCATTCAGTACACATGAAGAACCACGTGGCCGTTGACAATCTCCTCAAAAATGATGCTTCGATGGATGTAAAAGATACGTCAGGAAGAACAGTGAAAGATCTAGCAAGACTTGAGGGAGATTTAAAGATACTTAAACGTCTTGGTATGGAACACGAAATTTCAAAAACTGAAATTGTGAAAGGAGTTTCGGACTTGCGCTTTGGTTGGTTTTATCCTTTGTGCTGTCATAAACTGTACAGCGATGAATCGAATGGTGCAGAAGAGACAGAAATTGTGAAGGACAATTTTATTGAAAAATGGTTGAATACATATCCAATGTGCATCCACAATGCTAAAGCAGTCCTTCAAAATTCCGTTTCATCGCTTGAATCCAATGAAGAAGAAATGCTTTGTGCAGATAAAGATGCTGAGAGTATGAAAAGTGAATTGTATGGAATTGCCAAAAAATCAGCCGATCTCATTGGAGAGTGTAACCCTTTGTTCCAGTCCAATGTTATTTTTGGTGGAAGCGTATCCGAAGGAACAAAAGTAGGAAGTTCGGATGAGTTTGACTTAGTATTTGACCTGTTTCGATTGCGACAACACGTAGTAGTAATAGAGGATCCTCAATTTAAAGGCTTTGCAAGACTAAAGGTCATAACGCCGGAGTCGAAGTCTGTGCTTGGCTCACTTGTTGGCGATCACGGCTTTTTAAAGCGTTCAGAAGTAAGTAACACGTTTCACAAATACCTAGAAACGGTTTTGCGATCCGACCAACTAATAATTGGAAATAACTTTTTCTCCGTTTGGGGAACCACGAATTCACTTGGTGACTGTTTCAATATCGGCCAACTTCATTTTGTCTGGCATGGACCTTTTCAGAAAAGGCAAGATGTTAGTGTTGACATAGCACCAGTGATACGACTAAGTGGATGGGAATCTGAACATGGGAATAAAAATCTAAACATCGTGGATAAGAACACAGCAAGATCTGTAGGGTGCTACTTAGTCATGAAGGATCTTTCTAGGTATTTGGAAGAATTCGGTCAAGATATCGATGACGAACATACCCTTGATTCGGAATTTGAAGACACGCTCTTCATTATTTCAATGTCACAACTAGAATATGCCACAATGAAATACTTGCCACCAGCAATTAAAAATGGTTACAAAATTGCAAAAAGCATCCAACTTCAATGTCCTCAGATAACTTTTGAATTAACTGATATGCTGGCTGACACGGCAATACTTACCCGCAGCAAGAAAGGCCGAGGACTACGGAGTGTTGTACATGTTAGTGAGTATGTCACTAGTTTTGTCTTAAAAACGGGATTATTCTATGAGTTAGATTGTCAGGGACTTCATATCTCCTTTGGAGAGGCCGACCTGTACCCTGAGAAATGGAATTATAGTGTTATTCACTCATCTCAAATGGATACAACAGCAGATAAGACACACGTGACAGATGCTGTTAAATGGGCGCTGCGTATCTACAAGAGACTGCTTGTCATGTTAGAAGAGAAAAAATGCCTATACGGATATTTCATGCCACAATTACACGCAACAAAGATCCGTGGTGGAAATGTTCCATTTGTCAAAGTATGCAGAATGTTTCTGAAAACTCTCATTTACTTTCTGGAACAATTCCATATCCCGGAAGACATATTTGTTCAAAAGTAAAGCTATAAATTATGCAGCATAACGCCAAATTTTCATACCGAAGATTATATGTGGTGTACAACGACGGTTAATTGAACACAGTCTTTAGTTTCACGCATGATTAATTGCGAAATTCGTTATATGCATGTATTTGTCAATCGTACACACTCGGACATTTCTGTCATATATCGGTATTACGCCTCGCTATATAGCATGTATGTGGGGTTGGACGAGGCTATTTACATATTTCCAACGAAGAAAACACCAGAACTACTGCTTACGTAAACCCGTTTGATTGGTGCAAAACGACAAATATATCTACTTTGGTCAATTTGCGTCGAAGTGAAACGCATTAAAACATATATGTGTATAACATTAAAACTTACAATGTGTATAGAATTAAAACTTTAAATAATGTAGTGATCTAAAAATTATAGTTAAAATGAATTTTCACGTGGAATTAGCTTTACATGTAATTTAATAGTTCAAAAAGTCTTATAAAACAATACAGGTTTGTGATACAAACGTCTTAATTTATTTCATGTGTTGTTGACAAATGCCATGTGTTAAATATATGAAAACAAAATTATAAACTAAATGTATAATCAAGTGAAATGACATCAGTTTTGACATATTTAAAGTGAATTATATCTCGTATCCTTAGTAGTCACTGTTTGGATAAAGTGACTACAAACTTAGATCTATATTGATTGGTTCAAAATCAGTTCTGCCTATATACTCACTGACCCCATATTGTCAAAAAGGATATCTATTCAAATAACACATGTATATTGACTAGGGACTTCCTAACTTCTACGCGCCTAGGTTTGACTAAAATAGATTTCCAGAGATTTCGAGTCCGAATAACAATTTAAAAGTCGTCAAACAGTATTTAATTATTGTCTATTTTTAGACTGGAGGATTCGTTTCCAATTTATGTTGTTTTGACATACCAAACTATTCTGATTATATTCATTGCTGAGAATGTGATGCTTTTTACCCATTTGAAATTTTTTTATGACATTTATGGTGTGTTTTCACATATGTATATACTCCCTTTAAAGGTTTGCTGGTGTTCACTTAATAATAATTATATCATTTGTATTATGGTCATTGGTTGTATCTAGAAAACCCATACTTTTCATTTCGAGGCTGACAGAATAGCGGTAATATAAGCGATCTCAGACGTAACATGAAGATTGCAACGGTATACAAGATAAAGGTTCATACGTCTCACACAACTAGTACATTTCCCATAGGGCTCCATTGTAACATTTACGTCTCACACCACTAGTTCATTTCCCATAGGGCTCCATTGTAATATTTACATCTCACACCACTAGTACATTTCCAATAGGGCTCCATTGTAATATTTACATCTCACACCACTAGTACATTTCCCATAGGGCTCCATTGTAATATTTACGTCTCACACCACTAGTACATTTCCCATTGGGCTCCATTGTAACATTTACTTCTCACACCACTGGTACATTTCCCATAGGGCTCCATTGTAACATTTACATCTCACACCACTAGTACATTTCCCATAGGGCTATATTGTAATAGGTACGTCTCACACTGCTAGTACATTTCCCATAGGGCTCCATTGTAACATGTATGTCCAAAACACAGTGAAAAAAAACAAGATATGCAGTATGTGTCTGTACTCAAATTCTTCCCTGGTTCAAGATATGCAGTTATACCGGAGAGAAAAAGCATACCTTGACCAGGTTTTTATTAAATTCAATGGTTGTGTGATACCTATCAATTTCCAGAGTAATAATATGTTAACTATTCGCCCATGATGCGGTTCGAACGAACAATTCTGAAATGACACAGATTTGCCCGAAACCTGGTATCAGCATCAAATTTTCTAAAATACTGACAATTTAACACACGGTAGGAAAAACTAAATCACTGCAATACAACTCCCTGAAATAGAAGAAAAAGAAAACTGAAGTTTTATTTCTACCTCCTTCATCTGTAGAGTACTTAAGGGAGATAATAGTGGTGAGAGTTCTATAGCGACAACTGGATCAATTTCGAGTCAACACGCCTATATTTAATAATTATATGAAATCTGTATCAGTTTTATACGTTACAGTGAATTGAGAATCATGCAAAAGTATCTATTTAATGAGCTTCAAAAGATTCCTGCTTAATTGTTTAAATCCTATCTGATTACTATAAGTCAGACACATAGGCGACTATATAGTAACGTAACCGTCACGTTAAATATGTATATAAGGTTGCCCCATATAATTGGGTAAAGTTATTCTATTAGTTTACTATGTGCTGGCAAACATTTGCAAACGTTATCAAACTGATACGAGCTTTATCAAAGTATAACTGTAGATGTTCACATACTTTTTATCAATATATTTTGTTACCCAATCTACTTTATGACGCAACACATATAAACTTTATATCGTAAACTTAAAGGGTGTATATCAGGACACTATAAATGTCTTAAAAATAATATATTTTTAAAATGGATTAAAATTCTCATTTATCATTAAAAAAATTAACCTGAAGGGTTTGGTTTGTCAAATCAACCAAAACCTGACAAAATAGATATTCAAATTGGACTGGTAAATGTGAAACGAAATTCCCATTCTAAACTTGGAATAGACATCATTTAAATACTTCTTGACGGTCTTTACATCGTCATTCGGACTCTTTCTAAGATGTAACAAGTTTTACTACGTTTAAACCGATAAGACGGATTGAATTGAAATCAAATATCACATGACTCATTTTATACGTCACAAAATATGTTGCAATTTTTAGCGGGAAATCTATTTTAGAATAACTCAGGCGCGTAGCCTCAGTAAGGGAATCCCTTCATTATATTATTTAGGTATGTATAAAGATATCCTTTTGGCAATACGGGTTCAGTGAGTATACATGGCATGATATGTTGGAAAAAGATGTTTTAAACAATTTTAAAATTTTAAAAAATCCTGATATATTCCCTTTAACACAGACAGCACATAAGTATGTTGCATTTTTACTTCAGCTTATGTAATAAAGAATTAAAAAAATGTAAACAAGCGTTGATAATTTAAGGGTCACATGGAAATTTGTGTGCGTGCATTTATTTATGAACTTTATCAGGCAACCTAACCCGCTTGGCTCAGTCGGTAACACGTCTTATTATCAGTCAATCCAGGGATCGTTAGTTCCATTTCCTGCCCGGTCATAGCCTCCGTATACCACATTACAGCTCATTGCGATTCCTTTCTCACCAATGATTTAAGTGGGAGTAATCAGCTACTTGCGGAGATGGATGTGTTCGAATACTGGTTCCTGGAAAGAGTGGCTAGGTTAATTGATCGTCTGTTAGCCATAATACTGATGTTTACTTTAAGTGTAAATTAATTTATTTCAGCTCGATTGCGAAGAAAACTCAAAACTTATATTAACTGCTGTCGAGTCCGCTCATAGGTAGGACAAGTACTGAGGGTTATCGCTTAACTACACTAGCACCCCGTTTGAAAATGAATGATGCTAAATATTCAAACAAACAGACACACCGACTCTTCATACTGAAGTATAGATCTATTCATCTATCCGGACTTTCGGCATGAAACTAACCCTAACTCTAACATTCTTTTCTTCATGCTGAAATGCAAAAACTAATATCTATTGTGTCGTTGTTGTTGTTGTTGTTGTTGTTGTTGTTGTTGTTGTTGTTGTTGTTGTTGTTGTTGTTGTTGTTGTTGTTGTTGTTGTTGTGGCTGTTGCTGTTGCTGTTGCTGTTGCTGTTGCTGTTGTTGTTGTTGTTGTTGTTGTTGTTGTTGTGTTTTTTTAGCTCTACTAGCCAAAGGCCAGCAAGGCTTATGTCATTTTAAATTATCCGTCTTCTGTAGTCCGTCCGTTAACTTTTTTTCTTGTAGACGCAATAGCAATCCCGTTTTTCATCGAATCTTAACCAAACTTGCACAGCAGTTATATAATCACTCGGATCTCGGACGAATTATTGAACTAGCATAATTTGACTACAAATGCCCCCGCGAACTCATGATAAAGGAAACTTCCAACCATAGACCTTAGATATTTTACATGTACCATTGTATGGAGGTCTTCTAAAATGATGTTTTAAGGCAGGTCCCCGGTGTTAAATTTGAGGCCGCTACCGAGGTCACTGTTTTGCATAGATTTATAATGGAAAAATGATAAATTTTCGTGTAGACACGACAGACCCCTATTTTTCATTGAATCTTAACCAAACTCGCACAGCAGTTATATAATTACGATATCTCGGAGAAATGTTTGAACCAGCGTGATTCGATGACAAATGCCCCCGTCACAGTGCTTTTAAGCACATTTGAAGAAAACTAAAAATTATGTTCTCTGAAAAAACAGGGCTTACAGCATGGTAAACTGTCCGTCGTCCGTCCTTTGTCGTCTGTCGTCTGTTTGTAAAACTTTTTTTCTTGTAGACGCGATATCATCCCAATGTTTCAAGAAATCTTAACCAAACACGCACAAAGGTTATATCACCACAAGATATGGTATCGGGGGGGAGGGGGGGATGACTTACCAAAACAAAATTCTTCTAGCGGTTTGTTTCCAGTAATTCAGGCCCTCTTGTGCCTCTTATGCCTCTTGTTTGTTTGATTTGGGGGGTGGGGTGAACATTTGGTTAGATTTGCCCCCAGCGCATTTTGTTTCATTTTATCTCGAATCTTGATTTCGTAAAAACAAGTTGGCTGCTTTTAAAAAGCATTCAATGGTAAGGTCTTATAAAAGATGTGGCAATAAAGTGAATGAATGTGTAAGTTTACTGTTTGGTACCTTGTACAGAGTACTAAATACACGGGTGATACCAAATCACGACAAGGTTCCAGCTGGCACAACGAATTCCCGGTTACAGTGGAAATGCATATGTGATGTACCTGAAAGTAGCTTTGATATTTAAATGTACTGATCTCAATCATTATTTATTGCCATTTGTAAATTTAAAAAGAAACTTACCTTATATATTGTCTAGCGTACTTACTGCTATGTTCTATACAATTTATTACTGTGATCATAATATATTTTAAAGAATTCGTATACATAATTTAAATCAATTTGTGGATATATTATTTTTGATTAACAACAGTTAAAAATTACTGTTTTTCCAAAACTTGTATGTTTGGCGATATACCTGATTCTGACGACGTGCTGCAAATATGTCACACCGGTAAACTATCATTATATTTCTGTTGATTGAGTAAAATAAACAACTGTAACTATTCAATTTTGTTATGGATTCGGATGCATTAAAGTTTTCCTTTTAGCCGGAAAGTGGTCGGAACAGCCGGAACATGACCAGGTTTTAATATCAATACCGGTTTGTACATTCCCGTAATGCACTGTTTAAAAAACAATGGCGACCTCCGTGTATTAAATGCCTTGTTTTTACCACATGATAGTGACGTTTCAATATGGCAGCGCCGAGAGTCAATTTCTTAACTGGCCCTTATATAGGGTTCGGTCGCTCATGCGACCTAACAAAAAAAACTATACACAATTAAGGTATAAATCATAAATATACATGCAATCACGTGACACTTGTAAAATGTTAAAACGTGATTTTCTACCTAGGTTTTCAGCCGAGTGTTCTGCATGCCAAAAGATAGCCCTGCATATGTCTTCATAGTCAAACTTTGCAGTCTTGTTCACCGCGCAAATGATCATAATCGACATGGACTACTTTTTATTCCGCGAATTTCATTTAATTTTGTTTGAATGTGTTATATATATGCAAGCAGCAAAAAGTGAAACATTAACATGTATTATGGTCGTTGTATTATGTCATTTTTTTAAAAAAAAGGTTGGATAAAAAAGCAAACGCTAAAATAATATAAATCAAATTATAAAGGCGTATGAATACTTAAAGACCTGTTATCAGTACTTTAAGTACTTTGGTCTGAAACACGTTTTAAAACCATATAATAAATTCGAATTTCGTTTACTTTCCCAGCACATGTATTAAAATGTTAATGCTTTGCATAGCTCTAAAGACAGGGATATCTCTGAGCAAATATTTTTGATGGTAACGTAAAACATAACATACGCTTCCCTAACTCGTGTTAATGGTGCGATGATTTATGCATTAAAGGGGTATATGAATATTGTGATTTTTTTTTTATTTTGTCCATATGATGTTAGTGTGATATCAAAACTTCAATGTATACCAACTCTTTATTTCGAGTCTTTTAAGGAAGGGACATAACTCTGGTGAATGGTTGTAAGGTAGCCTACATCGTACTTCTGTGATCACCTGTCTTCATGTCAAAAGCAGTAAAATCTAGTGTTACTTTTATCAGTGTAATGCTGTAAAATACTTAGAATTCGCGTGAATTTTATTTCGTGAATTTGCTAAGATTTGTCCTGTTTAATTCAATATTCGCGTATTGTTGAATTCGCGGCGGTCAAAAGTGAAAGCGCCGAAAATGGGGAAATGTTTCACCTCACCACAACTTTGTATATACATCAGGTGCGTCGGTGCCTCAATTTGAAGCGGGTCCTGCACTTTACCAAGGAGAAAATGAAGAAGAACGCACTGCATGTGTGGTGGTTGATCACTGTGGTGGAATTGGCAGCAACGCTTTAATTTTGCGACGACCGGACGGACTGGGAACTCAAAGACGGTAAATTCCTCCGCAAGCAAACAGCGGCATTGGGTACTTGTTCTTATATCCGTCTTGTCGTACCCTTAGCTATTATTCTCTTGCTGCAAATCTATCGAGTGGATTTCCGTGCACTGTTTCTTTATGTACATGTATATTAACAAGTATGTTTTATACAATGTAAATGGTGAACAAAAGTTATCTCCCTTTAAAGCCACTTAAGAGTTGAGTTTAATTTGAGCAAAAACCAGTCATGATCCTCTGCAACGCTTGCTTTTCTTTTAAGTTGCATATAATCAAGACCAAGGAATTATTTAGAGAAGAAAAGGCAACTGACTGACATTTTGTTAACGCTCATGTATTCACGCAAAATCTCGCGACATCTTGTTTTCAATTTTCCTAACTTCCATTCATCTCAGGAACACAAATAAAACTTCTTACATTGCAGAATAAAATTGTCATCAAACAATACTATTCCCGATAATTTGTGTTTAAAATCGTTGAAGAACTTTTGATTACAAAATTTGTATACTGCAGGTAACAATAACAAATTACGACAAATTTGCATTCGAATCTCAGTATTTCAAATTCAAGATCATTTTGCGTGATCGAAACATGTTTAAACATCTAATATTACATATAATTTACAGTTTATATACAAAAAAACAGTTGCCTGTGAATTATGAATGATTAAATTGCCAAATATTTAATCCTTCGTATGCTGTTTTATCAAAATTTAGCCAGTCGGTGCAAGTTTCCTGTCCTTCTATACAAGTCCTTGTCAAGACTAACCAATTAATTAATTTTGCAACAAACGAATATGTTTTAGCATAACCCGACTCTGGCCAACGAGTGACTTTATCGCGGGCTGTGATTTAGTACTAGTATTTGGTCAACAAAATTAAAGAATTTTACACTACAGAGACAAAATAATATGTTTTTGGGATCATAATAAAATTTTGTTTCAGCGTTCATGCATCTAGAAGAAATAACCACAACAACAGTTAAATTAAAAAAAAATTGAGGGGAGTGGGGGGATCACTTTACCATGGCCATTGTAAAGTGACCCCCCTCTCCCTCAATTTTTTTTTTAATTTAACTATTGTGATTATTTTCTTATAGACACATGTTTAATGTGATAATCACTAAGCATAAAAAGTTGGTGGTGGGTGAGTTATTGGACTAAATAGCCTTAATATATGATGCAAATGTTCAGTTTTACTGCTAAGATGGAAAAAAATTATCATCGATATAGGTGAGAACTCTTTAAATGTTACGTCAGCTGCTGATTATATATCGGTATGAATATCGATATACCGCATTGCATATCATTGTCATTCGTCCCTCACCGTTGATTCAAGTGGGAAAGTTATCAGTTACATGCACAGTTGTTCGAGTACTGGTTAACCTTCCAGGATTTCAGGAATGAGTGATGAGGTTAACTGATGGCATATACATGACGCTAAATATTGAAACAAAATATTTTGATGCGTGAACATGAGTTGACTCTCGATTTCAAAATGCCGTATGTCACTTTAATGGTACGTTGCTTTATGTCTTAAGTATGATTACCTACTTGACGATAACGACACACTGCTATCAAAAATAAATTAATTTTGCGCGGCCATTCAAGTAGTTTGTACTTTAATGTCTCTCTGCATGAAGCAATTTAGACCAACATAAGATTACACTATTGATATGGACCAAAGATTGTATAAAAAATTAATTTACTTTTATCACCAATGGTGTTGACTTTAAAAGTGTATTTTTCGTGTTACAACAAAGTTACTATTTCGAAATCAAATATCTTTGAATTTCGGTGTATTTCATATAGTTAAACAAATATTTGTAGTGTTCATTTTTAATAAGATTTGTATCTGCCATTAAATAGAGATCTGTATCAGATTACCTTTTGTCACACAAAGAATAGATGGAAATAATAACTTTAAAGTATATTGGAATATAAACATGATAGTTAAATTAGTTAAATTCAATAAAAATGCTCAATAAAACGAAGTTTGCTGTTTTCTTCTTTTGATTGCGTTCCGTGTTTCCAATGGAAACCATTATCAGATAGTACAGAAGTACAAAAGGAAATGAACCTTACAACTGGCATAAGTAATAATGTATGTGTTAATAAAATCCGCAATATATGACAAGCTCATTGTGATCCGCAGCAAAGACATGTATTAAATTAATTCTAACTAAATGTATTAGGTCCAATGTCCCGTTGAGGCCAACAAAACTAAAATGGTGAAAAGTCGAAACAACGATGGTGAAAAGTCGGAAATACGATGGTGAAAAGTCGAAACAACTAATGCGAAAAGTAAAAATAATTTCACTATCGTAGTTTCCTTGTTTCATTGTTTCGTAGTTTCGACTTTTCACCATCGTTGTTTCGGCTTTTCACCATCGACTTGACTTAATTTAAAAACAATAGGTCGCGATAGTCCCAGTAGGAAACTGCAATTAACCGAATGCCAAGATTAGCAATATTTTTTTTCAACTTTTATTATTCTGTAAATAAATGTTTGTATGTCAAGTACCATTATTTCCACGATACCCATATACATTGTATGGATTTTAACGATTACTATTACGTTGTATTAGTTTTACTATACATTATTACATTTACTTTAACAGCAATAGGACAGTGGTACCACAGTTGTGTGTATACTTTCGTCTCTTATAATTCTTATAAAGAATGGCATATGATGTAACATGTTAACTTGTTTATAAACTGTATTTGTATAATTGAACATATGGTGGGACGTTAATACACTATTAAACCTGTGTTATTTCTTCTCTTCCTTTGAAATCGCAGAGCTCATTTATGGTTGCTCGAAAATAGAAAAGTGCCTTTGTTTACGAGTGTTGCATATTTCATTAACCCTCGTAGACAAGCTCAGTGTAACAGTCTGATATATTCTTGTCTTTGTTGCGCTCTTTCCTTCTAAGAATTTTTTTTTTCAAATATAATTTATATGAAATAAGGCAAATGTAATTCCGTTTTCTGTTTAAAAGGGAGTATATCAGGAAAATACGTTATTAATGTCTTAAAAAAAGTAATTATGAAAATGGATAAACAGCATCTCATTATCAATAATAGATAAATTCCGAATGGTTCATTATGTCAAATTCACCAAAACGTGACAAAATCGAAATTTAAATTGGAGTGAAACGAAATATTACCATTCTAAAAATAGATATAGCTCTTAAATACTGCTTAACGATTTTCGCATCGTCATTTGGACTCTTTCTACTACGTGTAAATCTGTATAACGTATCAAATTGAAATCAAAATGAAACACGTCACTCATTTAATACGTCACAAAATATGTTGCAAATTTGAGCGGGAAATCTATTTTAGTCTAATCTAGGCGCGTAGCACAAGCTAGGAAAACCCCTTTTCAAAATGATATTTTTGCATGTTTGAATAGATATCCTTTTGGCAACACGGTGTAAGTGAGTAAATGTAGGCATGATATATTGAAAAATGTTTGAGCCAATTATAAGAAATAAAAAATCCTAATTATTTCACTTTACGATATTTGTATGGGGTCAGCTCAAATACAGAATTTAGTGAATGTTTGCATTTTAATTTGTTGTTGCTGCTTTGCTGATTTTGTTGTTTTTATTGTTTGTTGGTTTGATGGTTTATTGGTTAATTGGTTTGTTGGTTAGTTGGTTAGTTGTTGTTCTTATTCTTCTGCCTCTTCTTCTTCTTCTTCTTCTTCTTCTTCTTCTTCTTCTTCTTGGCCTTTATTTAGACATTGACATATATTTTAAAATGGACAGCAAACCATATCATTAACCTTTGGCAGTACTGGAAGTGGAAATAGTACAATGTAAGAAAGGTTTGTGTTTATTCATATGTGTGCTTATTCAAGCCATATGAAATGATGCAGGGCGTGGTCTTATTAACCAAGAGGTTATTGTCCTACCAATACACTGACTGCTGGTTCTTAAACCGTTACACCCTGTAACTAGAATATAATTACTCAAATGTTTAATAGTGTTGTGTGTTTTTTAAATACGTACGGTTTCTTATTCAGTCATTGATATTTAACAAGTCTATCCCAGTCCCTGACCCATCTCCCAAATCAGGTATGTGATGCCCCATTGAAAAGGCAATGAATTCCATGTCTGACGCGTTAAATCCTGTAACGTCATTCAACTTCCGCTGAAGCAACAGACCAATCACCGTCCTCTATCTCACTGCTATATGACAGACCCAAGCGGTAAGAGCTGGGTCCGTTCTGTTTTGTGGATGATTGTCAAAAACATTTACACCACTTTACACGAAAGGAAAAAAGAACGAACCATGAGCTTAGTGGAGCTAATGTAATAGTGTAGAAAATTAAAATAGAACTATGAACAATATGTAATACAAAATGTTTACTAGTTCTAAAATGCCTACAGTTATACATCGGCACCATATTATTTTCATTATTGCAACGTGCCATGAAAGAAAGATTGAGTCCTCTTTTATGCGGAGCTTGCATCAAGTTGGTAAATTTATTGCATTATTTTCAGCTATCGTACTTCGCAGACTGTCCCAAAACGGAAGTATACTTGGCGTTCGCAGTGACTGACTAGAAATGTTTCCATTGGCTATCTGCCAAGCATAATGACGTTTGCCTTCGTCATTCATATTATCTGGATCAGCACGTTTAGCAACGTCATTCTGTGCACCTTTTTGCAGCGATTGCAACTTAACGTATGACTCTTCTACAGTATAGGGAAATGTGTCATAACTTGCAGAAATAACCTGGTGAACGCGTGATTGTCTCTCCGGGCGGGACGTGGCACTGCAACTGCGCGTTAATCCGTCACGTGTTGGTGCTAACCGAAAAGAGGTTGGTTGCATCCGGGTTCTATTAATTAACTGTTTTGATCCACAAACGGTAAGAGCACCATTCACATCAATTATTGAAGGTTTAAGGTCATGTTTATAAATAAGCTTTGGCACAGAGGACGAGGCATCAACCGTGGCCTTTATTTCCAGAACACTTCCCTTCTTCCGGTTTGATCGCCCCATTTTATCAATGTCCGGTTTAAGAGATTTGAATTTATTCCTTTTTAATTTGGTTGGTTTCGTTTTGTTGTCTCCTGAATAAGCTGGTTGAGCTACATTGTTTGTATTGTCTTTCTTTGCTGATTTAACTCGCTCTTTCTTTTCTTTCATTCTGACTGGTATCCTTAGTCTTTTCTTTTGCCTCTGAGTTGGAGCGCTTACACTTAGTCGTACAAGTTTGGAAGTTGTGTCTTCGGCATTTCTAATCAACCGTCGCTCATTTGTTTTTCTTCTATTGACTTGCTTTACCGAAATGAGTTTTGCAAAAGGTTTCGAATTTCGGTCATTGGCTTTGTTTCCAATCTCATTTTTATTATTGTCGCATTTTTCATCTTTCTCAACGTCGTTATCTTCATCGTCATCTTCGTCATCACTGTCGTCACTATCATCACTATCATCATCGTCGTCGTCATCATCCGAGTCTTCCGAATCACTTTTCAAACCTAGCATTGCTCTGTTTGGTATTTCATATATCAAAACCAAGCTATCACCTGGTTTGAATCTTACACGTTTCTTACTTTTATTTGATTTTTTCACCTTGGCTGTGGAACAATTACTTTTAACACTAAAAGTTAACGATCTGTACGATTCTGTTTCACTGTCATTTTCAACGGTGTTGTCGTCTGATGAATCGGTGCATTCGGACGATGTTAAAGTGTCCGCGCTATCGGAGTCGTTGTTCATTTTTTTCTAGACGTCAATATGTTTACTGACCACTTTCAATGATCGATGTCACTCACGTCTGGCGCGCTTTACTTGGCGCCACTACTTGAGTATCGTCCCAAAATCCAATTCCTGAAATAAAAACAGATTGTGTATATGTACAGTATATGTAATGTCAATTTATTTATGTAAAACTTTAAGCGGATGCTTAAAGATCAATTTATCAATGCTATGACTGGTCTAGTAGATTTATTGACAGGAGTAGAGCTGTTTTAAATATGCTTTTCTAAATTCATTTTCTATCAATATCTAAGTTTGTACAATATCAAAAAGTTTAGAACAAGTGTTTCTATACTAAGTTTCAGGGTATAGTGCATTTATTTAAACCATTAGGTGGACTGAATCTTTAACCGCACCAGTTAACGAATGAAAGGGTCACGTTTGTGTTGTGTCAGAGGAAGAATTTCATTTTGTGTTAGAACGTGATGATAATTAAAGAAAATTTGATACGGATATTTTGATTAGATCAGAAATACTTCATCATTATCATTATCATTTTGGTTTTATTTTCAATTTATTTTGTTTCCACCTTCATTATCATTATTAACAGTATAAGTATCATTATTATCATCACAATCATCATTATCATTATTGCTTTTATTTCATTTTTATTTTGTTTCCATCTTCATTATCATTATTATCAGTATCAGTATCATTATTGTCATTATAAGTATTAGCATTATCATTATCATCTTCATTGTTATAAGCATTAGCATTAACAAAATGTAATACATTGACATCTAAATCAAAGCATATTTAACACCGGTTTTCTGACGTGATTTTCACACCGATCATTGTCAAACAAGTTATATAGATCTGACATTTAGGTCAATACTTTTGTCGGCAGATCATTAAAAGAAAATATCTTAAGAAAATAATTACAATTTTTCAAAAGTACCTTTGAAACGTTTAGCAGTTAAAATGTTCACAAAAATAGCAAGTACAATATTTATATTTTGTTTGTATACATACCTACATGTATTATATAGGATCGAGTAGTTTACGACAATGAATGGACGCAGTCATAAGGCTTGTCAAATATGTGTACAGGGCATTAAATAATGTCTGTATTGTGTTTTAACAATATGCAAACAAAACTCAAATATGTTGGTTTGTATAATATACTGATAAAGCTGTCCGAATATAGCAGACATACGGACTAACAGACGATCTTACGGAGGGACTGAAGGACTAACCGACCGATCGATCGACCGACCAAATGAACATATTGATGGAAAAAATGAAAGAAAGAAAATAAAGAAATAGAAATTAGAAATAAAGAAAAATTATTGATAGAAGAAAGACAGAAAGAAGAAAGAAAGAATATTGATAAAAGAAAGAAGAAACAAACAAAACAGAAAAAAAGAAAGAAAGAAAGAAAGAAAGAAAGAAAGAAAGAAAGAAAATAAGAAAAAAGAAAGAAAGAAAGAACAAAGGAAGACTCATTCGGATATAGGGTGCAATACTGACAAGGATAATAAATAACTAATCCACTGCAATACAGACGCACAAATAGTAAATAAGACACAACTTAGGAAAACAATATTATGATTGTTTGCGTGTTAAGAGGATAAATAATTAATATGCCATGCGTAACTTTTATTGTGGCATTTATATCATTGCGGATTGATTATGTAACGGCAGATACTATCCTATTTAATTATTAATAGTGAAATCGGGTTTGTTATCGTAATTCTGCAATATAATGCGATTTTATATCTGATGTATAGATAATAATGAATTTATCAGTCACTTAAGTTGTCCTTAGTACACACGAAAAATGACAGGACTCATCGGGAATTAGTATTTTAGCATGTACATTGTAATTAAATATCAAATATATATATCCGTATTTTGTTTTGAAATGTCCAGGAAAATAAAACAAAATAAGTATGAAGAAGTGTTGTGGGCTTGTTGTGTTTTTTGTCAACATACTTTAAACCTTTTGGGCAATCAATACATACATCTCAGCCGCATGTACCAGAATCTGAGCAGGGCCAACGTCTTTTCGCAAACAAATAGCAAGCAATGTTTGACACAAGCTGGACTCGAACTCACAACCTTAATGATGAAAATAATCTTAAAACAGTGCGTTAGCTCACTTGGTCGAGTACAAAAATTATAAGCAAAAAGAAATGAGATGCTTACTTGAACACTGTTTTATGGAGTTTAACGACATTTTTTTATATAAATAATAGTAATATATGGCACATTCAGTTTTATTGTTGGAGAAAGACCTCAGAATTAATCTGAGTAGAATCACCGTCCTTTCACAAGTAAATGGCAAACTTTCTCACATAACGTTTTTGGAGCGGTATGCGGGAGTCAAACTTACGACCTTAGCGATGCGATTGAGAGGTAAATGACCTTCAGACGGCGCTTTATACCACTCGGCAACGGAGGACCTTTGAACACATACTAGTTTTATCAAACAATGTATCACACGACAACAACAACTGAAAATGGCTTGGCAAATACCAGCGCCTCTCGTATACCATTGCCCGGCATTAACTTTACTCTAAACATGAAGAATTCAGTGTGGAGATAACTGAATGCTTATCACAAAAGTCGAAGAGGTCTAGCAAGATGGTTGTTAAACGAACATTGAAAAAGTCACCAAAACAATGACAGCTCACTGACATCTTTGACGTCATTGCCAACATTACTTTCATAATGATTTCATTACATACATTCATTGCCTTAAATGCAGCCTAAAATACAGGCAAGTTATTCATAAACATATCAACTTCAGTATGCATTCAAGCTCCTAAAATCTTGATCATGCAATATTTTACTGACATTTGCTTTTCCAATGTCCCAGAGAAAAATATATGATAATAACAATAATAACAATAAAGATAATAATAATAATAACAACAACAACCATTATAATAATAATAATAATAATAATAATAATAATAATAATAATAATAATAATAATAATAATAATAACAAAATAAGAATCAAGCGTTGCCACACAATACAGAAAATATAAATTGAATGATAAATCATATTTCATCTGAACTCACAAAACCCTCATACCTTTGACATAATCCACAAACAAACTGTAACACATTTCAAGCCCATATCACTCTGAGAACTTAAAGTGTTTCAAAATTGACCCACATACTTTGTTTAGTCTGATATACGTATAACGTCAACCAGCTTACGGCCGTTATCCAATTACTAATAATGACCTCGGCGGGGTGAGACGGAGGTAAAACTACAGAAAACACTAATGCTAGCACATGCCATATTGATCAGTTATGTAAATAATACCAGTAATGAACTTTGAAGTATTAATTATCCAATAACAATTACCAAGTGGTTTAAGGTGTCCGACACTTTAAACTAGTGAGGTTTCGATTTCTATTAAAGTGACACTCTTACATGAATTGTTGATACCGTTTAATTGTTATATTGCTAATCAGATTTTGTAATTCAATTAAATAATAATATATTATATTTTGTAATCAAACCTGTGTTAGTAATTAGCCACGTGTCTTAAGCAGCCAGATTTGCTATATCCCTTTTCTTATCTTTCATAGCATATTAATCTGTATTAAATAAACAACCTGTTATAAAATGTCACTTTTGCTCCTTCATTCGGCTGGTGTGACCGCAAAATATTTATAACTGAAGATATTTTTTTTACAAATGCATTTTCTTACATGTAACTTCATGCTTATTTTTACATGTAACTACACGCTTGTGTTTACAGGTAATTACATGCTTATTTTTACATGTAACTACTTGCTTATTTTTACATGTAACTACACGCTTATTTTTACATGTAACTACACGCTTATTTTAACATGTTATTACATGCTTATTTTAACATGTTACTACATGCTTATTTTTACCTGTAACTACGTGCTTATTTTTACAGGTAACTACGTGCTAATTTTTACCTGTAACTACACGCTTATTTTACATGTTACTACACGCTTATTTTTACATGTTACTATGCATTGTTTTACATGCAACTGCACGCTTATATTTACATGTTATGACATGCTTATTGTTACATGTTACTACACGCTTATATTTACATGTTATGACATGCTTATTGTTACATGTTACTACACGCTTATATTTACATGTTATGACATGCTTATTGTTACATGTTACTACACGCTTATATTTACATGTTATGACATGCTTATTGTTACATGTTACTACACGCTTATATTTACATGTTATGACATGCTTATTGTTACATGTTACTACACGCTTATATTTACAAGTAACTACACGATTGTTTTTACATGTTACGACATGCTTATTTTTACAAATGGCAATACATATTGATTGGAATCAGTACATTTAAACGTCAACGTTACTATCAGGCACACCTGCAGCCGGGAATTCGCTGTGTCAGCCGGAACTTTGTCGGGATCACCCATGTGTTTAGTTTATAAGACCTAATCATAAGATGCTTTTTAAAACAGCCAACTTGTTCTTACATGGTATTTACGAATATCTGTCTAAGCAGTCACGCATGAATGATCAGGCAAAATCAGCGCAATCGAAACTACCATTTTGCTGTTTTTATTTTGTTGAAAGTTTGTCCTTGGAAGTGGACTTTACGGTTAAACCAGCCAACTACAACAAAGGAGATGTTTTGCAAATATTTACGTTCGTGTCTTTAAAGGAAACAAGTAAAAGTAAGTATATACTAGTAGCTTACTCCGTGTAAAATATCAATAACTTCGCCATACTGATTATTTATGATATTAGTTTTAAAAATGTTTTAAGAAAATATTAACATTGCCAGTGTTGACTGGTTGGCCTAGTCGTAAAATCATGTATAAATATACATTTATCTACTTAGGTCATCATAGATTTAAATATTGGCAATGTTATTTCCCTAGCGATTGAGAAATAATTCCCTACTTTGATAAATCAAGCTGAGCAACTCCATATTTCACATGCATAACATTTTATCCAAATTAAAAAAAAATCTTTTTTTTCTGATTTAAGTGTTATTGATGGCTTATAACGTCAAGAATATTGATTCAAAAATACTGCATGAAATAAATTATTAATAATAATTATTGTGAATAAATATTTATGATATATTGTACCACTTTATATATATTCTTTATTCCTAGTTATATATGTTTTCAAAACACACATAATGAAGACTAACAAACAAACATAAAAGAGATTTATAAACAAGATAATGGAGATTAACAAACAAATATATATAATGGAGATTTGAAAGCATATAATGGAGATTTACAAACAAACATAATACAGGTTTATAAACAAGATAATGGGGATTAACAAACAAATATATATAATGGAGATTTGTAAGCATATAATGGAGATTTACAAACAAACATAATACAGGTTTATAAACAAGATAATGGAGATTAACAAACACATATAATGGAGATTTGTAAACAAGATAATGGAGATTAACAAACACATATAATGGAGATTTGTAAACAAGATAATGGAGATTAACAAACAAATATATATAATGGAGATTTGTAAGCATATAATGGAGATTTGCAAGCATATAATGGAGATATACAAATAGACATAAAAGAGATTTAGAAACAAGATAATGGAGATGAACAAACAAACATATATAATGGCGATTTGTAAGCATATAATGGAGATGTGCAAGCATATAATGAATATTTACAAGCATATAATGGAGATTTACAAACAAACATAATAAAGGTTTATAAACAAGATAATGAAGATTAACAAGAGAACACATATAATGGAGATTTGTAAGCATATAATGGAGATTTCCAAGCATATAATGGAGATTTGTAAGCATATAATGGAGATATACAAATAGACATAAAAGAGATTTAGAAACAAGATAATGGAGATGAACAAACAAACATATATAATGGAGATTTGTAAGCATATAATGGAGATGTGCAAGCATATAATGCATATTTACAAGCATATAATGGAGATTTACAAACAAACATAATAAAGGTTTATAAACAAGATAATGGAGATTAACAAGAGAACACATATAATGGAGATTTGTAAGCATATAATGGAGATTTCCAAGCATATAATGGAGATTTGTAGGCATATAATGGAGATTTGTAAGCATATAATCGAGATTTGTAAGCATATAATCGAGATCTGCAAGTATATAATGGAGATTATAAGCAAACCTAATAGATATTTGCCAGTATCTATAATGGCGATTTTCGAACCTACATAATGGAGATACATAAGCAAACATAATGGAGATTTACAAGATAACATAATAGATAGTTGCTAGCATACGAAATGGATATTTTGGAACAAACATTTTGGCAATTTACAAACAAACATAATGAAGATTTATAAAAAAAATGATAATGGAGATTAAGAAACAAACATATATAACAGAGATTTGCAAGCAAACATAATAGATATTTGTTAATATATATAATGGAGATTTCCGAACAAATATAGTTGAGATTTACAAGCAAACATAACAGATATTTGCAAGGATATATAATTGTTATTTTCGAATAAAAATAATGGAGATTTTCGAATAATTTTAATGGAAATTTACAAGCAAACATAATAGATATTTGCAGGCATCAATAATGAAGATTTTCTAACAAACATAATGGAAATTTCGAACAAACATAATGGAAATTTACAGAGATTTACAAGCAAACATAATAGATATTTGCAAGCATCTATAATGGAGATTTTCTAACAAACATAATGGAGATTTCGAACAAACATAATGGAGATTTACAAGCAAACAAAATAGATATTTGCAAGCATATATAATGGAGACTTTCTAACAAACATAATGGAGATTTTCTAACAAACATAATGGAGAGTTTTGAACAACATAATGTAGATGCACAAACAAATATAATAGAGATTTACAAATAAACATAACGTAGATTTATAAACAAACATAATGCATTTTTTTCAACAGTAGGAATTTTGAAATACGCAAACACAAGATTACAGCTACGATCACAAACATATAAACACACAATTAAGGGAATAGCAGAAGAAGAATAAAAAGATAAAGAAGAAATACAGTAAAGAAGAAAAAGAAAACAATTAAGAAAAAGGAAGAGTTATTGAGAGACGATGAATATAAAAAAAGAAAAACAACTAATATAGAGAAAAGAAAGAAGACAATAATGAAGAAGAAGAAGAAGAAGAAGAAGAAGAAGAAGAAGAAGAAGAAGAAGAAATAAACAACACCGGGTTCCACTTGTCTGCATTTTCGGTTGAAACAGGGAAATCAGTGTGTTTAAAGATAAGAACATTCCAGCATTTAATATAAAAAGACATGACCAAAATGACACAACTTCAACCCTGTAATACAAAGACCAGTACAGCGTGCTGTAGACTGCTCTCTAATGGTCGAAACAAACAACGTGATGGTCTTTGGAACAGCGCAGGATCCAACTCCAGAGGATGCATTCTTGCCAATTAATTTTATCTTACTGCTATTATTTTAACAGCTTTTTGCACGTCGAACGCATTCGATATTTTTTGGCTCCCATCCATTAATTATTATTCAAAGTTATTTCTATTAATCAGCTAAAAGTGTTGTCAAATGATAATTATTTTATAAACACTTCACATCCAATAGTATTTTTTTCCTATTTTCATCCCACATAATCCCACATTATAATTATAAATCACAGGGTTGGATAAGCACGGAAAAACATACTGATCTAAGGTCCATGGGATCTGTATACGGATGGAAATTAAATGTTTCAAACGTGTTTATTTTACATCGATTGTGGAAAAAAATCTTACAACATAGACAATCACGCTCGAAGTCTTCCTGGGTAGAACCAGTACGAAAGCACATTCGGATTATGTGTCTTGTTCAAGGACACCACACAGCCGTGGCGAAGGTTCAAACTTACGACCTCCGATGCTCTACAACTCGACCACGCGCTCCAATTAAATACCATTTAAATAAAATCAAATTAAATAAAAAAATAATCTACCTCATACTCTATAATAGCATACACGTTCCGTATTATTCCTCTCACTTTTCTGATATGGTAACACTAAAAATCCTCCGTATGGGAAACATACGAACCCGAAGATGTAACTAAATATTTGCACGTTTAAAAGGTTCACTGACGTCTAAATGGCCATAATTCAATCTGCATTGTTTGTCTTCTATTAATGAATCAAATTGTAGTGTACACAAACACATACTACAGGCATGTTATCGAGACTTTAACCTAAATCAACACTATTGCGAGACAATGGAAGCACGTCAACCACTAAAAGAGATACACTGTACTAGTCCTGTACGCAGGACGTATTTCTTTATTGCCGTCTTAAATATCACCTCCTTTACCGCACAATTACGTTTGAAGAGCATATTTTATCGTCCTATCTAGTTGACACAGCCGTTTGTATTGATTGTTTTGCAAGATTTATCAAAACTTTACATTTCTTTTTTAAAAAAAAGCAATCTAGCTCAAATGCAAACACAGTTAAGTATTTTTTTAACAAAGTGATTATGCAAAAAGGCAATTGTACTTAACGGAAGTTAAATTTGATATGTGTGTAATGCAAACATTACAAAATATGATCTGATAAAGAGATTTTAACTTCAATTTATAAAACAAATTAAGAAAGAAACAACTTACATGCATTTAGATGTCAAATTTAGTCAAATACCCACTCAAATCAATGAGTCGTCCTTACGACAGTAGCACGCAGTTTTCCATAAATGCCATTCTTTTTTAAATATTTTTCAACAAGGTCTCTTTAAAAGCACTATAGTACGTATATATCCAGTGTATAAAAACGATTATAAAAGCAAGCGTAGACCTTTTTTCATTTATATTTTGACTTTTGAAAGATCGAGCTAACACGGCGTTCTATATCAATAATCACCTTTGTAAATAAAAACCTCTCGGCAGATCGTGGACCGCTATCTTATAAATATTCAATTTAGAATAAGTGCGTTTAGACAGCGCCTTTCGGTCCAGTCTCACTTATTCGTCTTCAGTCATAGGTAGTTCAAAAGGCAAATCGTTTAACACATTTTAATCGCATTACAATATTATATGTATTGAGAAAGAGGAAAAGAAAAAACCCACAGCTAATCTGTTTGGGAAAATATCGTATCTACTATATATCGACCAGGATATGACGAGAATACAGAAGACACTAAGAGCTGTGTGTGAGAGATTTGCATTCTGAATCGCGGCATTAAATATTCAATTTGAATAAATAATGTCAGATGAGATATGATTTGGCGGTATCGACCTGTTCAAATATTGATCCGTTTCACATTAGGTATATATAGACATTAAGCATTACCCAAAATATCTCGCTGAAAGGCACATATTTACACTGTCCGAAGGTAGGGGGTCGTACATTACATTTTATAAATAACCTATACTAAATTTAATAACTTTATACAGTTAAAAACGAAAATCATGATTATATCCTGGCTCGGTAAAATACACGGGTGGATGAATTTGATATTGACAAGATGTGTGTCCACTTCACCCTGGTACTTTTGGGGAATTCAAGTTCGTGTTATAGTATTAGTAGTATCTTTATTTTCGTCTCATCTATGTACATATCATAATTTATAATAAAACATATACATGAACGTTTAAACTTGTACATAGCCATTCTTAAAAGAATTATAAGAGATGTTTTAAACATAAAATCTGCATACTGATACAAAGTACATTTATTTTATATGATTTATACTAAAAACTGAAATAAAACCAAGTTTTGAATAAAAAAACTGAAGAAGAAAAGAGAGCAATTTTGTGCATATTCAAAATATATCTTAAAAATCGATTATCTCATCTGATAATCAATTGAGAAATGATTAGCAATATTTTCATTTTTTCAAATAACTAAAATAAAGAAAGCATTATTTACATAGATAAAAAGTACGTCGTTGCAATATCTTAAATGTTATATGTTATATGTGTCAACCATTTAATAAATACACCTTAGTGACTAGACTTTCATTCATGTATATCTGAATTTGCCTTTAATGTTATTGGAATAAGCAATTCAGTAGTAACTTGTAATGTGTTTGAATTAATTAATTTTACATCGATTGTGGAACAGGTTCTTGCAAACAAATATTTTTAATGGAGCTGATTGCAGTTTTCAACACATAACAAGTTATGTGTGGTATATCCAGTTTTACTGAAGGATAAGTAAATGGCAAACTTTTCACATAAAGTGTTTGGACACAGCTGGGCTCGAATGGACCACCTCAGCGGTAAGAGGTAGACGACAGAGCCTTAGACAACAACTGGTCATGTAGGATCATTCTACAACTTATACAAATCTTGGTCGAATATTTGATGGGTCGAATCACTCCTAGTAGGGCCCGATTAGCTTGGTCGGTAACACGTCTGACTGCCATTCCATGGGTTGTGAACTCGTACGATCCTCGCCCGGCCATAGTCTATGTGATGAGCGACCATGAATTTTGCTCTTCGGCATTAAATCTCCCTCGTCTGACTATGTGGGAAACTGAGTAGTCAGTGACTTGTGGAGATATGGTATGTCCAATACTAGTTAACCTCCTATCATATCCCAAGAATGATGACTGAGTCCTGCAAACACCGTTAAAATGCTTTAAAAAGGTGCAAAACCCCATACAAATAAACAAACAAACAAAAGAACGAATACTAAGTATAATTCCTTTCTTAAAGGTTCAAGATTCAAACAGACACTAAAAATTGCCGTGATAGTGGGGTCAAACTTACGACCCACCGACCTCGACTGTGATGCTCCACCATTGCACCGAACGACCCGCACTTTTAGTCACATGATATTTTCAAACCTCATACCGTCCTTAGATTCATTGGGTCATAGGCCGTGAACATAAACAGAGAAATAGAATAAGAGAAAGGTGTAGCGGTATGATGTTTATACAAACGCAAGTATATTTTATAATAACCAGACTATGCAAACTAAAAACACGTACATGTATGTCCATAGTTTAAATAATGGCTGTATTGTTGTTGTTGTTGCTGTTGTTGTTGCTGCTGCTGCTGCTGCTGTTGCTGCTGCTGCTGATGTTGCTGTTGTTGCTGTCGTTGCTGTTGCTGCTGTTACTGTTGCTGTTTTATTTTCAGCCTAAAGCAAAATGTTTACAAACGCACAGTAATTCTTTCTTAGAATGATTATTGGATTAAAAGAGGCATAACAATCATCGAAATAAAGCGGAGTTAGACAAACTAGTTGTTCAGTTAATACAACTTGTATTCATTGTTAAAATATACTCCTCTAATTAAGGACCATAAAGATTACGGCACGTCGACACTTAGGTAGGTCTATTTATGCGCGTAAAGTAATTAATGTGAAGATGATGTATTAAAAGTTAAAAAAACAAAACAATAACAAAACAAGTAACATCAAGATCAAGACGAACAATACCGTCAAACCTGTGTTAGTGGCCACCTGTATTAAACAACCACTTGTCTTAAACAGTCATTTTAAATCAACCTATATTAAGCAACCCCCTGCATTAAGGGATCATTTTGCTCTTTCCATTGAGAGGCTGGTTAAGACAGATTTAACTGTATTTAACAAAAAACATTTATTTTAAGAAATAAACTTATGTTTCTGTAAAGTACAAATTGAATGATTTTAGTAAGGCAGCCACGCCAACGTATCAAATTATTGCACCCATACATAGCGAAAACGTGCATTGACATGCTATAGTAGAGGGTGGGGTGTATGCATGCACATGTATAGTTGCATAATTATAATAGGATTAGACTAAACGGCTTTGGAACATTTTATTTTAATCACATTATCAATTTTACTCTCATACATGTAAAGGTGCGTGTACGCGGGGCGGGTTCGGATTGCGTGCAATTTCGTTACCTAATCTGACGCACAAATGAATTTAAAGGGACACACGACAATTTTGACTCGAATTAATTTACTCATGTTCATACTATAAATCAATGTTTACATCAAGGAACGTGTAGCTATTTGAAGATAGCTTTCTTCTAGTAATTATTAAGTATTTTCCAACATTGTGAAGCTCCATATTTTGTTATTAAAAACAGGATGCCACGCTAATTTTAAAAATATGTGTTAAAAATCTTCAAAAATATAAATTGATATTTCTTCGAAATTGTTTCTATCATACCGATCAAATATGATGAAAAAAAATGTGTAACGTCTTAAGCCCAATCGTAACAGCGCTCGGCCATTTTCAAACGTAGGCGGAAATGGCCGAGCGATGTTCCGATTGGCCTTAAGCCATGTATAGTCGCGAATATGCGAAATAGAGTCACACCCCTTTAAAAATTAGACACGAAATCAAGAGTCTGAATACCTACTGGAGTTGCATATTGACATAATGTCAAGCGGTAGTTGATCACTATTACTGTGTGTCCGTTTATAGGTTTCACTTAAGAATTACCTCCCTTATATGCAGGTAGCAATATTCTTGCGCTACAGAAATTAGAGCTGTGTAAATTGGTTGGGCACTTTGTTTTGTTTTTTGTTTGTTTTTTTAAAAATGCTATGAATTATCATGTTTGTTTCTGTTGCTACAGATGAGAAGAGCGGAACATTTATTTGAGTCGTGCCAAGTTTGGTAGAAGAGTGTGCTGTTGGGTGCAGATATAATAGTGTGAAGATGCGTAGTGATACTGCAGAAAATGGACATTATTGTCCAAAATGAAGGGGTGTCACCAAACCATGTTAATTGTGAAAGTGTATTCTGGCCATTGCGCCCAACTCAGTAGTTGCATCAACTTAGTACTATGGAAACAAGGCACTTTTAGAACCATTGGTGATGTGCTCAGTGATCCAGATGTGTATTTATCTATAAGTTGATGTAAAACAGTGTAATTTTAATTGTTGTGTGAATCGTTAAACACAAATTTGCAAAAGTTGACAATGTCTGACACAATATGAGCACGTATAATGGGGCGGGGTGGCTTACAGATTCACACATTTCAACGTTACTATCTTTTTTTGTTTTCCCTCCAACAACATATTTTAACATACTAGAAAGAAATGCTATATGACCCTTGTGGTTTCCGGTTGATGAAATATAATATATGCATGACCTTTGCATATCTAATGACATTCCTGAAAGGACGTTACTGCTACCGTGATCGAACCCGAGGACAATTTGAGTTGAAAGGCGAGTATTACAATGCCTCAGTTTTTTTCTCATTCTTTGTCGATTGATTGAATATTTAGCGTCATTCTTATGCCATCGAGGGCTAACAGACGATATTCTTTGTCGAAAACAACATAGTAAAGTATAACACTGAATTGTCTGTTTTAGCTTTGAACACATTTTACGTTAAAATCGGTGTTATTATGGTAATTTATGGTGAATATGTAACACTACACATTCAGAACTCCCTGGTCACTTTTTGGTTGTGCTTGCATATTCGTAGAATTGAGCGCGGTATTCCGATTGTAGCAATATTACGGTGTTCTGTTAGAGCCATCGTGATACCGCTTTGCCGGCGGGGCCACCTGACCCCTCGACAACACGATGACACGATGGCGAAGACGCGATGCTACGACAGCAAGGTACAGTGATATCACGGTGGCCGGAACTGGACACCGTACAATACACTGTTACATATGCATGTTCCATCACACGACTAAAGCATATGTATATAGCAATTATTTAGCCAGTATTTGGGTACTGGATTGTTAATAAATATATCATATTGGTATTGAAGGTGAATAAAATATAAATACAAATTCATCAGATATGCAATGGCGGGTCTAATCTTTAAAATAAAAATACGACGCACGTCCCTCCACTAAACTCACATATTTAATTAAAATCCACTATATTTTTACTGGAAAAAACATGCCTGTTCAATTTTTCTGTTGCACTCCCTAATTGAGCCAATAACTGAAATCCTGGATCCGCCCTTGACATGAATTTTACATCCAACGAGCAACGGTTACATAAACCCCTCCAGGACTTGCACGTGCTGTATTAACCCATTAGGTAATAATACCCGAGATGCATGTTTACTAAATGAAATGCATTCTTTAATTACAAGGATATAAAAAGTAAATCGAAACAGAACGTTTTATTGACATGGAAATTACCCGATTACGCAATCATAATAGTTATCTAGCAACGCACGTACAACGGTTTAATACGGTATGATGTTGGTGAGATCAGGTTACATGCATAGCAAACACAGGATAAGTGTTTAATCAATTTATAATAATTATACCAAGGCAGAAGAATTTGATTTATAAAATACTATAAAACAGCCAACCGGAACAGATGATATTTCAGACGCGCCATTAAGAATTAATATTTTAATAGAAATACAATTTGCAAATGTGTTGTGGATTTGTGCAGAACGGCTTTTCGTGACAACTATAAACTGCAGATTTGTGCAGAACAGCTTGGCGTGACAACTTTAAACTGCAGATTTACAGGGTCATTATGCAAATGGTGTTTAGCGGCGCTTTCAACAATTTTTCAGTTAGTATCGCGACGGTGACTACTTGAGTCAGCATTCTGAGCGCTGCCATACTGGAGTATCATGCCGCACTCACATGGTATGATGTCTCACCTAGTCACAAATATACTGACACTTGTTTTCAAGTTTTTTTTATATGACCCGGCCGGGGATCAAACCAATGACCTTCCGTATGCAAGGCGGACGCTCTACCACTAGACCACCGCTGCGACCATATGTTATATTAAACTTACACGAATAATAATACTCCTCTTCAAAAGAAAACTCAACGTTGTTTTGTTCGATGTGTGAAAGTGCAAAGTATAACAAGAATACAATGAACAGTGCTGGCTTCTCGATAACAGCATTGTTTTAGCAGCATTTTTACATAATATCTCATAAAACTTGACATCGGTAAAGGAAACATACAGTTCTCAGTTCGAGCGATCATCCACCGGAAGTTTGTTTGTGATCATTGTCAAAGATCTTTTTTCCAGAATTTTTGTCTTCAAAGTCTAATATAGTTCTCCGAGTGATCACTAGTCCTAGTCTCAGAACATTATCCCAGTGATCACTTGTCTTTGTCTCAGAACATTCTCAGGAAGTTAAGTCTCGCTTTTCAAATATAGTTCTCCAATAGTTCAATGGTCCTAGTCTCAGAACATTCTCCAGCAGTTCAGATTTGGTTGTCAAATATAGTTCTCCAATAGTTCACTGATCCTTGTCTCAGAATATTCTCCAGCAGTTCAGTCTTGCTTATAGTTCTCCAATAGTTCACTGGTCCTTGTCTCAGAACATTATCCAGCAGTTCAGTCTTGCTTGTCAAATATAATTCTCCAATAGTTCACTGATCCTTGTCTCAGAACATTATCCCAGTGATCACTTGTCTTTGTCTCAGAACATTCTCAGGAAGTTAAGTCTCGCTTTTCAAATATAGTTCTCCAATAGTTCAATGGTCCTAGTCTCAGAACATTCTCCAGCAGTTCAGATTTGGTTGTCAAATATAGTTCTCCAATAGTTCACTGATCCTTGTCTCAGAATATTCTCCAGCAGTTCAGTCTTGCTTATAGTTCTCCAATAGTTCACTGGTCCTTGTCTCAGAACATTATCCAGCAGTTCAGTCTTGCTTGTCAAATATAATTCTCCAATAGTTCACTGATCCTTGTCTCAGAACATTATCCCAGTGATCACTTGTCTTTGTCTCAGAACATTCTCAGGAAGTTAAGTCTCGCTTTTCAAATATAGTTCTTCAATAGTTCAATGGTCCTAATCTCAGAACATTCTCCAGCAGTTCATTCTTGCTTTTCAAATATAGTTCTCCAATAGTTCACTGATCCTTGTCTCAGAACATTCTCCAGCAGTTCATTCTTGCTTTTCAAATATAGTTCTCCAATAGTTCACTGATCTTAGTCTCGGAACATTCTCATTCTGGGAAGAAGGACAGTGGTAAGGTATAATTATAAAGATGTGAGAGGAGAGGCGGACAATGTTATAGTTATAACTATACCTTTCCAGTGAACATTGTCCGCCTCTCCTCGCACATCTTTATAACTATACCTTTCCAGTGAATATTGTCCGCCTCTCCTCTCACATCTTTATAACTATGCATTTCCAGTGATCATTGCCCGCTTCTCCTCTCACATCTTTATAACTACACCTTTCCAGTGAATATTGTCCGCCTCTCCTCTCACATCTTTATAACTATACCTTTCCAGTGAACATTGTCCGCCTCTCCTCTCACATCTTTATAACTATACCTTTCCAGTGAATATTGTCCGCCTCTCCTCCCACATCTTTATAACTATACCTTTCCAGTGAATATTGTCCGCCTCTCCTCTCACATCTTTATAACTATACCTTTCCAGTGAACATTGTCCGCCTCTCCTCTCACATTTTTATAACTATACCTTTCCAGTGAATATTGTCCGCCTCTCCGCTCACATCTTTATAACTATACCTTTCCAGTGAACATTGTCCGCCTCTCCTCTCACATCTTTATAACTATACCTTCCCAGTGAATATTGTCCGCTTCTCCTCTCACATCTTTATAACTATACCTTTCCAGTGAATATTGTCCGCTTCTCCTCTCACATCTTTATAACTATACCTTCCCAGTGAACATTGTCCGCCTCTCCTCTCACATCTTTATAACTATACCTTCCCAGTGAATATTGTCCGCTTCTCCTCTCACATCTTTATAACTATACCTTTCCAGTGAATATTGTCCGCCTCTCCTCTCACATCTTTATAACTATACCTTCCCAGTGAATATTGTCCGCTTCTCCTCTCACATCTTTATAACTATACCTTCCCAGTGAATATTGTCCGCTTCTCCTCTCACATCTTTATAACTATACCTTCCCAGTGAATATTGTCCGCTTCTCCTCTCACATCTTTATAACTATACCTTTCCAGTGAATATTGTCCGCTTCTCCTCTCACATCTTTATAACTATACCTTCCCAGTGAACATTGTCCGCCTCTCCTCGCACATCTTTATAACTATACCTTTCCAGTGAATATTGTCCGCTTCTCCTCTCACATCTTTATAACTATACCTTCCCAGTGAACATTGTCCGCCTCTCCTCTCACATCTTTATAACTATACCTTCCCAGTGAATATTGTCCGCCTCTCCTCTCACATCTTTATAACTATACCTTTCCAGTGAATATTGCCCGCCTCTCCGCTCACATCTTTATAACTATACCTTTCCAGTGAACATTGTCCGCCTCTCCTCTCACATCTTTATAACTATACCTTCCCAGTGAATATTGTCCGCTTCTCCTCTCACATCTTTATAACTATACCTTTCCAGTGAATATTGTCCGCTTCTCCTCTCACATCTTTATAACTATACCTTCCCAGTGAACATTGTCCGCCTCTCCTCTCACATCTTTATAACTATACCTTCCCAGTGAATATTGTCCGCTTCTCCTCTCACATCTTTATAACTATACCTTTCCAGTGAATATTGTCCGCTTCTCCTCTCACATCTTTATAACTATACCTTTCCAGTGAACATTGTCCGCCTCTCCTCGCACATCTTTATAACTATACCTTTCCAGTGAACATTGCCCGCTTCTCCTCTCACATCTTTATAACTATACCTTTCCAGTGAACATTGTCCGCCTCTCCTCCCACATATTTATAACTATACCTTTCCAGTGAATATTGTCCGCCTCTCCTCCCACATCTTTATAACTATACCTTTCCAGTGAATATTGTCCGCCTCTCCTCTCACATCTTTATAACTATACCTTCCCAGTGAACATTGTCCGCCTCTCCTCTCACATCTTTATAACTATACCTTTCCAGTGAACATTGTCCGCCTCTCCTCCCACATCTTTATAACTATACCTTTCCAGTGAATATTGTCCGCCTCTCCTCCCACATCTTTATAACTATACCTTCCCAGTGAATATTGTCCGCCTCTCCTCTCACATCTTTATAACTATACCTTTCCAGTGAACATTGTCCGCCTCTCCTCTCACATCTTTATAACTATACCTTTCCAGTGAACATTGTCCGCCTCTCCTCTCACATCTTTATAACTATACCTTCCCAGTGAATATTGTCCGCCTCTCCTCTCACATCTTTATAACTATACCTTCCCAGTGAACATTGTACGCCTCTCCTCTCACATCTTTATAACCATACCTTTCCAGTGAACATTGTACGCCTCTCCTCTCACAGCTTTATAACCATACCTTTCCAGTGAAAATTGTACGCCTCTCCTCTCACATCTTTATAACTATACCTTTCCAGTGAATATTGTCCGCTTCTCCTCTCACATCTTTATAACTATACCTTTCCAGTGAACATTGTCCGCCTCTCCTCTCACATCTTTATAACTATACCTTTCCAGTGAATATTGTCCGCTTCTCCTCTCACATCTTTATAACTATACCTTTCCAGTGAACATTGTCCGCCTCTCCTCTCACATCTTTATAACTATACCTTTCCAGTGAATATTGTCCGCTTCTCCTCTCACATCTTTATAACTATACCTTTCCAGTGAATATTGTCCGCCTCTCCTCTCACATCTTTATAACTATACCTTTCCAGTGAACATTGTCCGCCTCTCCTCTCACATCTTTATAACTATACCTTTCCAGTGAATATTGCCCGCTTCTCCTCTCACATCTTTATAACTATACCTTTCCAGTGAACATTGTCCGCCTCTCCTCTCACATCTTTATAACTATACCTTTCCAGTGAACATTGTCCGCCTCTCCTCTCACATCTTTATAACTATACCTTCCCAGTGAATATTGTCCGCCTCTCCTCTCACATCTTTATAACTATACCTTCCCAGTGAACATTGTACGCCTCTCCTCTCACATCTTTATAACCATACCTTCCCAGTGAACATTGTACGCCTCTCCTCTCACATCTTTATAACCATACCTTTCCAGTGAAAATTGTACGCCTCTCCTCTCACATCTTTATAACTATACCTTTCCAGTGAACATTGCCCGCTAAAGATGTGAGAGGAGAGGCGGACAGTATTCACTGGGAAGGTATAGTTATAAAGATGTGAGAAGAGGGGAGACAACAATACCTGAGACGATATGAGAGGAAAAGAGATCAACATTATATAATGACTTGGTTGTAAGAGGGTGAGAACAACATTATTGAGAAATATATAATAATGTGTGACAGAAAGGGATTGCAATATTCATTGAGAGGATATAATGATAGAGATTAAAGAAAAATATGAGATTAAGCCACTCCGTTGCACGGTATTATGTAATTATGTAATGAATAAGGATGAGAGAAAGAGATAACATTTATTTAGAGGAGACGAGGGTTTCAAACATTTTGAGAAGATTAGATTACGAGTGCGCGCATTGGGGAGGTAATGCGAAGAGTTGTTAAGAAACAGACAGAGGTGTTGGTGATAGATAGCAAGAATCAAAGTCCGTCTCGATTGATTGTCAGCAAACGACATTGTTGCGGTTTATTAACCGTCTGCTGTATATGCCTGCTTTACAAATTGACAATTGATCGGTTTGTAAAACGGACATACGCAGTGGGATCGTACACTTAAGAGTTTATAACATTCCCAAGCGGTAAATGGCCACATAATAATGATATTATATAAAACAGTAAGATTTTAATGCTGTCTGGTTAACACATTTTTTTTCTAAATGAGTGCATCCAACATTAAATTTATTAATGTGCCCCTCCCCCCACCCCCAACCCCTACTTCTATTCATGCCTGCCTGTCTGCCTGTCTGCCTGCCTGCCTGCCTGCCTGCCTGCCTGCCTAGCCACATATACTGGCTTACCCACCCAGCCCTAACTGCCTAGCTACCTCCACTTACCTCCATTTACACATCTATCTACATTTCTTAAACCCCGAGCCTCTTTATCAATATAAGTATTATGTAGGCCTGTTGATAAACGTCTATATCCACTTATCAGCTCGTCGAATATCGATATTGAAACATTATAAAATTAAAGTTCATTTTCGTGTTCTCTCAATAGACAGGTGATTCATCCCCTGTGACATATTGAAATTTTAATCCTTATTTAAAAGCCAAACTTACCTGAAAGGGATATTAAAGTTTGGCAATTTAATCGAATTACAACCTTGTTATACAATCTAATAAAGAAGTCACACCTCTGGCATGGGATTCCGCTGGTTTAATGTTATATGTAATTAAATATGTTCAAATGTAATGAATATGATTTTATCACGCATCGGAGATAAGGTCATAATTAGTTCCTATATATAGGATACCTGGTTTGTCGCACAGAATACAAAATTATATACCTGGCAATTTAGAATCATTATATAGATAAATAGAAATAGAGACAAATTGTTCTGTAATGTACGGTGTCCCCTTAGTGCTATCACGGCATATTTATTAAATTATGTAAATTAGATAAAGACCCTGTTTCGACTTTACATCATCGTAGTTTTGACTTCTCGCTATCGTAGTTTCGACTTTTCACCACCGTAGTTTCGTTACATTTTGAAATCTCAGATGGAGGGGCCCGAATCCTTGTTAACACACCACCTCAAGCGAAAAACACATATGTGCATATATTTTAACCGCACAAAACTTTGCCATCCCAAACAAAATGAAAAATTGAAAGGGGAAGTAACTAGTACTGGTATAAATTACATGGAAATACATGCAGTTAGTGGCCCGTAAATGAGCACTACTAATGGCTCTTTCGAGTGAAGCACCCAGAGACGTATAAACATGAAATAAAGCCAGACAGATAAGTGACTGAACGCACTCAGAGCCATAACCACACAATCAAAATCAAGGAGGCTATTTCTCATCTGAACCAAAGGGATTGGGTCCTGGACACCCTGAACATTTCTAGGTCCTTACTGAACAATTTCATTTTTATTTCAAACCAGTTTTTAAGCACTTACAGGAGACACAAATTTCCATTTCTATGTCATAGTTTTGTGTGTGGAAAAATGCGGCCTCTTTAAAAATTATTGAATAAAAGGATATAGTACGGACACCATGAAGTCTGACTACAACTAACATGTATAAATAAGTTGTTCCGGTAGGTCTTCTTTCTTTTCTGTTCTTCTAACAACGTGAAAAAGCGAAACTCATACTTTCATTATATTGAACTTTTTCCAACTTTAAAAATTATTGAGGAGGCAACAGTCTCCTCTTACATCTGTGTTGTCACGGCGCTGTACTAATCGATAATTTGGCACTTTCCGAGTGTTGGTAAGACGAATCCTCTTGAATCAACCACATATTTTATGTGATTTAAGCATTAAAAGAAAGGTCTTGGTTGTAATTTTGGGTCATAAATTTTTCTTTTTTTCAATTGCAAAAACTGAAAAAATTGTATGCTTATTATTAATTTTTGTGTAATAAGTATCTCACGTTTAGCCATTTTTAAAGTTATAAATAAAAAAAACCACTTTCTGGGTACTTATGTGGATTTTTTGTAACCCTTAGCGTAGTTTACTTCTTCATCTATCTACATAAAATTTAACTTTTCTTTGATGTGTAGTTGTAATGCTTTTGTTCAAATTAGTACATTACATGTTTTTGTTAAAAAGTTTCGTTTTCAACCCATTATACTTTTAATTTAATTCAGAAGAAAATTATTGAATAATAGATAATAGGAAATGGTCAGGCTTTTTTTTATCAGCTTAAGTTGGTATCAATAGTATTAATTTCCGACAAGGGTTAAAAGAGATATTAAAGCAATATTAAATGTGTCATTGCCAGCCGACATTTCAGCTGTATAAAGGACGGGGTTCAAAGTGGACCAGTTTAATGTAATAAAATATAACCTTAATATTTTGCAAAATTTTATGGTTTTGATTTTAAGTAATGTTTTTTTTTTGTTTTTCAAGTGTACGTTTTTCGCTTAATACAATACCATGAATGTGTACATGTACAGCGAAAATACGCAATTAAGTCATTTTGTGTAAATATATCCTTGTTATAAAAGTGGAAGCAGTCTTGTCACAAATAAATATCTACACATGTTATTCAGAGTTACTAGACAATGATCAGAATAAATATCTTTGTGTGGCAAGAATGCCATCATATTAAACAATCTAAATGCGAAAAAATAGATAAAAAAAAATAGCAGAGTATTAGCAATTTTCTTAATTTTAACAGTTTTTGGAGTCATTCTATGAATAGAAAAATATGACATTAAAATATACATATTTTAAAAGAATAAATTTCATTTGATACAAATACACCAAGCTTTGCTGAAGAAAAGTATAACATAAATGCATTTTACAGGGTCAGTATTGGGGTTTCGTGAACCTTTAATTGATACATTTGTATTAGCGTTACAGTCGATCACTGTAATTAAGTCGCTGGTTTTATTAAACGCCTCTGCATATACTGGCACAATGCGTGCCAAAGGATTGGTCTAATACCTTGAGAAGAAAACAATATTATGGTTAGCCAATTATACATGTATAGCTTTGAATTCATTAAAAAAAAGCAAATACTGCCTCTGTTTTTATGACCTTCAAGTCGAGGTCAATGTTCAAATTCCGCTCGGTCAAAAAACTTTATGTGAGAAAGTGTGCCAGTTACTGATTACCATTTAACAAACGTGTTGATCAGATTGTTTGTTGTCATGTGTTTAAAATAAAAAAAATTGGATAGCCCCTGATTTTATGGGAGAATATTTTACTCCACAGAACTCTATACATTCTTACAGGTCAATACTTAGTCATACAAGGGTACTTATGCTTTCCCTATGGTTAAATGGTTTGGGTCTAAGTCTTTCTGCTTCAGGGGATGCATTGTGGAACAGTTTACCTGCCAATAACACTCAGATTGAGAAACTTCCTTGTTTTAAGGCTGCTATTCAGTCTCATTTGCTCGATAACTTAGCATAAATTCTAATCACATTCTTTGTTGTTGTTTTATATATATATATGCATCATTATATTATGTACCATTGAAGTCTGCGATATTCATTTAAACATGTGATAAATTAAATTTAACTGTGCAAGTTACAATATAGAGTGATATATTTAATCAACTTAATACTGATATTGCATGTGATAGTCTACTTGATTCTTAATAAGTTATTAGTGCAACTAATATCTATGATATTTAAGGTTTTCATTGCTTGATTGCCTCTATATGTCATGCTGACAACACAAAGGACCACAATGGAAAAAAAGTTTACTCTTTTTTTTTCGAAATATTAAAATATATGTATTTACATAAGGTAATTTTCTAATTTAATAGACTCTAACATACTATTGATCTATTATCTGTAAGTCATGTGTTACATTTACTATCTGAATTTGTATGCGATTAGAAACATTATATGTTTAAATTACTGTTTAAAGAATTTGAATCTTGAATCTTTTTTGGGATATCCTTGGCGGTGGGTGCATTCAATGACTCACGATGTCTCGTGTATGTAATGGTTTTATTTAATGTACATGATGTTTTAATTGTCCATATATATATTCATTACCGAAATAAATATATTTATCTTCTTTGGGAGCAAATCTGGTTCTACTCAGATTCATTCAGAGAGCTTCCTCTACCAGTAAAACTGGATATACTGTGTTGAAAATGTCGTTTAACACCCGAAGAAGGACTTCTAGATATAGGCTCTATATAATTCCTTGACCCCAATTTAAACAATACGTTTAATTTGTCCGATGTTTCATGTCGTTGTACATAAAGCAGGTATTCGTACATGCCCCTCATAAAAAGGGATAAAGAGGCACGAACTATACATCTAGTTAGTTCCTTCTTTGATCTCCATTTTGGCGTATCCCTTCGTGAAGAACGCTATAGATCATGAACAAATGAACGTGTAGTATTGGATTGCCTCCCTTGTTTGAAACCCACGCCCCGCCCTACGCGCGCGAAGAATTTTCGTCAGGTTGCCAGAAATAAATTATGCTCATTTTATCGGTTTTCCGTTTGCTTTCAGCGCCTAAAATGAGTCTAAAATGGTATGTACACAATACAAAATACTAATGAAGAGGTTTTAGTTTGATATAACAGAGTCAGTAGTAAAAATGTTGAAAACTTAACGAGCACCTGTTTTTTGGCCGCCTGTTTACCACTAATTGAAAGTCGTGGCGCTGACATATTGCACGTCTCTAAGTAGCCTTTTGACATTTTTTATTTTTTCGTCTCCCGAGACAGCAGATCAGATATCCAAATAATAAAAAAGATGTCCATCCACGCCTTATCATATTAGGCTAGGCTCTTGCATGTTTTGAGAACCGTGTGATTTCGGATAAGACTTAATAGTATCGTTGTCAGGGGCGTAGCATGAACAATTTGGAAGTTTCTTGTGTGGGACAGGCAGGTTTGTGAATGCAGTCGTCAACTGGGACTGTTTTACAAAAATTGAAGTACAGAATGTTGATGACTGCTGATGAGTTTTCAAACTTTTATGCTTTATTTGGTATAACGCCCATCCCTTCCTGGTATTTTCTTTTGTAGCCTCTTTATTTTATTAGGATTTGATTTCAAGTTACTGAGTATGCCACCCTACACATCTGTGATTGTCGCTGGTATCTGCAGAGGGTTAGGAATTGTCCAAATGAGGGTGATGCCGATTGGGGTGTTGGTTGCACTATAGCATCTGCAGCATTCACTGGTTGTTCACCAAATCAGAAACACATATAAACATTTGTAATTAAGTCACATATCACATATTAACAATGTTTTTAAGTCACATATAAACAATGTAATTAAGTCACATATCACACATAAACAATGTAATAAATTCACATATAAACAATGTAATTAAGTCACTGACCAAACTTACACAGGTATTTTACCAAAATATTCAAAGACAAATTCTTGAACTAGTAAAATCTGATAATTATTGCCAGTTACAACCTTTTTGTCATGAAAAAAGTGTTGAATGACATTGTGTGCATTCCTGGGTTCCCAAATATTACATTTGATCTTCACCAAACTTAACTTGTAAACACAGTTATATATCACTAAATAAATATAATAGTAACTGGAAATGTATGTTTTTTGAACTGGCCAATATTCAAACGGGTCAAATTAAATTTCACTGGTTAAAAATTGAATTAATGATCATGTGTGCACTTTAGCACCCCACACTAAATTTGATCCTCAATAAACTGAGATAATTTAGTGACATCTCGGACACACATTTTTTAAATAACAAATTGGCCAAGTAATATCTGAGTTATTGTCCAAAATTATTACATTATTTGACCTTGTTTGCACCATAACACCCACATTTCACATAAACATTATTTTCCTCACTAAACATGGTAGTGCTTTATTTGGATAATTAATGTTAATTGGCATAGGTAAGCAAGTTATAAGGGCCATCATGGCTCTCTTGTTTTAACTCTATGAAATGCAAGCAAAACAGGATATACACATAATTTAGATTATGGTTACAAACATAAATTGAGAGATATATTTTTAAGTAAAAGAAAGTGAAGCGGTAGTTTAGTGGATAGAATGTTGGCCACTCATGGTAGAGGCTGCGGATTCGGTCCCCAGCTTAAGCTGGTGCATAAAAAAAAAACCACTCAGTACTGATTCTACCCAGGAAAAGACTTGATCCTCAGTGGTTCATAAAAGCTTTGAGGCTAAAATAAATTGGTATAAAGTAAATTAAAAATAAAAGAAAATAATAGAACAAAAAAAACAACATCAGTTACTTCGGTAATAACTTGTTTAAAGGTGAATAAACAAATTGTTTCATTTTTAGCTTCATTTATTTTCCATTGCCTTTCCTCAATATATAATTATGGTCTTATTCTGTTTGCATGCCTGATTAATGGCACACAATTGATTTTTTTTCAGTGTTGGTAAACTGCTTGATGAGATCAGTAGTTCCTCCGGTAAAGTGACCATCTGAGGAAATTGTCTGGTATTAACTGCGGTACAGGGCATCATTGACGGATTTACTCCGGTGAGAACATTAAACACATTGAGAGCAGTAAGCTCTAACATATTGATTTTAGGGTCGGGTGCGTGCAGTTCAAAATTGTGTAAATTTACATTTAGTTTCTAAGTCTACCAAGTTTAGTGAAGTCATTTTAGCTCAGTTGCGAAGAAGGGGCTTGTAAAGCTTATATGAACCATTCTTGAATCCACTTCCTGGGTAGAACCAGTACTTGAGAGGCAATGGGTCAAGCTGCGGATCAAACTCACAACAATCTCTAGCTAAGCAGCCACTTTCCACTACACTATTGCCGGCTTATATACATATACTGTCAAGTTTAGTAAATTTCTTGCTTCTATGACGAGGTTCATGAGCCCCCATTAATGGTCCATTTAATGTAATAAAACTAAACCTTAAATATTTGTGAAATTTGGTGTTTTTTATTTTAAGTATACTTTATTTTTTTGGAAAAAAAGGATATTTTTTTTTCAATTTTACATTTTTCGCTTAATACAATATCATTTAAGTGTACATGTAAGGCGAAAATATGCAATTTTCCTACATTTTAAGCCATTTCATTTAAATATATAATGGTTTCTACAGTGAAGGCGCTCTTGCCACATGGAAATATTTACACATTACTTAGTGTACTAAACAATGATCAGAATAAAAATAAAACAAAATTGGCAGTCAATGAGCAATTTCCTTAATTTCAATCATCTTTTGAATCATTCTAATACCAAAACATAAAATTAAAAAGTAAAATACACTTTTTTAAAAGAATAGAGTATGTTTAATACAAATACACCAAGCTTGACTGAAAATTAGGTAATTAATTAAAAGAAGTGCATTTTACAGGACCATTATTGGGGCCTAGTGACCCTAGTCCTTAAACACTTTAAATAGCATTTCAGTTATATGACGATGGTGTCTGTTTGAGACAGTATTTTATTAAGTGCAACCACAGGAGTATCAAGTTGCAGTGGACACATGGATATATCCAGTCACATTGTACTGACACTTGGTCAACCCGACCTAGAACTTGGATCATCTAAAAGCCGAGTGTCAAGTATCGAGGAATCCTCTAGTACCATTTTCTTAAGTCTAATAAGTCTTTGGTAATATCCTGCCGGGAATCAAACTTATGACCTTTTGCATGTAAGGGGTACTCTCTACCACTAGGCTGCTACTGCAGTTTAGTGAAATCTGCTGAATGATAAATATACACATATAACATAGCAGTGTTTATGATACTGTATCTGCAGATATAACAGATTGTCTCTCAACATATGATCAATCAATCAATCAATCAATCAATCAATCTATCAATCAATAAACTATATAAACTTCTAGCTGTTTGTTCGCTACAAGAATTTCAATGATAATGAAGATGCAGTTCAGGCTTGGCGTTCATGTCAAACTCACAGTCGTTAGCAATAGAGAGTGTGCTTGGAACTTTTTCCTGTTGGTGTCACAAGTTACAGTAACCATTATGTGTTGGCATGCTGGGAAATGGAAATTGTTCAATAAATACCATTTGTGGCGAAAGGGTGTGGACTTCATTTATCTTTACCTACTTACTCGATATTATTGCCCCTAATTTTATTGCATTCCCCCAAAAATATCTTTTTATTGTTGCTGCTTAATATCCTGCATTAAAAAGATTATGTGCAAGGAAAAGATTATGTGCAAAGAAAAGGAAATAACTTGATGTTATGTCCGATAAAACAATATTTTAATTTAAGCCTAAATATACATATGCACATACTCTTTTAATGATTTTTATGCTGTAAAATTATTGGGTCTTTTTCTTTTTTTCTTTTTTTCTTTTTTCACAAAACATTGAAAACATAAAATAGAATCTGACAAGTAAGCAATAACAACAAAAACAAAAACACGTTCTCCTCAAATGATGGAAAGACTGTTATAGATTGTGTCTCTCGCAATATTTAAGAGAGAAGAGAGGAGGCAGTCTTGCAAGAGATGGTTGACAGCCAATTTCATTACAGCCATCAAAACAATAGATTGTACAAGACATGTAATTATATCAGTCTGGCTGTATGAAGATGGCATTTGATCCAGTCTCGGATTATTTCCCTCATTTCTTAGTTAATATCATACAAATTGAAAAGATGATTGTGCTACGAACTGGTTTATTGATGAAATGTTTGCTTTAATAGTCCTCAGTCTGTAGCTGTGTTTTGTATGTGTTTTTATGGAAGATTTTGCGTTCAGTAACAATTTCAGAAAATTTGCTTTGTTTGGTATTGAATAATCATGTTGCTGTTATAATATATATTTTTTTATAGTGTATAACAAATTTTCAAATAACTTCATTGAAGTGTTCAGCATAACAAAATCTAGGTGGTTTCCTCAATGGTCAACCTGATTTATCTCTCACCGCTCAAGTCATAGGTTCAAGTCCTGCACGCTCAAAAACTTAATGTTGGAAAGTTGGTCCGGGACTTGTGGAATTAAGGACTCGGATACATTTTGAGGTTTTCCTTTATCAATAAAACTGGCAATGCCATTTTTAATCTGAAATGTGTTGAAAATGGCATTAAACCCTGTCAAAAAAAAATTAATAAGTGGGAGGTTTCGTGCATTGTTATGCATTCAAATACTATATATATATTACACTTTATTTTTTACCCAGTGATAAATTTGAAAACATATTTAATGTTTAAGTTTAGCATCTGTACATTCATGCTGATTTTGGAGGTTTGCATGCACAAACATGTAGTGCTGTCAGGGCAGTCATAGTTTCAGTATGCAAGCTCTTGAATTAGGCGCAGAATAATTTAAAAGTCTAAGAAACATTTAAAGTGCTTATTTATGCTTTCAAATTAACTCATTACGGGATGCTTGGTGAATAACCCAATAAATTTTCTTGTGAAGATCATATTTTTAAGTTAATTGTTGGTGTAAATCAATTAATGCTGATGTCGGTTGTAGTCAACATAAATTGTTATTCAAGCTATAATAGAGTGCCAAATCAAGATAATCGAGAAGAACAAGATTCCATGTACAATGGCATTGTGTTATTGGAAAGGTCTTTAATCCATGGTCATGATATTAAAGACAGGAAGATGGTGTAGTAAACAGGGGATTGGCTACTCATGCCGTAGGTTGCAGGTTTGGTTCCAGGCTCGACCATGATAACTTTATAATGGCAACACTCGGTGCGGGTTCTACCCAGGAAATGGACTCAAGAGCTCTGTCATACATAACATCATTGAGCTTTCTTTGCAGTCAGGCTATTAGATTAGTAGCAATGAAAAATACCATGTCATAGTTGTTTACCAGGATCAGAGCTCTGACTTTTGTAAATAGGGTAGGCGTTCCTGACTTTAGGAAATTTAGCTTTTTTTTTTTAAGAAATTTGGAAAGTTAATTGGCTCCGGTTCCTTCAATATACATAACAAGTTACATAATTTTTTTATGTATTCGCCATTGGTTTGAAATCAGCGCGACAGTGAATAACTATCACAATTTTCTAGTTCTGGTTTTAAATGGATTTTATTGTAGAAATCGGGTGAATTGTAAGATATATCTCACTGTTGACATCTGTTCTTCAAAAACTACTATATGTATGTGTGTTGTGTAGAGATATCCTTGTACAAAATGTGTATTCTGCAATCTGTTATTATCTCATTGTTAACACTTTGATGTAGAGGCGAATTGATGACCCTCATTTTCAATCATTCAAATATCACCATTTTCAAGATCCCGATGTTGATATTTGTGTAGATGGTCAAATCAAAAAAAATAAAGGGAAAAAAACCTTGAGTAAATGCCCCTCTGGAGACCATTAATAATCATTTCGTACAAATAAATTGTTCAAACTAGTAGTTAGGACTACCCTAAATTTTGTACCTGTACCAAAACATACCAACACAAAATCACTGTATATAAAATGTAATCCTCTTGTTAAAGATTACTTTAATTATAATATTAAGAAAAACAACACAGTTTTTCCCCAAATAATTTCTTTGGTTTCTTTGTATTTTGAAATCAGGAATTTTGTAACTTCGGATTGTGAGAAAAACAAAACTATTTACCATTGGGAATGCTGGGGCAGAATAAAACACTTGATCCGTTTGTTTATGAAATAGGCATTTTGATTGAAGTTATTTATTGTGTATGTTTTTAAAAATTGGTTAGTAAGGGGTTAATAGGAATGGTTTTAGCAATATTACAAACACTAAATTTCAATAATTTTTGTTATTATCAAAAAAATTTTTATTTTTAAGCTTAATTGGGCTTAAAGTTCAACATTCAACGTCAGTTTTACATTAAGTGAAACTGGCAGAAGCAGAGTACTACAAACTGCGCTGTTATTTGAATGTACATTCACAATTTATTTGGTGCCCTGGCGCTTGCTGTTACAATGTGCTCTTTCACTCAAATATTGCATCAAACAAGCCAATTATGTACAAATACAAACTGACATCTCCTTTCCCTCTAGTTGCCATCTCCTTTATAAAATCACTCTTGTTTAAAATGTATGTGGATTTCTGCTTTTTTAGTAACTGTTTATGAATTCACAGGTTATAGGTACAGTCAGAAACAATAATTACTGTTATAGATAACAAACAGAAGATTTATACAAGTATACAATTCATATATTTTTACGCACAGCACTAATAACAGTAACTTCTGCATTTATTGTAACAGTTTATTAGTTGGGAGATACTTATTATATACCAAAGTTTAGCCCCAAGTATATTTGTAGGGATAGTAAACTCTGCAGTAATTCCACCACTCAACTGAATCTTTAATGATACTGATGTTGACTCCTGGCAATCATTAATTTCAGACAGTTGTCACATTTTTCAGTCGTTATCATTTCCTTCAGGAGCCATTTCCCCCACCCTTGGTATGTAAATGTCTCCCATATACGTCTGTCATGATGGTCGTAATCTTAAGACATTCGCTTTTTGACCATTAGTGACTACTTCTGTCACATCATTAGCATTCATATTAGTGAGAGGATATCTGAAGCATCATGGGTAATAAGTAGCGATCTATAACTGGTGTGTAATGGAGCTCGGAAAGAAATCAATTCAGAGTTGTTGTAACAGTTTGTATGATGTAACTCACTTTTGAAAAGTGACCGTACGTCACTGTTCAGATCAGTGGTCTAGTGGTAGAGAATCTGCCTCACATGCCGACGGTTAGGGTTCGATCCCAGGCGGTATCAAACCAAATATTTTAAAATTGGTACTTGAAGCTTCTCACTTAGCGCTCAGGATTTAGAGGATAGTTCGACCTGGTGTCAGTATAATGTGACAGGGTGGGGTATCATACCATGTGTCTGCGGCATGATATTCCAGTGTGGCAGCGCTAAGAATACTGTCTCAAGTAGATACTGTTGCGATATATAGATGAAAAAATAATTGAAATTCACTCTTTGTTAACACTATACAAACAAAACAAATACCGGTAGTAAAAAAATTTAAATGAATTTAATCCATAATGATTAATAAAACATTTTGAAAGAACTTCATCTACAATGTATACTAAAGTACAGTCAAACCTGTCTTAAGCAGCCTGTCAAGGGAAGGAGTAAAAGTGGCCTTTAAAAACAGGTTGTTTAATGCAGGCTAATTTGCTCTCAAAGCATATAAATAGGGAATAACAAATGTGGTTGCTTAAGACAAGTGGCTGCTTAATTGAGGTGACTGCTTATACAGGTTTGACTGTATATAAAATGTTGAATTTGATGTAATTAATCACAAATTAATAATAGTTATCCATGTCTTAAAGAACACAGTGGTTTAAAAAATATACAATTTTTATAGAGAAGGAAAATTAGCCACATGTGCATATACTGGTACTTGGGGATTACTATCAACTGGAGAATACATTGTATCCCTAGAAAGTAACAAGACAAACTAGTCTCCAAGAGAAAAATGCCAATAGAACCTAAATGACATAATATTTGGAGTTTAATTCACTTTATAAACAAATATAAAATACAATAACATGCCAAGCCTGGTCACAAGTTCAAATCCAAGCCTGCCCATAATCTCCATAATGATTGATACACAACATTGTATCTCATTGTCATTCATCTCTCACCCCTGCTTCAAGTGGGAAAGTTATCATTGTGAAGATAGGTGTGCTTGAGTTAGGGTTTATCTTAACTGAATCACTCTTTCCTGTGATCCTGAAAGTTAACCAGTACACCAGCACACCCATTGCTGCAAGTAACTGATAACTTTCCTACTTGAATCAGTGGTGAGAGTCAAATGACAATGAGATGCAATGTTGTGTATCAATCATCAGAACTATGACTTGGTTGGGATTTGATCTCACGGTCCTTCGAGAGAAAGTTGGATGCACTTCTGACTGAGATAACTGGGCTAGGCTATTGAGTTTGTATAAATTTATCCTTTTTATGACAACCACAGACCAGCGCAGTAGCAACAACAACAATCAGATGTCTATAAAAAGTCCATTTGATCTCTTTTGACACACTACAGTGGTCTTTTTTCAGCCATTTTTATAGTCGTTATTGGGTTGTATTCCCAATGGCAAATAGTATCTTTTTTTCCCCAATTGAGGGGATATAATTCTTAATTGAAAGCTTCTATATTAATAATTGTAAATTGAAACTTGCCATAATTCCTTGATAAAATAAACAAAGTTTCCACATTCTGAATTGAGTATGACATTGATTTATAAAAACATGAAAATCTTATGTATATTGACTGTTCAAATACAGGTTGTTTCTTTTCATACTTTCTCTTCAGGGCTTGATGACAGATGTTGGAACATTTGATAGTCAGCACACTGGTTATATATTAGTTACCGTAGTTACCATAAGTTGATTTCCAGTCAGCAAACCATAGATACTGAAGCTGCTTGTTAAGCCAAGGTAACGTAAATGATTGTAACTACAATCTGCATATCAAGTTAAAAGTTTAGAACATTTTCTGTGTTTCTGGTAAAGTTGGTATCAGAGATTTCCAGTGTTTTTTGCACTGTGGATAGTTTAGAAATCATCATACACAATTAATTATATTAAATTGCAGTAAGCTAAAGCAAAAAAAAAAAGGTTAAAAATGGGGGTAGGTTGCAGGTAGGCGTTTCATCTGTTCTGAACATATGCAGATCATGCTCTTGATTGGTGTACTCTTATTTAATTGCTTTATTGATATGAAGATTTTTGATTTTAACTGGTTAATTAATTATGCAAATACACTGTTTATATTGTTGTATTTTACATCTATTGTTAAGTTCTTACAACTTAGAAAATTGACGATTGAAGTCTTTCTGCAGGAGTAGAACAAATACTAAGCATATGTGGATAAAATGTCTTGCTCAAGGACATCACACATAGCTGTAGCAGAGAATTGGACCCACAACCGCAATCTTGGATCCGATACACTACCACTTTGCTACATGCGTGATACCACTTTCATTCATGGTATTTTGTGTTACAAACTCGGTCAGAATGTTTATGCTATCATAAAAGATTGAGCAAATATTTTAACCAAACCAGAGAAAACAGAGTTATGGCCCTTGAATGGTTGAAAAAAGGCTGACTTTTCCCTTTGAGCACCGCAACACACGCATATCTTCTGATTTGGAGGAATTTGAATTATAATAGAAAGAATGTTATATAACAATAAGTACACTAAAGAAAGTATATTGGGTAAAAATGCTATCAATGTCTTAAAAAAATATAACTATTTTTAAAATGGATACAAAGCAATTCTCATTATCATAAATCAGTAAAATCCAAATGGTTTGCTGTTTAATAAATAAAATCCACTAAAATGTGACAAAAATGAAATTTTAATCGGAGTAACGGGTAAACTTGTAATGAAATCACCATTCTAAAAATAGACAGCACTAAATATTGCTCAGCTACATTTACGTCATTAATTATTTTACTCTGTCAAAGATGAAACAAACTCTACAATACTTAATTCATAATGAATGGATCAGATTGAAATCATAATGAAATCACGCGACTCATTTTATATGTAACAAAATGCGTTGCAATTTTCAGAGGGAAATCTATTTTATTCTAATCTGGGCACGTAGGCCCAGTTAGGAAATCCATTTTCAATATATTATTTTGACATGTTTAAAAAAAAATAGATGTCCTTATGGCAATACAGGGTCAGTGAGTATAAATATATTACATGTATAATGCATATTGAAATAAAAAAATTTTCGACAATTTTTAAACTTTGATAAATCCTCTTATACTTCCTTTAACATAACTGCACAAGCAATACTGGTACCGCTTTCATTATGTGTTCCCAACTTTACCAATATTAATTTGATTTCACTGTGTTTTATGACTTATGACTATAGCAACAGTTGTTCCATTCTTTTGATAGTTTTGTGATTATTTCTTATAACTTTCTGACCATAGACGTTGATGGAAACTCGACATTTAATTAAAAATGCCAGAATCAGAATGTAACAAGTATACATATATTTTCCCAGTTTCATGGAAATCGTATTGTCAATAATTGACAGTATATTATTGAATAAAAAATTGCATCCTATTTACATCTATAAAGTGTCATATAGGTCCATTAGAGCTGGCGCTATTGTCATAAAGAGGGGAAGTTCGGAAATAGACAATCAATTTATGAGGCGCTGGAGTGACGTAACTTTGAACAGTAAGTGTGATCTATGATTTGGAAAGTTTGAAGAAGACGTATAAATGCCATATATTTAGACAGGTTATATGACTGAAATAAATGAAGTTTCACAAATAAGTCATAATAACTGAATTTCATGACGACTTATACGTATTATATGGAATTAAGATGAGTTGTACTTTTAAAGACAGTGAACTTTTAAGCTCGCTGGGACAAAGTCCAAGGAGAGCTATTGCCCTGGCGTAGTCGTTGGCGTCGTTGTCTGTAGACACTCGGGTTAAACTTTTGCGTTTAAGTTTAAGATATCTATGCAACCACTCATTGGATGTGAATGAAACTTTGCATGTGTGTTCACCATCGTCAATAGAATACACACAGACAAGAACCATAGCTCTTGATTACATTTTGGCACAGCCCTTTTTGGACTTAGACACCCAGGGGCGAGCTTTGTTTGTCTTCTGACAACTCTTGTTTTTAATCTCATCAGGCGTGATATAGGTTCCTGTAGTAACATTGAATATGCTCACTTTATGATACAAAACAATTGGGGTCATTTGGGATAGTGATACAAGTCAGTGGCAAAGTGATCCAGATCACTTACCTTTCAATGCTGAGGTTGTGAGTTCGAGCCCAGCAGTCCAAAATAGCTTGTTACTTTTATTGAAAGACAATTTTACTCAGAGATGTGTATATGGATCTGAAGTTTTCCTCTTAATTTATTTATATATTTTATTGGATCTCCACCAAACTTGCATGTTGTAGTTATATAATCATAATTATTTTATCTTGCAAATCTAAATGCCAGAGTTATGGCCCTTAAGTTGTCAAAAAGTGCACTACTTGCCCTTATGCATCCACATGTCAAAGTTACTGCCTTGTGCCTTGTATTGTCAAAATTTGTTCCATTTGACCTTGTATATACTGTTTTGAAGAAAATGTGATCTATTGGACTCATCCCAGCATCAATGTTTGTTTAGTTTTGCTTAAGTTTTTAGGCATGCTCATATCTCGGAAACCATTACCTGTACATCAGTGAATTCTATGTGTGTGTTCACTACTATAAAGGTCACTTAAGCTGCCAAGTGGGATAACTATACTTTGATTTTAGACAGAATTATGACCACTTTATATTTAGAAAGATATATGTTTTTTGACAACTCGTATCTCAGTAAATACTAGCCTTGCACCAATGAAATTTCACCAACACTCTACTACATTACTTTATCTTGAGTGAAAGTTTGAGAAAACTTTGAAAAAGACCAGAGAATAAACTCCAAACTGTTGTGATACTGGTTTAGATAACAAATTGTGTGAGCTGCGTCTTGAGCCACAAATACAACATTTGACGACAAAGTGACCAACAGTTGGAGTGAAAACTATTTTTAAATTATGTAAATCCAATAACATCGAAAATAAAGCGAAAATTAATCCCAAAGTTAACAAAAAAAAGTGCTTGTGTTTTAAGTTTCATCCTGACAAATATGTAGGGTAGATAGGTAGGACAATTTTTTTTTTTTCGATCATTTTTTTTAAGTTTGAGGGTCAGTATTTTTTCCAATTTTTTCACCCAATTTTTTTTTAGATGGGGTCCATTTTTTTCATTTTTAGTCTGCTACATGCAAAGACGCTTTTGGCACATTTGGTGTCAACACATTGCATAGTTTTGTAGTTTAATAGTCTGCCTTTGTAGTCATCCCTTGCACTTTTTATTTAAAATAATAATATACCGTGAGTGAGCTGCACCTTGTGTACACCATATTTTCTGACTGCAGGATTGCAATACCCCTATGGTTAGAAATACCATTTAACACAATATTATATTATATTAAACTGACATCTGTGAGATGTAAATCTAACCGCAGTATTCCAATTCAACCACTCTATCTGCTATGTATGTTCAGGGCTGTGGAATTAACATTTGTACTTTGTTAGAAGTAATATTTACTGCCTTTCACATCCCTGGGTAGTGGTTAATTTTGTACTTTATTTCCACAGCCCTGGACGGCTCTTAGCCTATTTAATCACCTTTAATATGCCGTATTTGACTCTATTTAATAGCGCAAATGCACTTTATAGAATAATTTTAGCTCATATTGTTCTAGTTTTCTCTCTAATATTAAAGCGCACCCGGTTATGTTACAATTAAGATCATATTTATAGTATGATCTATGCTTTGTAAGCGTACAAAGCTATTCAATCTATCCAAGAGAACTTGGCAATATGATAAATAAATGTAGTCTATGATAGCCTTCAAATATCTAGAAAGTGCAACTTGTCAACTATATTTCAAATATTAAAAAAAAAGACACATCTTAATTGTTGTTTTCAATACTATATTTAAATAATGCCAAAGAAAATTATACGCTGAAACCACACAACCAAAAAGTAGTAAGTTTATTATTATAATACCCCATCCACATTTTTCTTTACCGTAAACTCAATTCAAATATCAACTTTCAAGTTTTCACAGAAGAAAATTTATATATACATACAGTTCCAATTATTGTAAATCTATGAAATATTTATAAAATTACCAAAACCTTACGCTGACATTATACATAACGCAATTGATCGCGAATTATTTGCAAAAACATATTCAGATTTTAGAAATTGTCACCAATTTGGCAAAGGGAGGTAATTTTATGCTCTTCATAATGGAAGATTTGAAAGACACCCGAGAATTACGTCATCGTCTATTTTTTTATCTTTTCTCAGGGCTTTCAGTTCGGTCAAACGTTTGATAATGTTAGCTAACATATTTTCCTTGACACTGGCCCAACCTCACATTAGCATGCAGTATGTGTTAATTTTAGAGAACCAGGCATTAAATGTGTTTGCTGTTTAACAATGCTGAATGCAACCCACATGCGTGGTAAGAAATGTGTACCTTGGTGGTAGATATCCGACCAGTCGGTGCGGTTATAAAAAAATAGATTAATTCATATTCAAAGCTATCCACCAATCACATTAGAGGAATAAAAATAGATAACTGAATATGCATGAAAGGTTTTTCAAAATCGCATTATCAAGCATGTGGTGTGATAAACAGGGGTTTGGTAGGGTCGGTCAGGGAAACCGGAAACACAAATTGTTTATTTTTTAGGCTTTACCTGACTTGCTGATGTTAAAAATGCTTTATATGAATTACATTACCCTTATATTGATAACAAAATGATTTAACTTCAGAGGTTTTCTCGCCTGCATGACAGAATAATCCCAGTCATGTGGGCATGTGAAATAAAATTTATCTATATCATGATTGTGTGTTTTGGATAAGAAAATCCTCGTCTGGGGTATATTATATGTGCAAAGAACAAACCTATTTCTGTCTTTACACTAGTTAAACAAATATACTCAGTTGCAAAAGAAAGTGTGCACTGTCGTTTTTTTCAAAAATGTTCATGTTAGAAAAAACAAATCATATCATGTTTGGTACCGATTTTTTGAGCATTTTATTGGCTTTTACAAGGATGCATTTGTTTTGTAAATTGACAATTATAGTCATGTTATGATTTTGCTGCTCAAACAACACAGGAGTTGAAATAAAAAGTTGCAAATCAACGGCTACTTTTTAGCCAGTAAGAACTTGAATTTTCAGAGATTTTTACCAAAGACATCTTGTTTGTTCTGCTTTAATAACGTGTGTGACCACTTCTTGCATTGATACAAGCAATGAGTTGTTGACGCATTGACATTAGGTACCGCTGTAGCACAACGTTGGGTACGTTGTTCCATTCCTGAACAAGAGCGACGGAAAGATCGTGCAAGTTTTTGGTATCTAACTTGACCTAACTAAAGGAATTCAGAAGTCACCTAAATATTGTGTATTTGCTTATACTGGTTACCATCACAGACGCTAACGCGGTGTCAAAGTGACGTTGAAGGTGCGTCAACGTGATATTACGATCCGTTCAAGCGATGATAACACGAACCCTACCTGACCATAGACGGTCAGCTGTTCCCACGGTTGCATGAAATCGTTTCCGAAAACGAATCAAAGTATTTTTATGGCAATTAAATGCTCTACTTAAGTCTGCGTTGCTGGTGCCACTAGCATGCATTGCCATTGCCTGAACACAATGTTATTGTACTGAGCCTAGACATTTTTTACATTTATTTAGTGAATGAGGTAGTGTTTCTACTCTCATAAAAGGTAAAGAGAATGTGATTAAACAGGTTTTAATCAACATGTACTTCTCCCATGATGTGCAGCTGCATAAAGAATGAAAACACTCTATTCCCTAAACAATTGTTAATCGGTAAAATATACAATGCAAATTTTATGCTTCACTGAAAGCAAATTTTGTTTAATGCCTTCCACAAAAAACGTAGACATGATAGCACTTTTAGTTAAAAAAATATGGGAATAACAAAAGTGCACTCTTTCTTTTGCAGCTGAGTATATAATGATAAACCTGGATATAATGGAATAATTAAAAGTAATAATAGAATGCATGCATGCTCATAAACTATGTACCCACTCACTTAAAAACACCAAAACATGCACTCCCACTCACAGATGTGACTCCCACCTGTTATATAACTCATTTACTTTTGCGTTTCACTTCAAACAATGTGGAATATATACTTGTGTCTACTTTTAATATCATTGTGTTTTTCCTTAGAATTAATAATCATTTCATATGGAGGAATTGTCACACTTGTGATAGGCGGGTCTGGACCTGAGGCCGCTTTCATATTTGATAAGATTATCCTTGAATGATTATATAAAGGACATTATCATAAACATCACACAATCAAAATTTAAACGCCTCATAGGAGCCTTCCGCTCCGTAATGTAAAAATGGCAGACTGAATTTAAATTTGTTATTCGAGTTTCTCCATTTGATATCTAACTTGAGACTAATTCTAACCCCCAATATTAAAGACATATAAATTTACAGAACAAAAAAAATATTAAAGGAAGTATTATATATTTTATAATTGACTTAAAAAAATTTTTTTCAATTACAGTATGCCTATATATTATTACTCACTGACCCCGTGTTGCTGTAAGTATATCAATTTAATCATGTCAAAATGATATATTAAAAAGGGTTTCCTGACTTGGCCTTACTTGTCCAGGTTAGATTTAGATATAGATTTACTCATTAAAATTGCATACTAGATAGTACTACGTGTTTTGTGATGTATTAAACGAGTCGCATGGTTTTATTTTAAACAATTATACTGTATTATGTATTGTAGAATTTGTTTCATCATAGTAAGAGTCAAAATGATGATGTGAAGGTTTTCACACATTATTAAAGTGTTGTCTCTTTTAAGAATGGGAATTTTGTTTAGAATTCAGCACCCCGACTAAAATATTGTTTTTGTCACATTTTGGTTGATTTAATATACTGAACCATTCAGATTTTGTGATAATGAGATGCTTTTATCTGTTTTAAAAATAATTTTAATTTTGAAGACATTTTATTTCTTTTTTTTTGATATACTAGCGTTAAACTAACTTCTTACTGTGGAGCGTATGGTCAAGTGGTAGAGCATTGAACCCATGATCGGAGCTGGTGTGTTACGGCACACTGACACAAAGGTCATTTTGAGAGGCAAATTTTATGATCCTTCATTAAACAAATTATTTGTTGTTTTGGTGATTTCCTCGGCTTGTCCAAAGAATTAGATTTGTTAAGTTGCAACAGTTCTTAACACTTTGAGTACACGGTCTAGTGGTAGAGCATTGAACCCAGGATCATAAGTGTCTACTCGGTTCAATCCTCCGCCATGGCTATGTGTGGTGTCCTACATCAAGACACTTATTATTCCGCATATGCATAGTACTCATGGTTCTAGCCAAGAAGACTTTGAGCGTGATTTGTCTCAGTTGTAACAACTTGTTTCACAATTGATGTAAAATCAATAAGTTTAAACTAACTTCTATTGGCTTGTTACAACATGTTTATCATTGAATGTAACAAGTATTTTGGATGTTATATATCAATATATTTGGATGTTTTTATCAATTATATAATTACACTCGGGTCCCGTTATAACACGATTTGATAAAACTCGAAACTCATTATAACGTGTTTTTTTCAATGGCTCCCAAATTTAAAATTGATATTTTCAATCAGATTTATAAATAAAAATATGGTATAATAATTGATCGAAAGCCTTAACTAAATCGGTAAGTGTTTGTGCGCTCTTTACGTTTTTTCAAACTGTGACTATGTATTTGTGCATCAATTACACCTTGATAATTCAGACTGACATGATAACAACTTCTTATTATCAACAAAATTGGTTTTAATTGATTTACGCCGAGAAACAATGGTCTTGTATATTTATCACACATTTTTTGTGTTTGTTTACGGTACTTCGACCAGATCTAGTATTGCCAAATAGGTGCTGTGCACCTTGGGATATTTGTAACGCAGTTCCGTGTGTTTCGCGGTTTTATTCCGTGGATCCCGGCAACTGCATTATAACGGGATTTGAGTGTATATGTTTCTATTTCCAAATTATATCTTTAAATTTTACTTGAATAGAAGCTACAATGTGTTTGGATATTTATTATGAAGAATGGAGTGCATGTGCTAGATGTGAAATTATACAATGTCAAAACAAGGTAGATTGATAATCATGAGATTCCTGTTCTTTTCATGATTTTGATAGTCGATAGTTTCAATGGCGATTGGTTTTATAATAATTATGTCATAAGATGCCACAGCTAAGCTCAGATCTAAATTAAGATATTGTTTGTTTGTCCTTTACCTACTCATCATTTTCATCTTGGGTAGGTAGGTAGGTATTTATTTTATTATATTTTATATTTTGTGTTTTTTTGGACATAACATCTAATCATTAATTTTCCTTGCAATAAAATTATCAGGGTAGGGGCAATATTATCAAGGTAGATAGGTAAAAGACAAACAAATATTTTTAACGAGGTTTTTCAAAGTTTAAAACCTGGTTATTAGATTGGCGATATCGGCGGGCTGATGGGCGGCATCAACTTTTTCGATTCTGTTCGATAACTAGAGTATTTTTCATCAGAACTGAACAAAATTTACACGAAGTGAGTACCTTTATAAAATCTAGGCCAAGTTCGTTAACCAGCCAATACAGACCAATATCTTTAGAGTTATGATGGCCCTTTAATTAGTCAAAATGCTGAAATTGCCTGTTTCATCTCAATAACTAGAGTATTCTTTATCAGAACTGAAGCAAACTTACACAAAGTGTGTACCTCTATAAAATCTAGGCCAAGATCAATAACCAGCCGATTCAGGCCATTATCTTTAGAGTTATGACCTTTAATTAGTCAAAAATGCTAAAATTACCGTTTCCGATCAATTTCCAGATTATTCTTCATCTGAACTGAAGCAAACTTACACAAAGTGTGCATTTCTTTAAAATCTAATTATCTTCAGAGTTATGGCCCTTTAATAAGTCAAAAATGCTCAAATTTACCGTTTCCGCTCAATAACTAGAGTATTCTTTATCTGAACTGAAGCCAACTTACACAAAGTCTATATCTTTATAAAATCTGAGCCAAGTTTGATAACCAGCCAATTCTGATCATTATCTTCTGAGTTATGGCCCTTTAATTAGTCAAAAATGCTAAAATTTATTGTTTCCGCAACCAAACTTGTACAATTTTTCTAGAGGTAAAGTAAAAATAATCTTTTTCTTTTGTTATTTTGATGAAGATACTAAAAAAGTTTGGATTGATGTATTGATATATATTAAAATGAAACTCCATTAACATGCACATTTTTTTCTTGAAAATGGTTTGCGGTGCCCTTGCTCAGTTGATAGCCATGAGGCAAAAAATATTATAAAATATACAAATGATTTATTAGAGAAATGTACAGGTTCATTTCAAATTTTTACAACACAGCTGAATTTCTCATAATTTTTGATGCATTTTGTAATATATTTGTAGAATCAAACATTGTGTTTAAGAAATTGTTGCTATCAGTTGAGCATGAGTGACTTACCTACTATCGGTGGGCACTGGAAACAATACCACCTCAATGTGAAAATATTGATGTATTATTTTAAGAATATGCATGTTTGTTTCCGAGTATAATCACATGACATCTTTCATAATGTGAATTACGGAAGTAATATTTTAGCCAAACAACCAGCGAATAGCACAGAAACAAGATAAAAACTTTATTTCGTGCTTTTTTAACAAAACTATTGCATCAGTGTTTTACAAATATAAAACCAAAATTTGAATTGTATGCTTTTTTATTTTCTGCTTCAATGTGCATAAAATTCTGGCATGAAATAGAGTTATAGTTACAGAATAGCTAAAATGTTTGAAAAACATGGTTTTTCGTGGAATATCCATGTCTCTTGTTTTTATTTTAGGCCTCTGTGTGACTCGTGATAAATGTTCTTGAAAGGTTTTTGCTTTTGTTATTGGGTTTATGTAAACATCATTCGACCAAACATTTCATTTATATTTTAATTCCATTTTTTATTCCTATTTTAAAACATGTAGTGTTATCAACTTCATGTTGTTAACATATGTTTACCAGGTAGGTGGTTTTTAGTTCACCTGAGCCAAAGTGAACTATTGTGATTGTTTTTTATGCCCCCCCCCCCAAATTTTTTGGGGTGGCATATAGTAATCGCAGCGTCTGTCCGTCCTTCTGTCCGGTATTTCGTGTCCGGCCTGTATCTTTGTCATGCATAAATGGATTTTGTTGATACTTGGTACAAATGATCAACATAACATGATGATGTGTCGGGAGTAAGACCCACACATGTACCTAAAAGGTCAAAGTCACAATTTGAGTTTGTTTGAATACAGTTTGAGTCTGTGTGAGATTTCGTGTCGGCCTGTAACTTTGTCATGCATAGATGGATTTTAATGATACTTGATACAAATGATCAACATAGCATGACGAAGTGTCGCGAGTAAGACCCACACCTGTAACTCAAAGGTCAAGGTCACTTTTTTAGTTTGTTTGACAACACTTCTAGTTTGTATGAGATTTCGTGTCCGGCCTGTAACTTTGTCATGCATAGATAGGTTTTATAAATACTTGCTACAATTGATCAACATAACATGACGTGTTGCGAGTAAGACCCATACCTGTACCTCAAAGGTCAAGGTCAAAATTTGAGTGTGTTTGACAACATTTCCAGTTTGTGTGAGATTTGGTGTCTGGCCTGTAACTTTGTGATGCATAGATGGATTTCTATAAATACTTGTTATAAATGATATAACATAACATGATGACGTGTTGCACTTAATACCCAAACTCCCACTTCAAAGGTCAAGGTCATAATTTAACTTTGTTTGACAACACTTTCAGTCATTTTGACATTTCTTGTCCGGTCTGTCATCTATGAATAAATTTTTAAAACACTTGGCTCAGTTGATCAACATGACATAGTTAAGTGTCGCATGTAAGACCCAGAACCTTTCCTCAAAGATCAAGGTCACACTTTCAATTTGTTTTGATATTGTTTGTCTGGTCTGTGACTGTCTTTTAGTTGGCTCAATTTATCAAAATGACATGACGACGTGCCATAAGTAAGACCTAGATCCATACCTCAAAGGTCAAGGTCACACTTTTAGTATGTATGACAATACTTTGAATCTTTTTTGAGATTTCAAGTCTGTCCTTTAACTTTATCATACATGGATGGATTTCAAAAACACTTGGCTCAATTTATCCACAATTGATCTGTAACTTTGTCTTACATTTAGGGATTTTAAAATAGCTTGACACAAGTGATCAACATGCCATGATGATGTTTCAGCAGCATTTAACTGTTGAAATACCCAGACCATTACATCAGTTGTCAAGGTTACTCAAAGGTCAAGGTCACACTTTAATGTAAAAAAACATGAAATTGCTTGTCTAGTAAGAAACATCAGTTCATTACTCTTTATATTCATGGATACATCGCTACCTATTATAACATAATTATATTGTTATTTTCAACGACCATTTGGGGGGCATGCGACACTTACCAGTGACATTTCTTTTTTAGCTATCTGTTAATCTTTTGGGATCTGGAGTATTGTTTAGTCATAACAGTTGACACTGGATCCCTCAAAGGGGATTTAAATATCCACAAATGACCTGAAAAGGGATACAATTGAAAATTTGAAAAATATTCTTCTTAGCAACCAATATAATAAAATTATGGCAAATTTCTTCATATTTCATATAAATGATCCATTTGAGTTGGGTTTTAAGTTTATGAAAATCTATTTGAGCAGTTGTTTTATTCAATTTGATATTTACAGCATTGTATTCAGTCATAACAGTTAAGACTGGGTACTTAAATGGAGATGGGGTCATAAAGGACCAAAAAAGGGTTAAAATTATAAAATTTCAAAAAATTTCTTCTCAAGAACTGATAAACCAAATTAATATTCATATTTTGGTTAATTTGTCTTTAATATAAAAAAGGATTTCAAATTGGTTCAGATAAATTGGCTGGAGTTTATTTTGATCCAGTTTGGAGAAAGATCTGAAAATACAAATGGTAGGACTTGGATATTATTGAGGGTGTGGGGGGGAGTGAAAATATAGCAAAATTCTATAATATTTTCACCCACGGGTGAATTTTTAGGCATGTGAAAATATAATATGACACCAGTATAATATGGCTATCATAATTTATATTGATAGCTGTATGGTCCTTAACCAAATTTAAACTTAGAAGCTCTTATAGGCTCTAAGTCTATTAAAATAATTTGGATTTCTTGTTAGCTTAACTATTGGAAAAGCTCACTTTTTTGTTGGTATTGGTTAGTAACCAATAAGTCAAAAAGTTCATATTCAAGGTCTAGTCATTTTGAGTGTATGTGTATGGACTTATATTTAAGGGAATATAATAAAATTATAATGAAAACAAAAGTACTGTTCCAATTTCAGTAAAGTGGAGAAATGTGTTGCTCTTCCAGTTACCGTTGTTTTGTATGACTCTCCATCTGAGCATCAGATAAGAATGTTTGCATAAATTCTCAATTAAAACCAGAATCTACTGTGTCAATAAAGCAATACAAGATTCTAGGAATGTTTAATTTTCTGAGTACTATTTCATGTCCAGATATCCATAATGATTAGAAAATAGATTTGAAGTACTTCTGTATTACAAGGGTCAAAGAAACGAAAGCCAAGGACAATCAATGGAAGCAGTAATTAGTTTTATATTTCAATGAAAAAAAAAAAAAAATGTTCTGCCCCATCCTCAATTATAATGTTTGGTACATTGGTGAAATACCTGGAGGCTTGAATATTCATGCATCCATTATAACCAGACGTACATAAATAATTTGGGTCATGAATATTCAAGCATCCATTATAACAAGACATTCATAAATAATTTGAGTCATTAATATTCATGCCTCCATAATAACAAGACCTACATAAATAATTTGGGTCATGAATATTCATGTACCCATTATAACGACCTACTTAATAATTTGGGTCATGAATATTCATGCCCCATTATAACAAGACCTACATAAACAATTTGAGTCATGAATATTCATGCCCCCATTATCATAAAACGATCTTCTACATATTGGTTGGTCTGGTTTACTGGCCCAAAGAGAATGAAGTGGATAAAATGTGTAAAATACTAGTTGTATGTCTCTATAGGGATTAACTAGGATGCATGGACATTTAGACTGCAATATGATTCGTAGGTTAAATTATAGTATAGAGTATAAGAATGAGTTTGAGGTCCGGATAGAAAATTCTGTACTGAGGGAGAAATAACTGTTTTGGCAGAAACTATACTCTGTCGAGTTACCGCGAAAACAGTTATCCTAAGGGATGGATGTTTCTATCCAAATTGAAAAAGCCATGAAAGATTCTTTTTCTTGCATACCAATGTGCTACTATGACATTTACTTAAGACAAACACGTGGTTTTACAAACAGTCCTTTAATTCTTAGCAACAGATAGCAAGGTGCCAAGCGACAGATCAAAGTGCCACTCCCATCTCTGGTCAAAACGCCTAGTTTATATAGGCCCGACACCACATACAACAATATTTCAGTGTGACATTTAATGGAGCTGAAACTGGTAAACAAATCAATTAAGCTTTCTTTATCTCCCTGAAAATATGCACCGGCCCTTTCATGTGGATGTTTGATTGACTGGTTAGAGCATGGTGGCACATGTCCATGGAACACACCGGTCAACTCACCAAAACTACACGAAAGGTTTAAATCATGCCACTTTCTAGCAACATGCTGGAGTTAATGGCCCACATGGGCAAGTCAACCTGGGCCAGTTTCAATATACATTAGTAACATGTTGACTGACCGATATTAACACATACCTCCCCAACAAAAGACAAAAAGTGTACCAAATACATTTTTTGTCGAAACAGGCAAAAAGATAGACATATAATAACTAGCTATGCTAGGATCTTAAATGGTTAAGTTGGAAATAATAATATTTAAGTTAGAGTCAATCAGCACAATTAGCTCTGTTGTATTAATTGTCTTCATTTTTAGTTACTAAAATACTTTATGTCCAAGTTTACCAAGTAACTTTAAGTTCAAGTTCTCGAACCACTAAATCAGCGTCTATGAAACATAACAAATTGAAATTATTAAAACATTGTAAATTCTCATAATAAACACATTATAAACAGATTAATGTAGTATTATAAGTCCATTTGAAACACTTTGTAAAATTAATTTGTTGAAATTATTAAGTCCACACATGATTTGTTGTTCACACGATGTTCCCAATTAAGTGTCTCTGGTTAAGTGTTTATCCACCGTCGAAGGTTTAGGACTGCCGCATTATCTTCGCCCTGGTATTTCCCACTGTTTCAAGGTCATCCATGTATTTCTAGGTCAACCCTGTATCGCTCCGCCCCCTATGGTCAAGTTGCCAATTCTCCTTTGTTATGATCGCATGGCACATTTTATCGTTATGTGTCACCTGTATACTCTCCGTACGCATGTCGTATTTATGAATTTATTACACAAGACAGGTAAGTTGTTGTGTATAGCTATTCCGTCCGTCACTTTTAATTACACAGTTCACAATACTGCATGTTTTATGACAATTTCCAATATATAGGTCCCATTACCACAGTTTTTTTTATCTATTTACAGTTCGCATAGGTCATCCCTGTGACAACCTGCTTAAACACAGTCCTGCGTTTACAACCACTTCACAGTACATAATAATGTCCACCCCTGTTTTGCACATTGTATATTTATTTATAGTTTGGACATTGCCTTTTACTGGCAATTTATTTATGCAAAGTTCTGTACCAGCAGTTTACTCCCATTTTTACTCTACTGGTATGGTACACAGCTATAAGCTCACTTCATAAGCATTTTCAATTTCCAACCCCATCGTGTCGATACGCCGATCCACTCGTCGAGACGCCTATCCACTCATCGTGTCGATACGCCAATCCATTCATCGCACGCGATTTTACCTGGAGCACCAACATATACTCGATGCCTGTAGATCTAACACGATCCTTGCCTTCTAACTCAGGTGTGCTCTTTGCTCCCATTGTCAAGTTGCCTTTGCCTTCGGTGTAATGGCCACACACCCACTCGTACTCAAATTCATATGGCAATGCTTACTTAGAATACTTAAAAAGGTTTACGAAAACAATACATTATCAAAATTACACTAAAAAGCCAAAATTATCCAATAATACTCCAATTTAGAAATTTACTTTCATCTGACAAACCTTTCGATAGAACATGAACAACCACACCTCTGGTTTACAATGACTTCTCATCAATCCCCAAGAAAAAGAGTCGTATAACAAAAAAAGAATGATAATCTACAGTTACATTCTGTCTTTTAGGTTCCCCACAGTTCTAATGTCACATGCCTGTCATTCGATAATGTTAACACATTTTCCCCAGTATGAATATCCAGTCCCCAAACACATTTTCCATTTAACCACACTGTAAATAGTACCTCTCTATAATGAATTGTTTTATAACCCCTTCAACCTAAACATTACCTCTATAGACAATTACTGAATGACCTTGCCAATTGTCTGTCCTATACGCCTAATTACAAAATCTGACACATTCGCGACATGCAGAGAATATGTCCGTCTCTCTGCGTATTTACTGCACAGGACAACACTTAATATGGTTAATTTATATACCCCCGACAAACGAAGTTTGAGGGGGTATATTGGAGTCACCCTGTGGTCGGTCTGTCGGTCTGTCAGTCGGTCTGTCTGTTGCAATTTTCCTTGTCCGGAGCATCACTTGAAAAGTACTGGATGGAATTTCATCAAACGTCATACAATGGTCTAAGAATATAATGAGAGGAAGTGCAGTGTACAAGAAACATAACTCTATTCTTGCTAATTACAGTTATTGCCCTTTTATATTTTTTCTTGTCCGGAGCATAACTTGAAAAGACCGGATGGAATTTCATCAAGCTTCATACAATGGTAGAATATAATGAGAGGAAGTGCAGTGTACAAGAAACATAACTCTATTCTTGCTAATTACAGAGTTATTGCCCTTTGATATATTTCCCTTGTCCGGAGCATTACTTTTAAAGTACTGGATGGAATTTCATCAAATTTCATACAATGGTAGAATATAATGACAGGAAGTGCATTGTACAGTAAACATAACTCTATTCTTGCTAATTACAGAGTTATTGCCCTTTGATATATTTCCGTTGTCTGGAGCATTACTTTTAAAGTACTGGATGGAATTTCATCAAACTTCATACAATGGTAGAATATAATGACAGGAAGTGCAGTGTACAGTAAACATAACTCTATTCTTGCTAATTACAGAGTTATTGCTCTTTGATATATTTCCCTTGTCTGGAGCATACCTTTAATACTATTGGATATAATTTAATAAAACTTCATACAATGGTAAACCATTTTCTGTCATGGCGGCGTTTGGGGGTATTCATCACCTTCAGTGATAGCTCTAGTTACCCCTAGTGTCATGGCTTGATATAGCCATCAGCAGGTATGTGACAATGGATTGGCACATTGTTTTCGCCTATTTCTCCATTGTTCCCTACTAAAACCCATCGCCTTCGGTACCGCCATTACTATTACATAATTGACATTCACCACCTGATACACCTAGTATCTGTGACCCAATCTAACTGACTGCGAGTCAGTGCTCAAAATTGATCTACTTTCTTTCTTTTTCTCTTTTTTTTTATTTTTCTTTCTTTCATAAATCTTGAAAATATCTATAAAAAAAATGTCTGTGTTACTACATTCATATAAGTGTACACACTGCTTTATGAAATGTACACATCTTCTCATTGATGTATATGCACCATGGTAATTCCATACGACGCAATGTCCTAGTCTAACCTTCCAGCTGACCCTTTATGTCATATGTCAGCGGCAATTTATTTTCAGTAACTCGCAGAAACTTAACCAACAAGAAAATAACTTGTTTGTTATCACATATTTTATTTTATTTTACACCCCGTCTTCTATATGAGTAACTATTAATATAATATTTTATTCAACGTGTCAGTTTACTTTAAACCAAAGGATTTTATACATCATTTCTCTTACTTTAAAACAAATGTTTTTATGACGTCATTTCTCTTACATTAAACCAAATGTTTTTAAAATGTCATCTCTCATTTCAAATCAAAGATTTGTATACACCGCATGCCTTACTTTATATAAAATATTTGAATACACCGCATCTCTTACTTTAAACCAAATATTTGAATACACCGCATCTCTTACTTTAAACCAAATATTTGAATACACCGCATCTCTTACTTTAAACCAAATATTTGAATACACTGCATCTCTTACTTTAAACCAAATATTTGAATACACCGCATCTCTTACTTTAAACCAAATATTTGAATACACTGCATCTCTTACTTTAAACCAAATATTTGAATACACTGCATCCCTTACTTTAAACCAAATATTTGAATACACTGCATCTCTTACTTTAAACCAAATATTTGAATACACCGCATCTCTTACTTTAAACCAAATATTTGAATACACCGCATCTCTTACTTTAAACCAAATATTTGAATACACCGCATCTCTTACTTTAAACCAAATATTTGAATACACCGCATCTCTTACTTTAAACCAAATATTTGAATACACCGCATCTCTTACTTTAAACCAATTATTTGAATACACCGCATCTCTTACTTTAAACCAAATATTTGAATACACCGCATCTCTTACTTTAAACCAAATATTTGAATACACCGCATCTCTTACTTTAATCCGAATATTTGAATACACCGCATCTCTTACTTTAATCCGAATATTTGAATACACTGCATCTCTTACTTTAAACCAAATATTTGAATACACCGCATCTCTTACTTTAAACCAAATATTTGAATACACCGCATCTCTTACTTTAAACCAAATATTTGAATACACTGCATCTCTTACTTTAAACCAAATATTTGAATACACCGCATCTCTTACTTTAAACCGAATATTTGAATACACCGCATCTCTTACTTTAATCCGAATATTTGAATACACTGCATCTCTTACTTTAATCCGAATATTTGAATACACTGCATCTCTTACTTTAAACCAAATATTTGAATACACCGCATCTCTTACTTTAAACCAAATATTTGAATACACTGCATCTCTTACTTTAAACCAAATATTTAAATACACCGCATCTCTTACTTTAAACCAAATATTTGAATACACTGCATCTCTTACTTTAAAACAAATATTTGAATACACCGCATCTCTTACTTTAATCCGAATATTTGAATACACCATCTCTTACTTTAAACCAAATATTTGAATACACTGCATCTCTTACTTTAAACCAAATCATTTTTTAATACACAGCATCTCTTACTTTAAACCAAATATTTGAATACACAGCTTCTCGTACTTTAAACCAAATATTTTGATACACCACTTCTCTTACTTTAAATCATATATTTTTATACACCATGTCTTACTTTAAATCAAACGTTTTTATACACCGTGTCTTACTTTAAATCAAATGTTTTTATACACCGTGTCTTACTTTAAATCAAATGTTTTTATACACCGTGTCTTACTTTAAATCAAATGTTTTTATACACCGTGTCTTACTTTAAATCAAATGTTTTTATACACCGTGTCTTACTTTAAATCAAACGTTTTTATACACCGTGTCTTACTTTAAATCAAATATTATATAGACCGTGTCTTACTTTAAATCAAATGTTTTTATACACCGTGTCTTACTTTAAATCAAATATTATATACACCGCGTCTCTTACTTTAAATCAAATATTTTTTCACCGCATGCCTTATAACTTTAAATCAAATATTTGAATACACCACGTTTCTTACTTTAATTCATATACTTTTAAACAAAGTTTCATCAGCAATAAATGCACCGTTTTTAAGTTTATTCTCACAATCATTTAATAAATTCCCATTTTCATACTGTAAACGTAATAAACTTGCTTATTTTGTGAATAATTTTATGCATTCAACCATGCATGGATCCAAAATATAAGAGGCGCCTTTATTCTAGTTTCATTAAATCAATTATACCTAGATAATTATCCCTGCATTAATTATTCTTACAACTGATTATCATTACATTAATTATATGCGATCCTGATTTCCTCTCCTAATATATTTCAGTTATCAATTCAGCATTCTTTCGTACTACAGCCATCGGGCGTCTAAATGACTGGAGGTTGCTAGTTTTTTCGTCTATTACATTCTAATTATTTGATTTCTCTGCTTAATTGGTCCCCAGTCAATTTCTGTACATTCTTTTAACATTGTCACCCAAATATTTCTTACTTCTCTGATACTCTCCGATTCTCACATCATTATCATCATGATGGAACGAGTACTTATCTGCAGACTTAATACAGTCTTTAAACTCAATAACCGGTGATCAGTTTAACCAGATACACTATCCCCTGTGCCCTGAGAGTTTCTGTCAAATAACACATGCCCTGTGTTCTGAGCATTTCTGTAAAATAACACATCCCATGTGTCAATGTCATAAGAGCCCCTGTCATATAAACCATCCCCTGTGTCCTAAGATACCCTGTCAAATAAACCATACCCTGTGTACTTATAAGGTAACCTGCCAAATAACTTGTCCCCTGTGTTCTGAGGGACCCTACAAAATAAACCACCCCGTGTCCCAATAGACCTGGTCTGCGCCCGCACGTTCTTAAAGTTTGCCATCTGTTGCCCCAATTTTTGTGACATTTTCCATTAAAAACAAATTCAATGATTTTGCAATTGCCAGTCTGAACCAAATTTGAGTATAACAATGTAAACCACTAACCTTTTATCTGCATTGTGTCCCGCTACGTTATCCCAAGGTCGCAAATCCTTGTCTAAGGCGCAAAATGTTACACCATGTGCTACTATGACAATTACTTAAGACAAACACGTGGTTTTACAAACAGTCCTTTAATTCTTAGCAACAGATAGCAAGGTGCCAAGCGACAGATCAAAGTGCCACTCCCATCTCTGGTCAAAACGCCTAGTTTATATAGGCCCGACACCACATACAAAAATATTTCAGTGTGACATTTAATGGAGTTGTAACTGGTAAACAAATCAATTAAGCTTTCTTTATCTCCCTGAAAATATGCACCGGCCCTTTCATGTGGATGTTTGATTGACTGGTTAGAGCATGGTGGCACATGTCCATGGAACACACAGGTCAACTCACCAAAACTACACGAAAGGTTTAACTCATGCCACTTTCTAGCAACATGCTGGAGTTAATGGCTAAAGTGATAACGTACAGCCTGACCCACACGGGCAAGTCAACCTGGGCCAGTTCCAGTATACATTAGTAACATGTTGACTGACCGATATTAACACACCAACACATTGAATAACTATTTTGACTAATAATTCATCGTTATTTTTTAACAATGATCCTTTTTAAAACATAAAATTATATGATTTACTTCATGTATTTAATAAGTTACATCATAGATGGTTCCAACGTCACAGTGGGAGGTTTTGTCTCAACCCCAGGTTTCCATCATGAGTATCCATGTGGGATAGAAAAATCTCACCTTAGGGGACAAAATTTTATGCAGGGCCGAGTCCCGTGCATGCAGTTTTGTCTCAGAGGGTGATATAATGAATGAACTCTTTTTTCTCTTCTTTTTATCTCCCATTCATCTCGGACAAATTATAGATCCTCGATAATGGCAATCTTCACAAAAATATGCTACTTTTTAAATATTTGTTTAATATCCAAAAATTGCGCTTGAAATGCATGTTCGTGCAGTGAAACAGAATGTTTTCTAACTTTTCAGTTGTTATCAAACTGATAAATTTATCTGTGTGTCTTTAATTCAAAATGACTGACAATACCAATTAGTAGATCTATATTGCGTTTTGTATTTTTAGCTCTTTAGAGCTTTTGTGATCGCCTGGTGTCCATTGTCCTTCGTATGTCGTCTATCGTCTGTCGTTAACTTTTAGCTTCTAACAACTTCTCCTCTGAAACCTCTGTCAGAAAACACTGGGCCAATTCTGATATAACTTCACAGAAATGTTCCTTGGGTGACCCTTTACTAAGTTTGTGCAAGCCATTTTGATTTGTCAAAAATATAGCCGCCAGGGGGCGGGGCAAGTTTAATTAGGCAACTTAAAAAATCTTCTTGTTAGAAACTACTGGCTCGATTTTAAAATAATTTCACAGAAATGTTCCTTGGGAAACCCTGTACCAAGTTTGTTCAAGCCATCTTGATTCTTCAAAAAACATGGCGGCCATGGGGCAGGGCAAGTTTGATTAGTAAAAACTTAAAAAATCTTCTTGTCAGAAACTAATGGCTCGATTTTAAAATAAATTCACAGAAATTTTCCTTGGGTGACCCTATACCAAGTTTGTTCAAGCCATCTTGATTTGTCAAAAAACATGGCTGCCAGGGGGCGGGGCAAGTTTAATTAGTAAAAACTTAAAAAATCTTCTTGTTAGAAACTACTGGCTCGATTTTAAAATAATTTCACAGAAATGTTCCTTTGAGGACCTTAAATTTCACCAAGTTTGTTTAAATTGTAGTGATTCGTCAAAAAACATGGTGGCCAGGGGTTTGGGTTAGTTTACAATATGAGCTATAGTAAAAACTAAGAAAATCTTCTTGTCAAATACCACTTGGCCAATTTTAATATAACTTCACAGAAATGTTCCTTGGGTGACCCTCTACCAAGTTAGTTCAAGCCATCTTGATTCATCAAAAAACATGGCTGCCAGGGGGCGTGGCAAGTTTAATTTGTAAAAACTTAAAAAATCCCCTTGTCAAAAGCTGCCGGCTCGATTTTAAAATAATATCACAGAAATGTTCCTTGGGTAACCCTCTACCAAGTTTGTTCAAGCCATCTTGATATGACAAAAAACTGGCTGCCAGGGAGCGGGGCAAGTTTAATTAGTAAAAACTTAAAAAATCTTCTTGTCAGAAACAACTGGCTTGATTTTAAAATAATTTCACAGAAATGTGTCTTGGAGGATCCTTCACCAAGTTTGTTCAAATCATAGTGATTTGTCAAAAAAACATGCCGGCCAGGGTGTGGGGTTAGTTAACTATATAAGCTATAGAAAATATTTAAAAAATCCTTTTTGTCAGAAACTGCTGGCTTGATTTTAAAATAATTTCACAGAAATGTTCCTTGGGTGACCCTCTACAAAGTTTGTTCAAGCCATCTCGATTTGTCAAAAATCATGGCAGCCAGGGGGCGGGGCAAGTTTAATTAGTAAAAACTTAAAAAATCTTCTTGTCAGAAACTACTGGCCCGATTTTAAAATAATTTCACAGAAATGTTCCTTGGTGGGTCCTAAATTCACCAAGTTTGTTTAAACATAGTGATTTGTCAAAAACATGGCGGCCAAGGGGTGGGGTTAGTTTATTATATAAGCTATAGTAAAAACTTAAAAAATCTTCTTGTCAGAAACCACTGGATCGATTTTAAAACAATTTCGCAGAAATGTTCCTTGGGTGACCCTTTACCAAGTTTGTTCAAGCCATTGTGATTTGTTAAAAAACATGTCTGTTTTTAATTTCTATCTTAGTGCAAAACTGAAAATAATGGTTACTTCATTGCATTCCAATTTGTTGGGACGGTTTCTTCTCTGTGGTAGTCTGATATTTTCAATCAGAACAAGGAAAAAACTGAACATGTTAAATTGGATTCCATCTCAATTTAGTGGTATAAATTGACGAAGATTTCTCAATCTGACAAGAACACAAATAATGCATTAATATGAGCAATTGTTTTCAAATTAAATGTGAATTAGTTTAAGGTGCTTGAAAATAAAGACCAATACTTTACATGGCTAAAATTAGCTGAGTTTTAAACTGGAATTTCATTTGGAACTGATTGTCGCTTATAATTCCAATCTCATTTCATATAATTATGAGTTTGCTAGTTACTTGCAGAAGGACGGTGGTTCAATTCTCTTCCTCCACCAATAAAACTGGATATGCCATGATATGTAACCTGAAATGTGTTGAAAATGGCGTAAAACACCATTCTAAAAAAATGTATATAATAGTGACTATATCAAAATTTAAAACATTTTCATTGGATGTTACACCAATTTTTCCTATTTTTCAATAAAACCTCTTAAGCTGGATCGCCTTTAGCTCAGGTGAGCTATTGTGATCACGCTTCGTTCATTGTCCATTCTTCTGTCTGTCTATAAAAAGTTCCTTCAAATGACATCTCATCTGATTATGCTTATCCGATTTAAATCAAACACCACAGGAATGATTTTGATTAAAATATTGATTTTGTCACATTGTAGAGGATTTGACGTCGCAAAGCATTCAGACTTTATCAATTAATGATAATGAGATGCTTTTTATCCATTTTAAAAATAATATTATATTTTAAAGACATTTATAGCATGTTTTTTTTTCTGATATACAAAAGGTCTTAAACATTAAAATATCTGTTAAAATGGATAAAAAGCATCTCATTACCATACATAAATAAAATCTGATTGGTTTGATATGGGTACTTAAACTTTAAATGAAATCCCCATTCTAAAAATAGACAGCACTTAAATACTGTTTAATCGGATAATTTCTAAGATGAAGCAAAAAATGTTGCAATTTTAAGCGGGAAATCTTATTTTAGGGTAATCTAGGAGCTTAGCCCAAGTTAGGAAATCCCTTTTCAATATATCATTTTGATATGTTTAAATAGATATCATTTTGGCAATATTGGGTCAGTGAGTATTATAGGCATGATATATTGGGTAAAAATGTTTATAACCAATTTTAAAATCTTCAAAAATCCTGATAAATTCCCTTTAAAGACACACCACTGAGCAGTTACATATTTACTAGTGTTTAATACAAGTTTTTGCTTGTTCATCAAGATTTTCATTTAAATAAGAAGATTGTTTCTTCTCCTATAATTACTTTATGTCTACAAAGATCAGTGTGCATCATTAAATAATTGAGGGGGAAATATGATTGTGTCATTAAAATCTCCATTAAAATGGGTGTATTGACTACACTTCATTGTGAAATCACACACAGAGAAAAATTACAAACTCCCTCATTTGAAGGGATATGTGACAGTGTTGAAATTACAAACTCCCACATTTGTGGTGACACACGGCAGTGTTGAAATTACAAACTCCCACATCTGAAGGGACACAGCAGTGTTGAAATTACAAACTCCCACATCTGAAGGGACACAGCAGTGTTGAAATTACAAACTCCCACATCTGAAGGGACACATGGCAGTGTTGAAATTACAAACTCCAACATCTGAAGGGACACAGCAGTGTTGAAATTACAAACTCCCACATCTAAAGGGACACACAGCAATGTTGAAATTACAAACTCCCACATCTGAAGGGACACATGGCAGTGTTGAAATTACAAACTCCAACATCTGAAGGGACACAGCAGTGTTGAAATTACAAACTCCCACATTTAAAGGGACACACAGCAATGTTGAAATTACAAACTCCCACATTTGAAGGGACACACGGCAGTGTTGAAATAACAAACTCCCACATCTGAAAGAACACATGGCAGGGTCGAAATTACAAACTCCAACATTTAAAGGGACACACGGCAGTGTTGAAATAACAAACTCCCACATCTGAAAGAACACATGGCAGTGTTGAAATTACAAACTCTCACATTTAAAAGGACACACAGCAATTTTGAAATTACAAACACCCACATTTAAAGGAACACACGGCAGTGTTGAAATTACAAACTCCTACATCTGAAGGGACACACGGCTGCGTGTTGAAATTACAAACTCCCACATCTAAAGGGACACAGCAGTGTTGAAATTACAAACTCCCACATCTAAAGGGATACATCGCAGTGTTAAAAATTACAACATCCCACATCTGAAGGGACAAATAACAAACTCCCACATTTGAAGGGACACAACAGTGTTGAAATTACAAACTCCCACATTGAAAGGGACACACGACAGTGTTGAAATTGCAAACTCCCACATTTAAAGGCACACACAGCAGTGTTGAAATTACAAATTCCCACATTCAAAGGGGCACACGGCAGTGTTGAAATTACAAACTCTCACATTCAAAGGGACACACGGCAGTGTTGAAATTACAAACTCCCACATTCAAAGGGACACACAGCAGTGTAGAAATTACAAACTCCCACATCTAAAGGGACACACGGCAGTGTTGAAATTACAAACTCCCACATTGAAAGGGACACACAGCAGTGTTGAAATTACAAACTCCCACATTCAAAGGGACACACGGCAGTGTTGAAATTACAAACTCCCACATTTAAAGGGACACATACGGCAGTGTTGAAATTACAAACTCCAACATCTAAACTTAAAAGGGACACAGCAGTGTTGAAATTACAAATTCCCACATCTGAAGGGACACACGGCAGTGTTGAAATTACAAACTCCCACATTTAAAGGAACACACGGCAGTGTTGAAATTACAAACTCCCACATTTGAAGGGACACACAGCAGTGTCGAAATTACAAACTCCAACATTTCAAAGGACACATGGCAGTGTTGAAATTACAAACTCCCACAACTGAAGGGACACAGCAGTGTTGAAATTACAAACTCCCACATCTAAAGGGACACTGCAGTGTTGAAATTACAAACTCCCACATTCAAAGGGACACTCGGCAGTGTTGAAATTACAAACTCCCACATCTAAAGGGACACACGGCAGTGTTGAAATTGCAAACTCCCACATTAAAAGGGACACACGGCAGTGTTGAAATTACAAACTCCAACATCTAAATGGATACATGGCAGTGTTAAAAATTACAACATCCCACATCTGAAGGGACAAATAACAAACTCCAACATTTGAAGGGACACACGGCAGTGTTGAAATTTACAAACTCCCACATTCAAAGGGACACACGGCAGTGTTGAAATTACAAACTCCCACATTTAAAGGGACACACGGCAGTGTTGAAATTACAAACTCCACCATTCAAAGGGACACACGCAGTGTTGAAATTACAAACTCCCACATTTAAAGGGACACACGGCAGTGTTGAAATTACAAACTCCCACATTCAAAGGGACACACGGCAGTGTTGAAATTACAAACTCCCACATTTAAAGGGACACACGGCAGTGTTGAAACTACAAACTCCCACATTCAAAGGGACACACGGCAGTGTTGAAATTACAAATTCCCACATTTAAAGGGACACACAGCAGTGTTGAAATTACAAACTCCCACATTCAAAGGGACACACGGCAGTGTTGAAATTACAAACTCCCACATCTGAATACAAACACCAGTGTTGAAATTACAAACTCCCACATTTAAAGGGACACATGGCAGTGTTGAAATTACAAACTCCCACATTCAAAGGGACACACACGGCAGTGTTGAATTTAAAGGGACACACGGCAGTGTTGAAATTTACAAACCCCCACATCTGTAGGAACAAACACGGCAGTGTTGAAATTACAAACGCCTACATCTAAAGGGACACATGGCAGTGTTGAAATTACAAACTCCTACATTTAGGCCTAAATAAAAATAGTGTTTGTTTCCCCTTGCGTGACCGACCCACAAAAAAGGCACTGCTGAAAAAAAATTATTGGGGAGTTTTTTTATTTTTTTTATTTTTGCATAATGTTATGGGGAGCTAACCTTACATAAAAATGAATACATTTAAGTCTATTTATGTTTAATTATTTTATATTATACTGCAAAGTGTATTGGTAATAAAAATCTGGGCAAGTGAATCTTTGATCAGGGCAAGTTAGTACTACTTCTGCTAGTTTATTTTGATAAATGTATAATTATATAGAATGACTTCTACTAGAAATTTGACTGCAGTTACTAAAACAGTTGCATTTAAAAATGCCTGTGAACTATATTAAATAATGCCAACAGATTAATACGTATTATTCTATATACAGTCTCATTTCTATGCTCCCCAAAAGGGGGAAAGCATATAGTCACCGCTTCGTCCGTGCATGAAACTTGATAGGATGCATCGTTACCAAGTGCAGATGCACATATTGTATTTGTGATTGGGTTTGATGATTTTTCACTGAGTTACGGCTCTTTTGATTCTGTCTGTGACTAAATTCTTGTCCGCGTTATTTCTCTACAACCCAATGTTGGAGCTTAATGAAACTTGCTAGGATGCATCATTATCAAGTTGAGATGCTCATGTTGTCTTTGTGTTTCGATTCAATGATTTTTCATAGAGTTATAGCCTTTTAATTGAGTAAATTGTCCGCGCTATTTCTTTACAACCCCATGTTGGAATTTTATGAAATTTGCTGGGATGCATCACCACCAAGTGGAGATGCACATATTATCTTTGTGTTCTGGTTTGATGATTTTTCATGGAGTTGTGGCCCTTTGATTCTGTTTGTGACCAAATTGTGAACAAGTTGAGCATCCTTAGCCTCTCTTGGGCGTCTTGTTATTTCCATTTGATCCATTATACAGGTTTCCACAAATAAAACATTGTTTCATCTTAGAAATAGTCTGAATGAAAATGCGGAGGTCGTCTGGCAATATTTAAGAGCTGTCTAATTTTAGAATGGTGTTTTTGTTTGAAGTTTACTACTCATATTAAAATAGCAATTTTGTCATATTTTGGTAGATTTGATATACTCAACCATTGGTTTTTTAGTTATTATTGATTATAATGAGATGTATTTTAACCATTTTAAAAATAATTCTATCCTTTTACTTCTCAGTACTAAGAATTTTTTTACATTAATTTTAAAGTTATAATATATCATAACTGGATCATATTTAAATGGGTTAGAAATCCCTTAAGGTTAAGTTAGAAAAGGAAAACACCTCAGGAGTAGAATTTTGCCACTGAATGTGTCTGTTCATTTAATCATTTTGCCAGAATATTGATCTAAGATTTAATGTCAACTCTTGGGTGCACTGGTGCTTTAAAGTCATTCATGTGGTGAAAAATAATTATTAAAATGGATAAAAAGCATTTTGATTTTCATTAATGAATAAAATCCAAATGGTTTGGTTTGTCAAATCCACTAAAATGTGACAAAATTGATATATAAATTTGAGTGGTAAACTTGAAACAAAATCTCTATTCTAAAAATAGACATCACTTAAATCATGCTTGATAACCTTACATTGTTATACAGATTCTAAGATGAATTATTTTTTACAATGTGTATGTAAATCTGAATAAAGGTGAAATCGAAATCAAAACGAAACCATGCAACTAATTTAATATGTCACAAAAGGTTTTTCGAAGCTACTCAATAAATCACTTATTCGGGGAGCATCCATTGGTTAATTTACCGATACTCTTGTTAAAATTAGGATTCAGTTTCAATTTCCCCTATTTTTTGGCTCATTTTGGTGGATTTGAAATTCTTAGTCATTCTATTAAATAATCTAACCTTTTTTAAGCAGCCACCCAAGGGAAATGGTCAAACTGGCTGCTTAACACAGGTGGCTGCATAATAGAGGGTCCATATTTTTACTGATAAAGCTGAAGTCATGATATTTATTGAGACGGATAAAAAGTGATCCCAAATGATGGTACATGTACCATGCCTGTAAGTTGTTCTGGGGGTAAATGAGAAAAATCTGCAGGAAGAAAATATCATTCAAATAAATAAATAATTTATGTTATAAAATTTACAATCATTACGTTTCAATTGAGCATAAAATAAATCTGTATGAATTTTTCATTGAGCAGACGCCCTATAATTCAGTAAAAGAGTCTGGCTTGTATTCTTCCATTATCTCACGGTTACATTAGGACATATTCTGATTCTGTGTTTTATCGACACCTTTTCCAAAAAATCAGACGTTTAATTCATCCAAAGTCAACACTTTCTTTTCGCAGCAGATATTGTGTACGATATGCATCAGGTCAACCGTATTATGATATGAAAAAATAATGTTTTTTCCATTCTCACCCGCTTTCATAGCCGATAAAATGTAATTCTATTTTAATTTAAACAAACTGACCAATTACAATTATCTTTTTGATCTTCCCCAGTTCTATAATTGTGCATAAACACCCCGGTAAAATTTGCTTCCATGGCAATGTGGTTACATGCGACACTAAACCAAAATAAAACTACAGTAAATACATGCGCTTAAACAGTCATGTACCCAACCTAGACAACAGTTTTGCTAACGTCATTAATCTTGCTATTCTATTTGCTTATTAGACCGTAATAATACTTTATACATAGTCTTGCCCTGGGTTAAGTTGTGTGTTTTCATAACAGAAGCAGATACGTTAATTGATCACAGGATTATATAATATGATCGGAAAAGTGGCCAGCCAAAAGGTGTGACCGCTTAGTGATAAGGGTCGGCCGCTACATCTGACCACTTACACCTGGCCGCTGACTGCCGCTTATGGGCATTGTTTGGGATGAAATAAACAGGCTGCTGGCCGCGTTAAAGAGGTGACCGTTTAATACATGTACTTTATATAGGCAATTTACACGGGGATTTTGAGGTGGCCGCTTAACACACTGTCAAGTAAATGCTTATAAGTGGTGGCCGCAAGGTCAGGTTAGATTGTATTAGTTATAAAATGATAATTAAAGATGGCAATACAGTCAAACCTGTCTTAAGCAGTCAGTTAAAGGAAGGAGCAAATATGGCCTTTTAAGACAGGCCTTTGCTTAATACAGGTTAATTTTCTCTGAAAGCATAGAAATGGGAAATAGCAAATGTGGCTGCTTAAGACAAGTGCCTGCTTAATAGAGTTGGCCACTTACACATGTTTGCCTGTATATTTATTTTTAGTTTTTTACTTTTTTAGTAGTTGATATTGATTTTCTTGACAGTATATTTGCTGTAACACAGTCAAATCTGTCTTAAGTGACCAGTCAAGTGAAGGAGCAAAAGTGACCTTTCCAGAGAGGTTCTTTCTTAATACAAGTTTATTTGCTCTGAAAGCAACGAAATGGGAAATAAAAAAAAAAAGTGACTTCTTTTAGACAAGTGGCTGATCAATAGAGGTGACCACTGTTACACAGGTTTTATTGTATAGCAAATGTATACGTGATATTCTTGAATATCTTACAAGAATGTATCACCAAGAATGTATCAATGTTTATCACCAGGTGAGGATACTTTTATCCTTCATGCAACCTCTCTCATTTGATACGGAACACAAAAATGCGAAGGTGTTATGACATAGCATTTAAAATGTATAATTTATGATGTTCATTATCTAAAAAGAGATTGTAGCCAAGAAATTAAGATTAGATTTCCGCAAGTAGATTTTCATGTGTCTTGTTGCATAAAAGCCATTGGTTGAACGTCCTTTGAAATATGTTGCTACTCATCCAGCATAACAATCATGATGTGAAAACAGTTTTCCATGTCTAGGAAATAGGAAAACATTGATGCTGCTGATGTCTTACTTGCATTGTTTGCTGGAAGCGATGTTCATAATTATCATATGGCTTTAGGAAATGTCAATCTCAGCATGCACCATCTTATTGTCCCGTCTCCATAAAACTTCTGCTGCAGGAAGCATTGAAGACACTGTCTTTTGTATAGTGTTGTGGTTTGAGCTAATTGTTTTTCCCTTACTGGGGCAAGTGAAAGGAGTATCGGAATGCTTGATTTCCGTCTAGCCATACCCATAAAATAGGATTTATTGCGACTTTATTATTGAAAGTGATGATTTATTTGGGGCCTTTTCCACATAGTTCAATTCAATATTTCTGCAGTTACTTATACTGGTAAATTAGATGGGTGCTCATTTAAAAATTTCTTTTATATACAGTTTAAATTATCCCTCAAAGGGGGATAGCATATAGTTGCCGCTTTGTCTTTGAGTGCGTGCATCCGTCCTTCCGTCCGTCCGTCCCCAAGTTCTTGTCTGGGCTATTTCTCTACAACCTCTGGTTGGAATTTTATAAAACTTGCTAGGATACATCATTACCAAGTTCAGATGCCCATAATGTCTTTGTGTTCCCGTTCGATGATTTTTTACAGAATTATGGCCCTTTGATTCTGTCTGACCAAATTCTTGTCCGTTCTACTTCTCTACAACCCCATGTTGGAATATTATGAAACTTACTAAGATGCATAATTACCAAGTTGAGATGCGCATATTGTCTTTGTGTTTCGGTTCAATGATTTGTCATGGAGTTATGGCCCTTTAATTGAGTCTGAGACCAAATTCTTGTCTGTGCTATTTCTCAACAAGTGCAGGTCGGAATTTTATGAAACATGCTAGGATGCATCATTAACAAGTGCAGATAGGCTTTTGTCTTTGTGTTCTGGTTGGATGATTTTTCATGGAGTTATGGCCCTTTAATTGAGTCTGTGACCAAATTCTTGTCTGAGCTATTTCTCTACAACCTTTTGTTGGAATTTTTATGAAACTTGCTAGGATACATCATTACCGAGTGCAGATGCGCATAATGTCTTTGTGTTCCGGTTCGATGATTTTTTACAGAATAATGGCCCTTTGATTCTGTCTGTGACCAAATTCTTGTCTGTGCTATTTCTCTACAACCCCATGTTGGAATTTTATGAAACTTGCTAGGATGCATCATTACCAATTGGAGATAAGCATTATGTCTTTGTGTTCTGGTTTGTTGATTTTTCATGGAGTTACGGCCCTTTAATTGAGTCAATTGTACCAAATTTTTGTCCGTGCTATTTGTCAGCAACTGCAGGTTTAAATTTTATTTAACTTCCTAGAGTGCATCATTACCAAGTGCAGATTGGCATATTGTCTTTGTGTTCTGGTTCGATAATTTTTAATGGAGTTATAGCCCTTTGATTCTGTCTGACCAAATTCTTGTCCGCGCTATTTCTCTACAACCTCATGTTGGAATTTTATGAAACTTGCTAGGATGCATCACTACAAAGTGGAGATGCGCATATTGTGTTTGTGTTTTGGTTCAAAGATTTTTTATGAAGTTATGACCATTTGAGTCTGTGACCAAATTCTTGTCTGCGCTATTTGTCTACAACCTCAGGTTGTAATTTTATGAATTTTTCAAGGATGCATCATTATCAAGTGCAGATGTGCATATTGTCTTTGTGTTCCGGTTCAATGATTTTTCACGGAGTTATGGCCCTTTGATTATGTCTGTGACCAAAATTTTGTCTGCGTTTTTCCTCTTAATCAAACTTGCACAGCAGTTATATAACCACTAGATATTGGACGAGTTCTTGAACCAGCATGATTTGGCCACAAATGTCCCTGCTTCAGGGCTTATAAGCACATTATAAGTAAAATTAAAAGAAACATTTTCTCTGAAAGTTAAGGCCTAGAGGCTAGATATTTTACATGTAGCATCTGTTGCCAGTAGAGCATTCAGAACCACTTGGGGGTCTTGTTTTTTTATTTTTTTTATTAAAGAGTTTTACAAACACTATTGTGATTAATAATTTGTTTCGACAATTACACATTACGATTGGGCTTCTTTTTTATTGATAAAACTGAATTGGTGGTTGAGGGGTGGCATTGTTTATTAGAGGGAGAGCTTATATTCAGGGGAATACGGTAATTGCCATAACATTGTGTCCGTTTAAAGGCCATAGCCAGTTTTTCAGTATAGTATGCTTAATGGCCATTTACAGCCATTTTTAGCCACCAATATTATTGTCAGTAGCATCCATTATGCCTATTGATTGAGTCAGTTTTGTCGTGTGAATGGTGTGAATGAGCTATTTTACAAGTCAGTAATATGAGGAAGCCATTGTTCTCTAACATAATCTTACCATCCCATCAAACTCCACCAACAGCTTTATCAAAGCAGTAAAACATTGGTTTCAACACATTAACTTCACGAACAACAAAAATCCATTCTAGCTCCGCTGTTTACAGCATTCTAACAGCATATTATACAACAACAATATACCCCACTTATAGATCTGGGTCATATAAAATGCATTATAATTACAACGTTCAAAAAAGTTTGATAGATTTCTATTTAAATAACTAGTCGCAATTTTACTTAACATCTCAACTTGAGACTTATTGATCATTTTGCTTTAATCTTTTACCAATGAAAATAGTAGGAAACCGTATTGAAATGGTAATGAACCCCCATTAAAAATTGTAATAGTAATGCACCCCCATTGAAATAGTGATACACTCCATTGAAATCATAATGAACACCTTTTAAAAATTATAATAAACCCCATTGGAATTGTAATGAAACATTAAGAATTTTAATAAACCCCATTGGAATTGTAATGGAACATTAAATATTATAATAAACCCCAACGGAATGGCAATGAAGTCACATTAAAAATTATAATAAACCCCAATGAAATGGTAATGAACTGACACATTAAAAATTATAATAAACCCCATTGAAATGGTAATTAACTGACACACTAAAAATTATAATAAACCCCATTGAAATGGTAATGAACTGACACATTAAAAAGCATAATAAACCCCATTGAAATGGTTATGAACTGACACATTAAAAATCATAATAAACCCTGGTAATGAACTGACACATTAAAAATCATAATAAACCCCATTGAAATGGTAATGAACTGACACTTTAAAAATCATGATAAACCCCATTGAATATGGTAATGAACTGACACATTAAAAATCATGATAAACCCCATTGAATATGGTAATGAACTGACACATTAAAAATCATAATAAACCCCATTGAAATGGTAATGAACTGACACATTAGATATCATAATAAACCCCATTGAAATGGTAATGAACTGACACAATAAAAATCATAATAAACCCCATTGAAATGGTAATGAACTGACACATTAAAAATCATAATAAACCCCATTGAGATGGTAATGAACGGTAATGAACTGACACATTGAAAATCATAATAGACCCCATTGGAATGGTAAAAGTAATAACAAAAATAGATATACGGCCAGACTTTAAATATTTTTTGTTTCCCCTCCCGCTACCCAGGTAGTTTTAGTATGTGTAGGTAGGTAGGTAAAAAAAAAATTTTTTTTTTTCTTCAAAATAATGGTCAAGATAATATAGTGTATATAGTTTAACTTGAAGGAAAATACCAACCTACACAATGTGTCTTAAATAAACTTATGGTACACACAATAACAACATAATTTCCATTTGAACCATTTAATAATTCACTTAAACTGTCAGGCAGTTTAACAGCAAAATGTAAAAATCACAATTGAGGGTTAAAATCTAGTGCTGTCTGCAGACTTTCATTTGACGTATCATTGCTAAACGTGTCACCATTTTCTGCAACCGAAAGTTTTGCCTCATATGAACCGTGGTCAAGAGCAAAATTAATACCTTCATCTGCCTCTCGATCACCTACTACTTCCTCATAAATGTCATCAAGGGTCAATTTTGTTGAAAACTTTTTTTGCTTACGAGTTAGTTACTTTCATTTTTTCCATTGATTTTTGTTTTCACAGAAACACAAACGGTATTTTCTGCCAATTTGTTTTAAGATGATGCATCTATTGCTACCGACTAATAGAGAACCAATAAGTGTCAAGGCGATTCTGATCAGTTTTGTACTTAAGTGGACTGGAAACGAAGTGTTTTCCTCCCAGTTTGTACTATACTCAATAAAAAAATATCATTTCGATTTCAGCAATAAATTTTTTTGGGTCAGGCCGCTTTTTTCAAGTGGGAGGGGAAACAAAAAGTATTTTAATTTAGGCCTAAACTATTGTGAATTGGTATCGTCTTCAATTAAAAATAGTAATGAACTTCACTGAAATGATAATGAAACCTAATTAAAATAAACCACATTGAAGTTATAGATAATGAAATATCATTAAAAATAGTAATAAATCCCATTGAAATGATAATGAATACCCATTAAAAATAGTAATAACCCTATTGAAATGATAATGAGTCCATTTGAATAGTAATGAAAAGTAATGAAAAAAGTAAGAAACCTTGTTGAAATGGTAATTAACTCCTATTCAAAAAAGTAATAAACCCAATTGAAATGATAATCAATCCCCATTAAACAGTATAATAAACCCCATTGAAATAATAATCACTCCCCATCAAACATTATAATAGACCCAATTGAAATGATAATCAATCCCCATTAAAAATTATAAAAAAAACATTGAAATGATAATCACTCCCTATTAAATATTATAATAAACCCAATTGAAATGATAATCAATCCCCCATTAAACAGTATAATAAACCCCATTAAAATGATAATCAATCCCCATTAAACATTATAATAAACCCCATTTAAATGATAATCAATTCCCAAATAAACATAATAATAAACCTCATTGAAATGATAATCAATCCCCATTAAACATTATAATAAACCCCATTGAAATGATAATCAATCCCCATTAAACATTATAATAAACCCCATTTAAATGACAATCAATCCTCATTAAATATTTAATAAACTCCATTGAAATGATAATCAATCCCCAATTAAACATTATTATAAACCCCATTGAAATGGTAATCAATCCCCATTAAACATTATAATAAACCCCATTGGAATGATAATCATACCCATTAAACTTAATAAACCCACTTGAAATGATAATCAATTCTCATTAAACATAATAAACCCCATTGAAATGATAATCAATCCCCCATTAAACATTATTATTATAAACCACATTGAAATGATAATCAATCCCCCATTAAACATTATTATAAACCCCATTGAAATGATAATCAATCTCCATTAAACATTATAATAAAAATTATTGAAATTGTAATGAATCCTCATTGAAAATAGTACATGAAATAAATTTTATTGAAATGGTATTTAATCTCATTTGACAAAAGGACCAAGAATGTTGATAGTGACACAAGCTGTCTCATGAACTGTTCACCATGAATTGTGCTACCAATGTAGCACATGAACTGTACTGTATATAGCTATGAACCTTAAAGATGATTAGGTTTGCCAGACAATCTTCAGCATTAAAACAGACTTTTTGTATTTTAGAGGAAAACAATATTGTTGTCTCAAGGATTTATATCCACAATTTAAAAGTCCTTTGTCTAGCTGGCTTGATGGAAAAATTACCCACTTGGGACCATTTCCTTAACAACAATTTAGAGAAATTCTGCCCTACATTTTATCATTCAGAGACATTCTATTTCATTATTGTCTTTTTTTGTCTGGAAACAGAAAAACTGTGTAGTGGTTATTGCTGGATGTTATATGGTTGTTTTGATCGTCTTTGATCACCAGCTATAAAAGGCTTCTTTAAAAAAAAATCCAAAAGAGACGTCAACAAGCTGGTTAAGTTGTGTATTTTTGTTGAATCAACTAATGGCTTCCATCCAAAAACTGTAGTGTCTGTATAGTGGCACCATAGCATGAGCTGGTTGCAAAAAGTTGGTTTTAATGCAACTGGAGTGCTCATTCACAAATACAAAAAGATGTAGTTTTATAACATTGAAGAAATTACAAAATTCCTTCAGAAATATGGTGTAAAGATATATAGAACTGTCCCTTGGGCAAGCTCATAAGATGTACACAACTGTCCCTTGATCAGTGCTGTTCTTGGGCATGCTTATAAGATATACAGAACTGTCCCTTGATCATGCTCATAAGATATACAGAGCTGTCCCTTGATCATGCTCATAAGATATACAGAGCTGTCCCTTGAGCATGATCATAAGATATACAGAACTGTCTCTTGGGCAGGCTCATAAGATATACAGAACTGTCCCTTTGGCATGTTCCGACGATATACAGAACTGTCCCTTGGGCAGGCTCATAAGATATACAGAACTGTCCCTTGGGCAGGCTCATAAGATATACAGAACTGTACCTTTGGCAGGCTCATAAGATATACAGAACTGTCCCTTGAACAGGCTCATAAGATATACAGAGCTGTCCTTTGAGCATGATCATAAGCTATACAGAACTGTTCCTTGGGCAGGCTCATAAGATATACAGAACTGTACCTTTGGCAGGCTCATAAGATATACAGAACTGTCCCTTGAGCAAATACAAAAATAGTAGTTTTATAACATTGAAGAAATTACAAAATTCCTTCAGAAATATGGTGTAAAGATATATAGAACTGATCCTTGGGCAAGCTCATAAGATGTACAAAACTGTCCCTTGATCATGCTCATAAGATATACATAACTGTCCCTTGGGCATGCTCCTAAGATATACAGAACTGTCCCTTGATCATGCTCATAAGATATACAGAACTGTTCTTTGAGCATGATCATTAGCACATATCTAATAAATAATAACCTATAAAGCTTAGTCACATGACAATGATGCAGATATTTGCTGCAATTGTTTGTTAGATACGAACATTTCTTCCATGTGTGTTTCATGCAGATGTTTGTTAGATAAAAACATTTCTTCCATGTGTGTTTGCTATATATACTTGGGAGATACAAACACTTCTTCCATGTATGTTTGCTGCAGATGTTTGTTAGATACAAACATGATTTCCACGTGTGTGTTCTGTAGATATTTGGGAGATACACAAATTCACCAGTATATTTTCTGTAAATTTGTGCGGTTCAAACAATTCTTCTAATTTGTTGCACTGGTGTTTGTGTGATACAAACAATTCTTCCATGTTTGATTGCTTCAAATGTTTGTTTAATACACACAACCTTCCTTGTGTGTTTGTTGCAAAAATCTCTTAGATATAAACACTTCTTTCGTACAGTATGTATTTGTTGCAGCTGTTTGTATTCTCCATATATGTTTACTGCTGACATTTTCTAGATACAAACAATTTCTTTGTGTGTTTTCGGTTGATATTTGTAACATACAAACAATTCCTCCATAAGTTATGTGTCTGCTGCAGATGTTTGCTGGATACAAATAGACTAAGTTTATTACATCATTCAGATGTCTGCTGCAGATGTTTGCTGGATACAAATAGTTTATTACATCCTCCTGATGTGTTTGCTGCTGATGTCTGTATCCTCCATATATGTTTGCTGGTGATATTTTCTAGATACAAACAATTTCTTTATGTGTGTTTGCTGCAGATATTTGTTACATACTAACAATTCCTCCATAGTTTATATATTTACTGCAGATGTTTGCAGGATACAAATACATCCTCCTGATGTGTTTGCTGCAGATGTTTGTATCCTCCATATATGTTTGCTACTGATATTTTCTAGATACAAACACTTTCTTTATGTGTGTTTGCTGCAGATATTTGTTACATACTCACAATTCCTCCATAGTTTATATATTTACTGCAGATGTTTACAGGATACAAATACATCCTCCAGATGTGTTTGCTGCAGATGTTTGTATCCTCCATATATGTTTGCTTCTGATATTTTCTAGATACAAACAATTTCTTTATGTGTGTTTGCTGCAAAAATTGGTTACATACTAACAATTCCTCCTTAGTTTATGTGTTTGCTGCAGATGTTTGCAGGATACAAATACATCCTGCTGATATTTTTTAGATACAAACAATTTCTTTATGTGTGTTTGCTGCAGATATTTGTTACATACTCATAATTAATTCCTCCTTAGTTTATGTGTTTGCTGCAGATGTTTGCAGGATACAAATACATCCTCCTGATGTGTTTGCTGCAGATATTTGTATCCTCCATATATGTTTGCAGCTGATATTTTTTAGATACAAACAATTTCTTTATGTGTGTTTGCTACAGATATTTGTTACATACTAATAATTCCTCCATAGTTTATGTGTTTGCTGCAGATGTTTGCATGATACAGATACATCCTCCTGCTGTGTTTGCTGCAGACATAACGTAGATACAAACAATTCCGGTGTGTGTGTTTACTGCAGACGTTTGTTTGCATCAACAGTCTTCACACTATTTAATATTGTTGACCAGAACTTTGTCTGGACAGGTTGATGGAACTAGATTAATGTTTGTGTTTCCCACCTAAGGATATATTTATGTGCTACATTAGGAATAAAACACACAATTTCTGTTTCTGCCCCCAGCTGACTGACTTTTCCTACATTTGGACAATTTCTGGACACTTTCGTATTGTGTTTAATAAAATTGCTTTCTATAGTTAGATTTTTATGAGATTTAAAGGAAATTCCCCTGTATTTTTTTATTTCAACAGAGCTCAGGAAAAGTGTAATTTAAAGTCTTATTGTATTTAATGTTTCATATATATAAGTCCTTCAAGTTCCATAGCTTTCTGGAAACACAGGTCTATCACAGTGTCATTTCCATACCATTAATCAAATAAAGATCATTGCCTTTGTGTTCAGTTCTATATATACCATTCCCAAAACAGAAGTGTACCTTGGTGTTCAGTTTTTTACCATTCCCCAAACAAAGATGTACCTTGGTGTTGAGTTCTATACCATGACCCAAACAGAGATGTACCTTGGTGTTGAGTTCTATACCATGACCCAAACAGAGATGTACCTTGGTGTTGAGTTCTATACCATTACCAAAACAGAGATATACCTTGGTATTGAGTTCTATACCATGACCCAAACAGAGATGTACCTTGGTGTTGAGTTCTGTACCATGACCTAAACAGAGATGTACATTGGTATTGAGTTCTATACCATGACCCAAACAGAGATGTACCTTGGTGTTGAGTTCTATACCATTACCCAAACAGAGATGTACCTTGGTGTTCTATACCATGACCCAAACAGAGATATACCTTGGTGTTGAGTTCTATATCATTACCCAAACAGAGATGTACCTTGGTATTGAGTTCTATACCATTACCCAAACAGAGATGTACCTTGGTGTTCTATACCATGACTCAAACAGAGATATACCTTGGTGTTGAGTTCTATACCATTACCCAAACAGAGATGGACCTTGGTGTTGAGTTCTATACCATTACCCAAACAGAGATGTACCTTGGTGTTCTATACCATGACCCAAACAGAGATATACCTTGGTGTTGAGTTCTATACCATTACCCAAACAGAGATGTACCTTGGTGTTGAGTTCTATACCATTTCCCAAACAGAAATGTACCTTGGTGTTGAGTTCTATACCATTACCAAAACAGAGATGTACCTTGGTGTTCTATACCATGACACAAACAGAGATATACCTTGGTGTTGAGTTCTATACCATTACCCAAACAGAGATGTACCTTGGTGTTGAGTTCTATACCATTACCCAAACAGAGATGTACCTTGGTGTTCTATACCATGACCCAAACAGAGATATACCTTGGTGTTGAGTTCTATACCATTACCCAAACAGAGATGTACCTTGGTGTTGAGTTCTATACCATTTCCCAAACAGAGATGTACCTTGGTGTTGAGTTCTATACCATTACCAAAACAGAGATGTACCTTGGTGTTCTATACCATGACACAAACAGAGATATACCTTGGTGTTGAGTTCTATACCATTACCCAAACAGAGATTTACCTTGGTGTTGAGTTCTATACCATTACCCAAACAGAGATTTACCTTGGTGTTGAGTTCTATACCATGACTCGAACAGAGATATACCTTGGTGTTGAGTTCTGTACCATTACCCAAACAGAGATGTACCTTGGTGTTGAGTTCTATACCATGACCCAAACAGAGATATACCTTGGTGTTGAGTTATATACCTTTACCCAAACAGAGATGTACCTTGCAGTTGAGTTCTATACCATGACCCAAGCAGAGATGTACCTTGGTGTTGAGTTCTATACCATTACCCAAACAGAGATTTACCTTGGTGTTGAGTTCTATACCATGACCCGAACAGAGATATACCTTGGTGTTGAGTTCTGTACCATTACCCAAACAGAGATGTACCTTGGTGTTGAGTTCTATACCATGACCCAAACAGAGATATACCTTGGTGTTGAGTTCTATACCATTACCCAAACAGAGATGTACCTTGCAGTTGAGTTCTATACCATGACCCAAACAGAGATGTACCTTGGTGTTGAGTTCTATACCATTACCCAAACAGAGATGCACCTTGGTGTTGAGTTCTATACCATGACCCAAACAGAGATGTACTTTGGTGTTGAGTTCTATACCATTTCCCAAACAGAGATGTACCTTGGTGTTGAGTTCTATACCATTATCCAAACAGAGATGTACCTTGGTGTTGAGTTCTATACCATATCCCAAACAGAGATGTACCTTGGTGTTGAGTTCTATACCATGACCCAAACAGAGATGTACGTTGGTGTTGAGTTCTATATCATGACCCAAACAGAGATGTACCTTGGTGTTGAGTTCTATACCATGACCCAAACAGAGATGTACCTTGGTATTGAGTTCTATACCATTACCCAAACAGAGATGTACCTTGGTGTTGAGTTCTATACTATTACCCAAACAGAGATGTACCTTGGTACTGAGTTCTATACCATTACCCAAACAGAGATGTACCTTGGTGTTGAGTTCTATATCATGACCCAAACAGAGATGTACTTTGGTGTTGAGTTCTATATCATGACCCAAACAGAGATGTACCTTGGTGTTGAGTTCTATATCATGACCCAAACAGAGATGTACTTTGGTATTGAGTTCTATACCATTACCAAAAGAGAGATGTTACTTGGTGTTGAGTTCTATATCATTACCCAAACAGAGATGTACTTTGGTGTTGAGTTCTATATCATGACCCAAACAGAGAAGTACCTTGGTGTTGAGTTCTATATCATGACCCAAACAGAGAAGTACCTTGGTGTTTAGTTCTATAGCATGACCCAAACAGAGATGTACCTTGTTATTGAGTTCTATACCATTACCCAAACAGAGATGTGCCTTGGTATTGAGTTCTATATCATGACCCAAACAGAGATGTGCCTTGGTATTGAGTTCTATACCATTACCCAAACAGAGATGTACCTTGGTATTGAGTTCTTTACCGTGACCCAAACAGAGATGTGCCTTGGTAATTTGTTCTGTACAATTACCCAAACAGATATGTGTCTCAATGTTCAGTTCTATATAAACCATTACCCAAACAGAGATTGCTTCGGTGTTCAATTCTATACCATTCCCAAAACACAGTTGTGTCTCTATGTTCAGTTCTGTACCAATGTATAATGTCTCCAGCTTTTAGGGATCAGTGTGTGATCTAGTTGAGCATAATAATCACTTGTATGTTTTGGTTTAACAAAATATGTTTGCTTTATTTTATAACTTGGACAATTATTCTTTTCAAATATTGAATGCTTTGCACTCTTGTTTTACAGTATATCAGAACAGTCAAGCCCGCTATCCATCCTACAGTTCTTATTCTTTTTAGTTATGATCTTACAAAGGCAGTAGTTATCGTTGAATTAACAGGATCATCAAAACCCTCACTCTCCACAGAACTAGTAGGGCCATCAAACTCCTCTCCACAGAACTAGTAGGGCCATCAAACTCCTCTCCACAGAACTAGTAGGGCCATCAAACTCCTCTCCATGGAATTAGTAGGCTCTCTCTCTCTCTTGTATAAATTTTAGTCCCTTTTTTTATCAAATTGAAACTCTAAAACCAAGTTCAAAGTTCTGTTTGTTCAATTATTCCTTAACAAAAATATCACAAATTCTAGTAATTTCATTCTTGAACAAACCAATCAATGGAATATTTTTTCACACTTTGTTAATTTTTCTTCTTTTTGCAAAGTATCTGAAATAAGGAGCTGTTAATATCATTGAAGACTTCAATGGTCCGAGCAATCACATTTTATCTGTTTTAACTGCTTTTAATGGTGGAGAAAATTAAATAATAAACACAAAAAGAAATATAGCCGTGTAATGGCAACCGACACTCATGTTCGACTTCTGAATTGTATTTCCAAACATACGGGACAGGTAGTTTTTTCAGAATTCACAGTTTCAGCATCTCAACCCGCTAAAGATCTTGAAAGAGACCTTAGTTAATGTTCTATAATGGGAGACAATCAAAACCCCCACCTTGTTCAAATGAACCTCAACTTAAAAATGACATGATGTTGACTCCTTCCTAAATGTCTGGACTTTTGACCTAAGTTGTACTATAACTAGTGCTAATTGTTTTTTGAACAGGCATTAATTATGCAATTGTTTTTTTTATCAACTGACAATCAATTTAATCAATGTTTTGTACATGTTGGTTAGTGTTTTTATGTGATGCTGTTGAAAATTTAAGTGTGATTTTTTTTCAATCTTAAATAGTAATTAGTTGAAAAAATGTTTTGTACTTGTTTTGTACATGCTGGTCATTGTTTGTCATGTAGTGTTGATTTAAATTGTGTATAATTCAGCTTGTATAATTGCTTGAGATCTTAACTATTTTTTTCTAATTAATGATATCGATGTAATATTTGGTCCGAGTTGATTTTTTTATTATTTGTCAGTTTTACAGCTTCATCATTTCATTACCAGTCAGAACTACTACTTTACATCAATAGATATTAACATACCTTATTTCAGGGTTAATTGGATTTCTAATAACTTTGAAAAATATATCATTGAGGAGATATTCAGATAGCCCTACCAATTCAGCGGAGAGGAGTTTGATGGCCCTACTAATTCCACGGAGAGGGGTTAGATGGCCCTACTAGTTCTGTGGAGAGGAGTTTGATGGACCTACTAGTTCTGTGGAGAGGAGTTTGATGGCCCTACTAATTCCACGGAGAGGAGTTTGATGGCCCTACTAATTCCACGGAGAGGGGTTAGATGGCCCTACTAGTTCTGTGGAGAGGAGTTTGATGGCCCTACTAGTTCTGTGGAGAGGAGTTTGATGGCCCTACTAGTTCTGTGGAGAGGAGTTTGATGGCCCTATTAGTTCTGTGGAGAGGAGTTTGATAGCCCTACTAGTTTCACGTAGAGGTGTTTGATGGCCCTACTAATTCCACGGAGAGGAGTTAGATGGCCCTACTAGTTCTGTGGAGAGGAGTTTGATGGCCCTACTAATTCCACAGAGAGGAGTTTGATGGCCCTACTAGTTCTGTGGAGAGGAGTTTGATGGCCCTATTAATTCCACGGAGAGGAGTTAGATAGCCCTACTAGTTCTGTGGAGAGGAGTTTGATGGCCCTACTAGTTCTGTTGAGAGGAGTTAGATGGCCCTACTAATTCCACGGAGAGGAGTTTGATGGCCCTACTAGTTCTGTGGAGAGGAGTTTGATGGCCCTACTAGTTCTGTGGAGAGGAGTTAGATGGCCCTACTAGTTCTGTGGAGAGGAGTTTGATGGCCCTACTAATTCCACAGAGAGGAGTTACATGGCCCTACTAGTTCTGTGGAGAGGAGTTTGATGGCCCTACTAGTTCTGTGGAGAGGAGTTTGATAGCCATACTAGTTCTGTGGAGATGAGTTTGATGGCCCTACTAGTTCTGTGGAGAGGAGTTTGATGGCCCTACTAATTCCACGGAGAGGAGTTAGATAGCCCTACTAATTCCACGGAGAGGGGTTAGATGGCCCTACTAGTTCTGTGGAGAGGAGTTTGATGGCCCTACTAGTTCTGTGGAGAGGAGTTTGATGGCCCTACTAATTCCACGGAGAGGGGTTAGATGGCCCTACTAGTTCTGTGGAGAGGAGTTTGATGGCCCTACTAGTTCTGTGGAGAGGAGTTTGATGGCCCTACTAGTTCTGTGGAGAGGAGTGCGATGGCCCTACTAGTTCTGTGGAGAGGAGTTTGATGAACCTACTAATTCCACGGAGAGGTGTTTGATAGCCCTACTAGTTCTGTGGAGAGGAGTTTGATGGCCATACTTATTCCACGGAGAGGAGTTTGATGGCCCTACTAGTTCTGTGGAGAGGAGTTTGATGGCCCTACTAATTCCACGGAGAGGAGTTTGATGGCCCTACTAATTCCATGGAGAGGGGTTAGATGGCCCTACTAGTTCTGTGGAGAGGAGTTTGATGGCCCTACTAGTTCCACAGAGAGGAGTTTGATGGCCCTTTTAATTCCACGGAGAGAGGTTAGATGGCCCTACTAGTTCTGTGGAGAGGAGTTTGATGGCCCTACTAGTTCTGTGGAGAGGAGTTTGATGGCCCTACTAGTTCTGTGGAGAGGAGTTTGATGGCCCAATTAGTTCTGTGGAGAGGAGTTTGATAGCCCTACTAGTTTCACGTAGAGGTGTTTGATGGCCCTACTAATTCCACGGAGAGGAGTTAGATGGCCCTACTAGTTCTGTGGAGAGGAGTTTGATGGCCCTACTAGTTCTGTGGAGAGGAGTTTGATGGCCCTACTATTTCTGTGGAGAGGAGTTTGATGGCCCTATTAATTCCACGGAGAGGAGTTAGATAGCCCTACTAGTTCTGTGGAGAGGAGTTTGATGGCCCTACTAGTTCTGTGGAGAGGAGTTAGATGGCCCTACTAGTTCTGTGGAGAGGAGTTTGATGTGGAGAGGAGTTTGATGGCCCTACTAGTTCTGTGGAGAGGAGTTTGATGGCCCCTACTAGTTCCACGGAGAGGTGTTTGATGGCCCTACTAATTCCACGGAGAGGAGTTTGATGGCCCTACTAATTCCACGAAGTGGGGTTAGATGGCCCTACTAATTCCACGGAGAGGAGTTTGATGGCCCTACTAGTTCTGTGGAGAGGAGTTTGATGGCCCTACTAGTTCTGTGGAGAGGTGTTTGATGGCCCTACTAATTCCACAGAGAGGAGTTACATGGCCCTACTAGTTCTGTGGAGAGGAGTTTGATGGCCCTACTAGTTCTGTGGAGAGGAGTTTGATGGCCATACTAGTTCTGTGGAGAGGAGTTTGATGGCCCTACTAGTTCTGTGGAGAGGAGTTTGATGGCCCCTACTAATTCCACGGAGAGGTGTTTGATGGCCCTACTAATTCCACGGAGAGGAGTTTGATGGCCCTACTAATTCCACGAAGTGGGGTTAGATGGCCCTACTAATTCCACGGAGAGGAGTTTGATGGCCCTACTAGTTCTGTGGAGAGGAGTTTGATGGCCCTACTAGTTCTGTGGAGAGGAGTTTGATGGCCCTACTAGTTCTGTGGAGAGGAGTTTGATGAACCTACTAATTCCACGGAGAGGTGTTTGATAGCCCTACTAGTTCTGTGGAGAGGAGTTTGATGGCCATATTAATTCCACGGAGAGGAGTTTGATGGCCCTACTAATTCCATGGAGAGGGGTTAGATGGCCCTACTAGTTCTGTGGAGAGGAGTTTGATGGCCCTACTAGTTCTGTGGAGAGGAGTTTGATGGCCCTACTAGTTCTGTGGAGAGGAGTTTGATGGCCCTACTAATTCCACGGAGAGGAGTTTGATGGCCCTACTAATTCCACAGAGAGGGGTTTGATGGCCCTACTAGTTCTGTGGAGAGGAGTTTGATGGCCCTACTAATTCCACGGAGAGGAGTTTGATGGCCCTACTAATTCCATGGAGAGGGGTTTGATAGCCCTACTAGTTCTGTGGAGAGGAGTTTGATGGCCATATTAATTCCACGGAAAGGAGTTTGATGGCCCTACTAATTCCATGGAGAGGGGTTAGATGGCCCTACTAGTTCTGTGGAGAGGAGTTTGATGGCCCTACTAGTTCTGTGGAGAGGAGTTTGATGGCCCTACTAGTTCTGTGGAGAGGAGTTTGATGGCCCTACTAATTCCACGGAGAGGAGTTTGATGGCCCTACTAATTCCATGGAGAGGAGTTAGATGGCCCTACTAGTTCTGTGGAGAGGAGTTTGATGGCCCTACTAGTTCCACAGAGAGGAGTTTGATGGCCCTACTAATTCCACAGAGAGGGGTTTGATGGCCTTACTAGTTCTGTGGAGAGGAGTTTGATGGCCCTACTAGTTCTGTGGAGAGGAGTTTGATGGCCTTACTAATTCCATGGAGAGGAGTTAGATAGCCCCACTAGTTCTGTGGAGAGGAGTTTGGTGGCCCTACTGATTCCACGGAGAGGAGTTAGATGGCCCTACTAGTTCTGTGGAGAGGAGTTTGATAGCCATACTAATTCCACGGAGAGGGGTTAGATGGCCCTACTAATTCCACGGAGAGGAGTTTGATTGCCCTACTAATTCCACGGAGTGGAGTTTGATGACCCTACTAATTCCACGGAGAGGGGTTTGATGGCCCTACTAGTTCTGTGGAGAGGAGTTTGATGGCCCTACTTATTCAACGGAGAGGTGTTTGATGGCCCTATTAGTTCTGTGGAGAGGAGTTTGATGGCCCTACTAATTCCACGGAGAGGAGTTTGATGGCCCTACTAATTCCACGGAGAGGGGTTAGATGGCCCTACTAGTTCTGTGGAGAGGAGTTTGATGGCCCTACTAGTTCTTTGGAGAGGAGTTTAATGGCCCTACTAGTTCTGTGGAGAGGAGTTTAATGGCCCTATTAGTTCTGTGGAGAGGAGTTTGATAGCCCTACTAGTTTTACGTAGAGGTGTTTGATGGCCCTACTAATTCCACGGAGAGGAGTTTGATGGCCCTACTAATTCCATGGAGAGGGGTTAGATGGCCCTACTAGTTCTGTGGAGAGGAGTTTGATAGCCCTACTAGTTCTGTGGAGAGGAGTTTGATGGCCGTACTAGTTCTGTGGAGAGGAGTTTGATGGCCCTACTAATTCCACGGAGAGGAGTTTGATGGCCCTACTAATTCCATGGAGAGGGGTTAGATGGCCCTACTAGTTCTGTGGAGAGGAGTTTGATGGCCCTACTAGTTCCACAGAGAGGAGTTTGATGGCCCTACTAATTCCACAGAGAGGAGTTTGATGGCCTTACTAGTTCTGTGGAGAGGAGTTTGATGGCCCTACTAGTTCTGTGGAGAGGAGTTTGATGGCCCTACTAGTTCTGTGGAGAGGAGTTTGATGGCCCTACTAATTCCATGGAGAGGAGTTAGATGGCCCCACTAGTTCTGTGGAGAGGAGTTTGATGGCCCTACTGATTCCACGGAGAGGAGTTAGATGGCCCTACTAGTTCTGTGGAGAGGAGTTTGATAGCCATACTAATTCCACGGAGAGGGGTTAGATGGCCCTACTAATTCCACGGAGAGGAGTTTGATTGCCCTACTAATTCCACGGAGAGGAGTTTGATGACCCTACTAATTCCACGGAGAGGGGTTTGATGGCCCTACTAGTTCTGTGGAGAGGAGTTTGATGGCCCTACTTATTCCACGGAGAGGTGTTTGATGGCCCTATTAGTTCTGTGGAGAGGAGTTTGATGGCCCTACTAATTCCATGGAGAGGAGTTTGATGGCCCTACTAATTCCACGGAGAGGGGTTAGATGGCCCTACTAGTTCTGTGGAGAGGAGTTTGATGGCCCTACTAGTTCCACAGAGAGGAGTTTGATGGCCCTACTAATTCCACAGAGAGGAGTTTGATGGCCCTACTAGTTCTGTGGAGAGGAGTTTGATGGCCCTACTAGTTCTGTGGAGAGGAGTTTGATGGCCCTACTAATTCCACGGAGAGAGGAGTTAGATGGCCCCACTAGTTCTGTGGAGAGGAGTTTGATGGCCCTACTTATTCCACGAAGAGGAGTTAGATGGCCCTACTAGTTCTGTGGAGAGGAGTTTGATGGCCCTACTAATTCCACGGAGAGGAGTTTGATGGCCTTACTAATTCCACGGAGAGGAGTTTGATGTCCCTACTAATTCCACAGAGAGGGGTTTGATGGCCCTACTAATTCCACGGAGAGGAGTTTGATGGCCCTACTAATTCCACGGAGAGGAGTTTGATGGCCCTACTAATTCCACAGAGAGGGGTTTGATGGCCCTACTAGTTCTGTGGAGAGGAGTTTGATGGCCCTACTAATTCCACGGAGAGGGGTTAGATGGCCCTACTATTTCTGTGGAGAGGAGTTTGGTGGCCCTACTAGTTCTGTGGAGAGGAGTTTGATGGCCTTACTAGTTCTGTGGAGAGGAGTTTGATGGCCCTACTAGTTCTGTGGAGAGGAGTGCGATGGCCCTACTAGTTCTGTGGAGAGGAGTTTGATGAACCTATTAATTCCACTGAGAGGTGTTTGATAGCCCTACTAATTCCACCGAGAGGAGTTTGATGGCCCTACTAGTTCTGTGGAGAGGAGTTTGATGGCCCTACTAGTTCTGTGGAGAGGAGTTTGATGGCCCTACTAATTCCATGGAGAGGAGTTTGATGGCCCTACTAATTCCACGGAGAGGGGTTAGATGGCCCTACTAGTTCTGTGGAGAGGAGTTTGATGGCCCTACTAGTTTTGTGGAGAGGAGTTTGATGGCCCTACTAATTCCACGGAGAGGAGTTAGATGGCCCCACTAGTTCTGTGGAGAGGAGTTTGATGGCCCTACTTATTCCACGGAGAGGAGTTAGATGGCCCTACTAGTTCTGTGGAGAGGAGTTAGATGGCCATACTAATTCCACAGAGAGGGGTTTGATGGCCCTACTAATTCCACGGAGAGGAGTTTGATGGCCCTACTAGTTCTGTGGAGAGGAGTTTGATGGCCCTATTAATTCCACTGAGAGGGGTTTGATTGCCCTACTAGTTCTGTGGAGAGGAGTTTGATGGCCCTACTAATTCCAAAGAGAGGAGTTAGATGGCCCTACTAGTTCTGTGGAGAGGAGATTGATGGCCCTACTTATTCCATGGAGAGGAGTTAGATGGCCCTACTAGTTCTGTGGAGAGGAGTTTGATGGCTCTGTTAATTCCACGGAGAGGAGTTTGATGGCCCTACTAATTCCACAGAGAGGAGTTAGATAGCCCTACTAGTTCTGTGGAGAGGAGTTTGATGGCCCTACTAGTTCTGTGGAGAGGAGTTTGATGGCCCTACTAATTCCACGGATAGGAGTTTGATGGCCCTACTAGTTCTTTGGAGAGGTGTTTGATGGCCCTACTAATTCCACGGAGAGGAGTTAGATGGCCCTACTAGTTCTGTGGAGAGGAGTTTGATGGCTCTACTAGTTCTGTGGAGAGGAGTTTGATGGCCCTACTAATTCCACATAGTGGTGTTTGATAGCCCTACTAGTTCTGTGGAGAGGAGTTTGATGGCCATACTAATTCCACGGAGAGGTGTTTGATGGCCCTACTAGTTCTGTGGAGAGGAGTTAGATGGCCCTACTAGTTCTGTGGAGAGGAGTTTGATGGCCCTACTAGTTCTGTGGAGAGGTGTTTGATGGCCCTACTAGTTCTGTGGAGAGGAGTTTGATGGCCCTACTAGTTCTGTGGAGAGGAGTTTGATGGCCCTATTAATTCTGTGGAGAGGAGTTAGATGGCCCTACTAGTTCTGTGGAGAGGAGTTTGATAGCCCTACTAATTCCACGGAGAGGAGTTATATAGCCCTACTATTTCCACGGAGAGGAGTCTGTGGAGAGGAGTTTGATGGCCCTACTAGTTCTGTGGAGAGGAGTTTGATGGCCCTACTAGTTCTGTGGAGAGGAGTTTGATGGCCCTACTAATTCCACAGAGAGGAGTTAGATGGCCCTACTAGTTCTGTGGAGAGGTGTTTGATGGCCCTACTAATTCCACGGAGAGGAGTTACATGGCCCTACTAGTTCTGTGGAGAGGAGTTTGATGGCCCTACTAGTTCTGTGGAGAGGAGTTTGATGGCCCTACTAGTTCTATGGAGAGGAGTTTGATGGCCCTACTTATTACACGGAGAGGAGTTAGATGGCCCTACTAGTTCTGTGGAGAGGAGTTTGATGGCCCTACTAGTTCCACAGAGAGGAGTTTGATGGCCCTACTAATTCCACAGAGAGGAGTTTGATGGCCCTACTAGTTCTGTGGAGAGGAGTTTGATGGCCCTATTAATTCCACTGAGAGGGGTTTGATTGCCCTACTAGTTCTGTGGAGAGGAGTTTGATGGCCCTACTAATTCCAAAGAGAGGAGTTAGATGGCCCTACTAGTTCTGTGGAGAGGAGATTGATGGCCCTACTTATTCCATGGAGAGGAGTTAGATGGCCCTACTAGTTCTGTGGAGAGGAGTTTGATGGCTCTGTTAATTCCACGGAGAGGAGTTTGATGGCCCTACTAATTCCACGGAGAGGAGTTAGATAGCCCTACTAGTTCTGTGGAGAGGAGTTTGATGGCCCTACTAGTTCTGTGGAGAGGAGTTTGATGGCCCTACTAATTCCACGGATAGGAGTTTGATGGCCCTACTAGTTCTGTGGAGAGGTGTTTGATGGCCCTACTAATTCCACGGAGAGGAGTTAGATGGCCCTACTAGTTCTGTGGAGAGGAGTTTGATGGCTCTACTAGTTCTGTGGAGAGGAGTTTGATGGCCCTACTAATTCCACATAGAGGTGTTTGATAGCCCTACTAGTTCTGTGGAGAGGAGTTTGATGGCCATACTAATTCCACGGAGAGGTGTTTGATGGCCCTACTAGTTCTGTGGAGAGGAGTTAGATGGCCCTACTAGTTCTGTGGAGAGGAGTTTGATGGCCCTACTAGTTCTGTGGAGAGGTGTTTGATGGCCCTACTAGTTCTGTGGAGAGGAGTTTGATGGCCCTACTAGTTCTGTGGAGAGGAGTTTGATGGCCCTATTAATTCTGTGGAGAGGAGTTAGATGGCCCTACTAGTTCTGTGGAGAGGAGTTTGATAGCCCTACTAATTCCACGGAGAGGAGTTATATAGCCCTACTATTTCCACGGAGAGGAGTCTGTGGAGAGGAGTTTGATGGCCCTACTAGTTCTGTGGAGAGGAGTTTGATGGCCCTACTAGTTCTGTGGAGAGGAGTTTGATGGCCCTACTAATTCCACAGAGAGGAGTTAGATGGCCCTACTAGTTCTGTGGAGAGGTGTTTGATGGCCCTACTAATTCCACGGAGAGGAGTTACATGGCCCTACTAGTTCTGTGGAGAGGAGTTTGATGGCCCTACTAGTTCTGTGGAGAGGAGTTTGATGGCCCTACTAGTTCTGTGGAGGAGTTTGATGGCCCTACTAGTTCTGTGGAGAGGAGTTTGATGGCCCTACTAGTTCCACAGAGAGGAGTTTGATGGCCCTACTAATTCCACAGAGAGGAGTTTGATGGCCCTACTAGTTCTGTGGAGAGGAGTTTGATGGCCCTTCTAGTTCTGTGGAGAGGAGTTTGATGGCCCTACTAGTGCTGTGGAGAGGAGTTTGATGGCCCTATTAGTTCTGTGGAGAGGTGTTTGACGGCCCTACTAATTCCACGGAGAAGAGTTAGATGGCCCTACTAGTTCTGTGGAGAGGAGTTTGATGGCCCTACTAGTTCCACAGAGAGGAGTTTCATGGCCCTACTAATTCCACGGAAAGGAGTTTAATGGCCCTGCTAGTTCTGTGGAGATGAGTTTGATGGCCCTACTAGTTCCACAGAGAGGAGTTTGATGGCCCTACTAATTCCACGGAGAGGAGTTTGATGGCCCTACTTGTTCTGTGGAGAGGAGTTTGATGGCCCTACTAGTTCTGTGGAGAGGAGTTTGATGGCCCTACTAGTTCTGTGGAGAGGAGTTTGATGGCCCTACTAATTCCACATAGAGGTGTTTGATAGCCCTACTATTTCTGTGGAGAGGAGTTTGATGGTCCTACTAATTCCATGGAGAGGAGTTAGATGGCCCTACTAGTTCTGTGGAGAGGAGTTTGATGGCCCTACTAATTCCACGGAGAGAAGTTAGATGGCCCTACTAGTTCTGTGGAGAGGAGTTTGATGGCCCTACTTATTCCAAGGAGAGAAATTAGATGGCGGTACTAGTTCTGTGGAGAGGAGTTTGATGGCTCTGCTAATTCCAAGTAGAGGAGTTAGATTGCCCTACTAGTTCTGTTGAGAGGAGTTTGATGGCCCTACTAGTTCTGTGGAGAGGAGTTTGATGGCCATACTAATTCCACGGAGAGGAGTTAGATGGCCCTACTAGTTCTGTGGAAAGGTGTTTGATGGCCCTACTAATTCCACGGAGAGGAGTTAGATGGCCCTACTAGTTCTGTGGAGAGGAGTTTGATGGCTCTGCTAATTCCACGGAGAGGAGTTTAATGGCCCTATTAATTCCACGGAGAGGAGTTTGATGGCCCTACTAGTTCTGTGGAGAGGAGTTTGATGGCTCTGCTAATTCCATGGAGAGGAGTTTGATGGCCCTACTAATTCCACGGAGAGGAGTTTGATGGCCCTACTAGTTCTGTGGAGAGGAGTTTGATGGCCCTACTAATTCCACGGAAAGGAGTTAGATGGCCCTACTAGTTCTGTGGAGAGGAGTTTGATGGCTCTGCTAATTCCATGGAGAGGAGTTTGATGGCCCTACTAATTCCACGGAGAGGAATTTGATGGCTCTACTAGTTCTAGCCTTTAAATCATGAGCGCAAGGAAAGAAGCATCTTGTACCATTTTTTTTTTCAAAGAGAAAAAGAGATCTTGTTGGGTTTTTTCATTGGTGGCAGAGACATAATTGCATAATTATGGTGTCAACAATTCAACGGTAAGTTTTTAGTGTCAAGTTCTGTTTCTCAGAAGCTGTTTGACCTGGAGTCACCAATATGGTTCATAATTGTGTAATGGGTAGTTCTACTAAAAACAATGTAGCATTTTTTGTGACCTTGACCTTTGTGGATAACTTGGTCCAAACAAAATTGAGATTAAGCATTTAGGTTTGTTTTCAAGAAACTGTTTGGCCGGGAGTCACCAATATGGTTCATAGCTGTGTTTTGCATAGTACTGTTAAACCATGCAGCATTTTTTCTAGAGTAACCTTGACCTTAAGCTGTAAGGATGTAAAACTACCTTCACAAAATTAAATTGATGCATTTAGCTCTGTTTCCCAAAAACTGTTTGGCCTTTTTCCAAATTTGGTTGATAGTTGTGTTATGGGTAATACTACTTTAAAAACATGTAGCATTTAATTTTTGGTGAACAAGACCGCTTTGGATGAATAACTTAGCCTACACATTTAGTCTTTAGAAAAAACCCCGTTTTTCAAAGCTATTTGGCCTAGAATCACCAAACAGTTCATAGCTGTGCTATAGGGAATGATATAATAAAATTATAAAACTTGATAACAAAATTTTTGGGTTGGCATATAGTAATCACAGCGTCCATCCGTCTGTCCATTCATCTGCATGTCATTCCGTCAGGTACTTCATGTCCGGCCTGTAACTTTGTCATGCGTAGATGGATTTAATAAATACTTGCTACAAATGATCAACGTAACATGACAACTTGTAGTGCATTACAACCAGACTCCCACTTCAAAGGTCAAGGTCACAATTTAACTTTGTTTGATGACACTTTCAGTCTGATTGAGATTTTGTGTCCGGTCAGTAACTTTGTCACCTATGGATGAAATAACACTTGGCTCAATTCATCAGCAGTGCCTATTAGGTAGCTACACTATTGATGCATTGTTTCTTTGATTGTGTGCTTTAAAACAGCACACTTAGGTCTTGTTTTATTACTACAATGACAGTGCATTAAGGGACTTGCCATCGCTCGTTGCCATGGCAGTATATAAATTATATATATATAACAAAAAATGCTAGTTTTATTGTGTGTCAAATGAATGAATGGAGTTAAACGGCAAACCAACACACATAGTTTATTCGACGCTAATAGGACATAATATTTCAGGTTCATTCTACATGTAAAAAACAGCAAACTAACTCCCATACAAATAAAAAAACACATCAACAAATGAATATGAAGAATGAACTTAGAACTTTGATACCTTCAGGACTGCAGAGTTTCAGCAGATTCTACCATATTACTCATAGTGTTGCTTCTTACAACATGCATGAGCCACAATGAGTCTATTCTTGCAACCACTCATATGGCTCCCTGGCACCACACCAGGGTATGTAATTTAACAGCAATGATGAACATAACAAAAATGATAAAATTAACATGACATCCATTCTGAATAATCTTACCCCTCAACAGATATGGACAGTGATTCTATTCTTAGCCGGAACCTGGTAACATGGGCTTATTGGGTGTGGAAGAACTATAATGAATATACCTGTATGGAATACATGAATGGTTTCCTATAAATGCATTTCTTTTCATCTACAATTTTGTTTCACTATTTTGTGAATACTGTATGGCAGATTGTTTGAGTGCTGTGTTATTAAGTTGTTCTGGCATGTTGTTTTGGAATATTTAAATCTTGTTCATTCATTGTTAAAGGCTCATTAACTTCTGAAACTGTCGTTTTTAGTTTTAGTTTAAGTCAGTTTTACTCTTCTAGATGATAAAATACACGTTTATTTGATCACTGAGAGAATTTGCCAACGAAAAAATTAAAAAAAAGCACATTATAAGTACATAATTAAGAACTGGTTTTAATTGTTTACAAATTAATGTTCGTCTCTTTCCGATAAACACCTTCGGCAGAAAACGGGGAGTTAAGAAGCTTGTTCAGAAATGCGTCGGTCTGTAATATATATGATCAATTCACTTCAGAGAGAAACATAGCATGGGGAACTGTAGGGGATATGGTTAAAAATTAAATAATCGCTTGCGGTTAAATAGTTTTTAAGAACATCCCCTTTATTCCCCTCAGTGCATTAATGAACTGGAACCCACGAGAAAAATTTATTGCACTTAAGCGACGAAACGTTCATATAAAATTAAACATAAATTACTTTTTTAGCTCGCCGACACGAAGTCCAAGGAGAGCTATTGCCATGACCCCGTTGGGGTCGTCGTCGTTGGCGTCTGTAGACACCCAGGTTAAACTTATGCGTACAAGTTTCACATATCTATGCAACCACTCATTGGATGTCAATGAAACTTTACATGTGTGTTTACCATCATCAATGGAACATACAGAGACAAGAACCATACTCTGGATTGCATTTTGGCACAGTTATGGCCCTTTTTGGACTTAGACACCCAGGTTTAACTTCGCATTTAGTTGCATACAAGTTTCACATATCTATGCAACCACTCATTGGATGTGAATGAAACTTCACATGTGTGTTCACCATTATCAATGGAACACACAGAGACAAGAACCATAACTCTGGATTGCATTTTAGTACAGTAATGGCCCTTTTTGGACTTAGACACCCAGGTTAAACTTTGCATTTAGTTACTTACAAGTTTAACATATCAATGCAACCACTCATTGGATGTGAATGAAACTTTGCATGTGTGTTCACCATCATTGATGGAACACATAGAGACAAGAACCATAACTCTGGATTGCATTTTGGCAGAGTTATGGCCCTTTTTGGACTTGGACACCAAGGTTAAACTTTGCGTTTAGTTGTGTTTAAGTTTAAGATATCTATGCAACCACTCATTGGATGTCAATGAACCTTCCCATATGTGTTCACCATCATTAATGAAACACACACAGACAAGAACCATAACTCTGGGTTGTATTTTGGCACAGTTATGGCCCTTTTTCGACTTAATTTTTCAGGTTAAAGTTTTTTACCACGTAAGATATCTATGCAACCACTCATTGGATGTGAATGAACCTTCACATGTGTGTTCACCACACACAGAGACAAGAACCGTAACTCTGGGTTGCATTTTTGACACACTTATGGTCCTTTTTGGACTGAGACACCCAGAGGTGAGCTTTGTTGTCTTCTGACAGCTCTTGTTTATAGCTGTTCTAAACAAACCATCTTGGTAACCTCTCAATATTGACTGGGATAAAGTGATTTGTGACCTGATAGCATGTGATAGTATAATGCATATATGCAAGGGAGGATCCTGAGCAAGAGTTACTAGACCAAACTTGTATTCAGTAGTCATTATTTTTCAATGTGTATAAATAATAATAATGTGTACTGCATTTGATACAGTTCTATTGCAGACATCAATATATTATTTTAAAACAAAAAAAAACCCAATAAGGTACATAATATTAGTGAAGCCATAACTTTTCCAATCTTGTTAATGAGCCCCTTATCTAATGGGTTTATTCCGCACACTACCAATGCAGTATTCATTTGTGTACTTCTGAACACTGGTGGAGGTACAGTTGGAAAGCAACTGAGTCATTACAGTATTACAAATATGTAAACAAAAGTTAAAAGTTTGGTTTGCTCGCCTCAGAAATACACATTTCGATCGAAATTATTAATTTTCTTGCGTTTTTAAAAACAGTCACTAAGGGGTCTACATGAATGGTTTAACGGTTTATCAACACATTTTATTACAATTGTTTTTGTTAATATCAAAAAGTGTTCATTTCGGAAGTTTAACGAGGCTTTGTTTTTATCCAGAGTGATTTATGTTATAGTCGTCCAGGCAAGGTCAAATGACATTTTTGATGTTTCTTAATGTATGCCAGTAAGACTATGTATTTTAAAAGAATGCACCTTGTGTGCAAGTTTTTACCTGGTACTTGTTATTCTTTCTCAATATGTTGGGCATTTAAACGCCTTCTCCATACAGGATTCGTGAATGCAATATGATGTTGGTATAGGTTTATCAACAGTAATATCACCAAACATTCAGACACTTGAAAATTAATTTTCGGATATACACTGAATATTCATAAGTGTCAGTGAATATTAACGGACAATCATAATGTGTATATAATTCAGTACAGTATTGTAGTATATGGTAAGTAAAACGTACTAGAAAATATCAGCTGTCTCCGTTTCTTAATATAACATTTATGCATATCAATGTCAGTCTTAGGTTGTGTATTGTGTATGCATTTTCGTCACTGTGTAAGATGCTAAAAATAGACTGTTTCCTAGACGATCATGTCAAATAACAGAAGAGGCAGTACAGTAAACCTTGAAATAACATATTTTCTTTCATGTAGGTTTTTTTTTCAAAAAAAGAAATACAGGATTCAGATTATTCGTTTTAACGAGTGAATTTGGAGTTATGGCTTCAGTTTATAACCCGTTCTCACCTTAGTGTGACATATTGCACGTCTCTAAAAAGCCTTTTATAAAACAAAAATATCACATCTCCAGACAGCAGATCCGATATCCAAATGATAAAAAAGACCCTGTCTGTTCATGCCTTTATTAAATAAGGCTAGTTCTCGCCTATATTGCAACAGAATAAAGGTGCAAACTCATTAACATTTCGCCCCAATATTACCTTGTATTTCAAGGAGCATTGTTTAAAGGTAGAGGTTTATAATAAGAACATGTTATGAAACATTAATATTCGACTTTTATGGGGGCAAAAGTTGGAAATATTACTTTTTTGTCTCGCCATGACAAAGGAGAGACAAGATTATATAAAGGTGTTGCTTTTCCGTTGACGGCGGCGTCCAACATTGATATTTAGCTCCAACGTTATGTTTTTGTTTTACAAGTGCTGAGACACTCATACTTGGATCATAGTTACAACTAACACCCTGCATCACATTATACACTGCAGATGCGGAGTGTGACCTACATTTCATGGTCCATTGACATTGTTTGATGCTAAATTTTGCATTCTAAGCTCCAACGTTAAGTTTTGGTTTCTACAATATTTCTCAACAAGAAAAAGTGCTACAACACTCATACTTGGATAATAGTTACAACTAACACCCTGCATCACGTTATATACTGCAGCTGCTGAGTGTGACCTACATTTCATGGTCCATTGACATTGTTTGATGCTGAATTTTGCATTTACCTCCAATGTGAAGTTTTCGTTTTACACTATTTCTCAACAAGTACAAGAGCTATGACACTCATACTTGGATCATAGTTACCACAACACCCTGCATCACATTATATACTGCAGATGCTGAGTGTGACTTACATTTCATGGTCCATTGACTTTGTTTGATGCTGAATTTTTCATTTACCTCCAATGTGAAGTTTTAGTTTTTACACTATTTCTCAACAAGTACAAGAGCTATGACACTCATACTTGGATCATAGTTACCACAACACCCTGCATCACATTATATACTGCAGATGCTGAGTGTGACTTACATTTCATGGTCCATTGACTTTGTTTGATGCTGAATTTTGCATTTACCTCCAATGTGAAGTTTTCGTTTTACACTATTTCTCAACAAGTACAAGTGCTACAACACTCATACTTGGGTCATAGTTATAACTAACACCCTGCATCACATTATATACTGCAGATGCTGTGTGTGACCTACATTTCATGGTCCAGTGACTTTGTTTGATGCTGAATTTTTCATTTACCTCCAATGTGAAGTTTTCGTTTTACACTATTTCTCAACAAGTACAAGTGCTACAACACTCATACTTGGATCATAGTTATAACTAACACCCTGCATCACATTATATACTGCAGCTGCTGAGTGTGACCTACATTTCATGGTCCATTGACATTGTTTGATGCTGAATTTTGCATTTACCTCCAATGTGAAGTTTTCGTTTTACACTATTTCTCAACAAGTACAAGTGCTACAACACTCATACTTGGATCATAGTTATAACTAACACCCTGCATCACATTATATACTGCAGATGCTGTGTGTGACCTACATTTCATGGTCCAGTGACTTTGTTTGATGCTGAATTTTTCATTTACCTCCAATGTGAAGTTTTCGTTTTACACTATTTCTCAACAAGTACAAGTGCTACAACACTCATACTTGGATCATAGTTATAACTAACACCCTGCATCACATTATATACTGCAGATGCTGTGTGTGACCTACATTTCATGGTCCAGTGACTTTGTTTGATGCTGAATTTTTCATTTACCTCCAATGCGAAGTTTTCGTTTTACACTATTTCTCAACAAGTACAAGTGCTACAACACTCATACTTGGATCATAGTTATAACTAACACCCTGCATCACATTATATACTGCAGATGCTGTGTGTGACCTACATTTCATGGTCCAGTGACTTTGTTTGATGCTGAATTTTTCATTTACCTCCAATGTGAAGTTTTAGTTTTTACACTATTTCTCAACAAGTACAAGAGCTATGACACTCATACTTGGATCATAGTTACCACTAACACCCTGCATCACATTATATACTGCAGATGCTGAGTGTGACCTACATTTCATGGTCCATTGACTTTGTTTGATTATGAATTTTGCATTTACCTCCAACCTTAAGTTTTTGTTTTTACACTATTTCTCAACAAGTACAAGTGCTAGGACACTCATACTTGGATCATAGTTACAACTAACATTCTGCATCACATTATATATTGCAGATGCTGAGTGTGACCTACATTTCCTAGTCCATTGACTTTGTTTGATGTTGAATTTTGCATTTACCTCCAATGTTAAGTTTTCGTTTTTACACTATTTCTCAACAAGTACAAGTGCTTCCGGTATTACACTCATACTTGGATCATAGTTACAACTAACACCCTGCATCACATTATATACTGCAGATGCTGAGTGTGACCTACATTTCATGGTCCATTGACATTGTTTGATTATGAATTTTGCATTTACCTCCGATGTTAAGTTTTCATTTTTATACTTTCTCAATAAATACTAGTGCTTGGACACTCATACTTGGATCATAGTTACAACTAACACCCTGCATTATGTTATGCAGATGCTGAGTACTTTTCTTTTTTTTGATTTATTTAAAAAAAAAAATATTCTTTTTTTTTTTAACTTTTGCCGGGTCCGATTAGCTCAGTCAGTTACGCGTCTGACTATCAATCCAGGGGTCGTGAGTTTGATACCCCCGCCCGGCAACAGTCTCTGTGATAATTGATATAAGACATTGTGTCTCATTATCATTCGTCTCTCACCACTGATTCAAGTAGAAAAGTTATCAGTTACTTGCGGAGATCGGGTGTGCTCGAGTACTGGTTAATCCCAGGAAACAGTTGTTAGGCTAACTGATCGTCTGTTAGCCCTTGATGGCATAAAAATGACGCTAAACATTCAATCAATCAATCAATCAAACATTAAATTAAAATTAAATTTATGCATAAAAAGGGAACCTTCTATTAGCATCATGTAACCAATAATTGGTGTCCTAATACATAGGGTAAATACTGTAGTTTATTGCTTTGTATATGTAGTTGTGGCTGAGTGGTCTAAGGGCCCCGTCTCAAAATCACTTACCTCTCATAGCTAAGGTCGTAGGTTCGGGCCCCACTTGCTGCAAAAACTTTATGTGAGATAGTTTCCAGTTACTTGCGAAAGGACAGTGGTTCTACTCATTCTGAATTTGTCAGAGGTCTTCCTCCACCAGTAGAACTGGAATGCCAAATATACCAAATTGTGTTAAAAATGGCATTGAACCCCATTAAAAAAAAATTGTACATGTAGAGTGAACCTTCTGTTAGCGTCATATAACCTTTAATGGATGTCCCAATATATAGGGTAAATACGGTAATTAGTTGTTTTGTACATGGAGAGTGAACCTCCTGTAACGTCATATAACCTATAATGGATGTCCAAATACATAAGGTAAATACAACAATTTGTTGTTTTGTACATGGAAAGTGAACCTCCTGTTAGCATCATATAACCTATAATGGGTGTCCAAATACATAAGGTAAATACAGTAATTTGTTGTTTTGTACATGGAAAGTGAACCTCCTGTTAGCATCATATAACCTATAATGGGTGTCCAAATACATAAGGTAAATACAGTAATTTGTTGTTTTGTACATGGAAAGTGAACCTCCTGTTAGCGTCATATAACCTTTAATGGATGTCCCAATATATAGGGTAAATACTAAAGATGTCAATGAATATTCGGATATTCGAATATTCGGTCATACGTCCGAATATTCGAATGTCATATTGATATTCGAATATTCGCAACAACAAAAAAATATTAAAAAAATATAGTAAATTCAAATTGTTTTCTTTATTTTTTTTCAATTTCAATATTTTTGCCACAAATGGTTTTGAAAGGTGTTATATCAACCAGGTTAAGACACGGTAATTATCGATTTCCTCCTAAGACGGGTGTCAATTGGAGTTTGTCAAGGTGATAAGGAGTCCTGGTCGGTAATCCTTTAATTGATTGCCTTAGGCAATTTTAATCATCGATCTGCCTTTACGGTCTGTTGTAAATCACCCTGTTTTGAAAAGGTGAGAGCAAGTTTGTTTATTTACCAATCTTATACCTAATTAAAGAGCACACTTCTTTGATTTGAAGGCCGTTTATGTACTTGTGAATAATAAATGCGTCAAGTAGTAGACGAATTTACTATATATATATTTTATGTTTGTTTTTCAATTTTATTTATTAATAGTTAATTACTTATAAACTATACAAACATACGAATATTTAACTTAGTAAAGCTAATATAACATAGCATGTATTAATTTATTATTATTATGAATCATCGAGTTCCAGGTCATGTTGAATCTTGACGACAATGATATTCCAATTGTTTGCTTTTGCTTTTTAGTATTTATACATCAGCACCGTTTCCGCTGAAAGAGAAAGTAACAAATATGGCGAGTAAAAACGTTCGGGATAGAAAGTTGATAATTATTTATTTTTAAGATTTTGACCGAATATATTCGAATATTCGTTCGAAAGAATGACCGAATATTCGAATATCAATATTGCCATGCGTTGCCATCCTTAGTAAATACGGTAATTAGTTGTTTGGTACATGGAGAGTGAACCTCCTGTAACGTCATATAACCTATAATGGATGTCCAAATACATAAGGTAAATACAGTAATTTGTTGTTTTGTACATGGAAAGTGAACCTCCTGTTAGCATCATATAACCTATAATGGGTGTCCAAATACATAAGGTAAATACAGTAATTTGTTGTTTTGTACATGGAAAGTGAACCTCCTGTTAGCGTCATATAACCTTTATTGGATGTCCCAATATATAGGGTAAATACGGTAATTAGTTGTTTTGTACATGGAGAGTGAACCTCCTGTAACGTGATATAACCTATAATGGGTGTCCAAATACATAAGGTAAATACAGTAATTTGTTGTTTTGTACATGGAGAGTGAACCTCCTGTAACGTGATATAACCTATAATTGGTGTCACAATACATAGCGTAAATACGGTAAATTGTTTTTGTACATGTAGAGCGAACCTCCTGTTATCATCATTTAACCTATAATTGGTGTCACAATATATAGCGTGAATACAGTAAATTGTTGTTTTGTACATGTAGAGCGAACCTCCTGTTCAGGGCTTCTAAAAGTTCAAAATGCCAATCAGTCCAGGTTTTTTTACTGTCGTAAGAATCACACTTATTTTGAAAAATATCACATCACTAAAATCACCTTACATTATGCTTTTACATATGTATCAGATGTATGCATAACCAACCCACCATGTCAGCTGCACCATGTATTTTGTCTGTTTATTTTTGTATTATTTATAACTTACTTCATCACAATATGTACATTTAATGACTGACATTATGTTTTGGCTTTACTAAACAATTTCCATTCAATCAAAGTGCTCAGACATTTGAGAAATTGAACTGGAAGTGTTGTACATACTTAAAGCTGGGTGAAATAATCACGGTGGTAACCAATGTCACGGTACATTCAAGTTTTTTATATGCGTTGTGCTGTAACTAGCCACTATGTTATTCATGCTTATATATGAATTACATATTTTTGAGTAATACCATTTCATATTAATTAGCTTAATTAAAACCAAGTGTTACGACTAACGCAAACAATTCCAGTCCGAAATCAAAGCAAAATTGGTTCAGGTTTTATTCTTTCCTTAATTTATGTCATAAGGTCCTCTGTGGCCAAGTGGTCTAAGGCGCCATCTCAAGATCGCGTACCTCTCACCGCTAAGGTTGTTGGTTCAAGTCCTGCTCGCTCCAAAAACTTTATGTGAGAAAGTTGCAGAAGAATGTGGTCTTCCTCCACCAGTAAAACTGGAAATGCATAGAATAACCTGAAATGTGTTGAAAATGGCGTTAAACACCATTCAGAAAAAAACAAAAACAATTAATGTCATTAATATTATAATTAACACTGAATGTTTTGTCAAATATATTAATGACCCTAACAATTTTCTGTCCGACAGTCCCAGACTTAGCTAGCGGTATATTAAAGAAATTGCAGATGCAAACACAATCATTTGGTGAACTGATAGAACGCGTTATATGGGTCGCTGATCACAAATCAACACAAAAGCGTGCTACATAATGATAGACTCTTTCAAAAAAACTCCCCGTCTATCGGTAATTGTTTAGTCAAAATTGACCTCCTTTCTCACAGCAGGTGACAAAACAATTTGATTATCAGATCAAATGATATTGATGCAAAGATTATTTTACAGCATGGAAAGGGCAATTTATGATTTTTATACGACTGCTAGAAAATACGTTGACAGATATTTTATTAAATTTATAAAAGAAAATCGGTTTTGAACATCAGAAATCTGTCTGAAAACCGAAAAAACGGCAATTTTAGAAGCCCTGCTCCTGTTAGCATCATATAATCTATAATGGCTGTCCTAATACATAGGATAAATATGGTAATATGTTGTTTTGTTCATGGACAGTGAACCTCCTGTTAGTGTCATATAACCTATAGTGGATGTCCCAATACATGGGGTAAATATGGTAATTGTTTTGTTCACGGGAAGTGAACCTCCTGTTAGCCTCATATAACCTATAATGGGTGAACCAATACATAGGGTAAATATGGTAATTTGTTATTTTGTACATGGAGAGTGAACCTCCTGTGAGTATCATATAACCTATAATGGATGTCCCAATACTTAAGGTAAATATGGTAATTTATTGTTGTGAACCTTATGTTAACGTCATATAACCTATAATGTGTTGTGCGGTAAATCTCAAAATATTCCTGACACATTATTTATAAAGCTTTATACATAACATCCATTTGTCATACTATATATCACGACTATGTTATAATAGAAAATTAAATGTTTCTCTTAAGATAAAAGCATGCAATTTATGGGGTCATCATGTTCTCTTTATCTAAAGCATGTAATTTAGAGAATCTTGTCATCACTTACTTATTTTGAGAGTCTGATTTCTTTTTCTAACAATTTTGCCAGAATTTTTCTTTGAAAAAAGATACAATTATTTTGATTATTGATCTGATACTGCTCTCCAAATTGCTAGGGGTAAATAATGTCATAACCTGCATTGAAAAGCACTTTTTACAAGAGTTTTATCCAAACTCATGATGAGATATCAACAAATGTGGTGATAAAAATTCCAAATTCCTTTTCAATGACTTTTGGTAATGAATAAACAATGGCATTGCAATTAAATTTCATCCATGTTACTTGCTTCTTTTCCATTATTTAAAATGATGTGCTCTTCCATATAAAAACAAAAGCAAAGTGCTAGAATCAAGAAATTTCACAAGTGACAAATGCCCCCCCGAATGGTTTGTGAAAATGTCAAACAATATATCTGCCTTTTGTTGCCTTAGAGCCATGGACTTTTGTCTTGTGTACGACATTGACCATGGTTATCATTTGTGCCATTTTGTTGCCTTAGAGTCATGGACATTTGTCTTGTGTATGACATGGACCATGGTTATCATTTGTGCCTTTTTGTTGCCTTAGAGCCATGGACTTTGGCCATGTGTATGACATGGATCATGATTATCATTTGTGCCTTTTTGTTGCCTTGGAGCCATTGACTTTTGTCTTGTGTATGACATAGACCATGGTTATTATTTGTGCCTTTTTGTTGCCTTGGAGCCATGGACTTTGGCCATGTGTATGACATGTACCATGATTATCATTTGTGCCTTTTTGTTGCCTTGGAGCCATTGACTTTTGTCTTGTGTATGACATGGACCATGGTTATCATTTGTGCCTTTTTGTTGCCTTGGGGCCATGGACTTTGGCCATGTGTATGACATGGACCATGATTATCATTTGTGCCTTTTTGTTGCCTTGGAGCCATTGACTTTTGTCTTGTGTATGACATGGACCATGGTTATCATTTGTGCCTTTTTGTTGCCTTAGAGCCATGGACTTTGGCCATGTGTATGACATGGATCATGATTATCATTTGTGCCTTTTTGTTGCCTTGGAGCCATTGACTTTTGTCTTGTGTATGACATAGACCATGGTTATTATTTGTGCCTTTTTATTGCCTTGGAGCCATGGACTTTGGCCATGTGTATGACATGTACCATGATTATCATTTGTGCCTTTTTGTTGCCTTGGAGCCATTGACTTTTGTCTTGTGTATGACATGGACCATGGTTATCATTTGTGCCTTTTTGTTGCCTTGGGGCCATGGACTTTGGCCATGTGTATGACATGGACCATGGTTATCATTTGTGCCTTTTTGTTGCCTTGGACTTTTGTCTTGTGTATGACATGGACCATGATTATCATTTGTGCCTTTTTGTTGTCTTGGAGCCATGGACTTTGGCCATGTGTACGACATGGACCATGGTTATCATTTGTGCCTTTTTGTTGCCTTAGAGCCATGGACTTTTGTCTTGTGTATGACATGGACCATGATTATCATTTGTGCCCTTTTGTTGCCTAAGAGCCATTGACTTTGGCCATGTGTATGACATGTACCATGGTTATCATTTGTGCCTTTTTGTTGCCTTGGAGCCATGGACTTTTGTCTTGTGTATGACATAGACCATGGTTATCATTTGTGCCTTTTTGTTGCCTTGGAGCCATGGACTTTGGCCATGTGTATGACATAGACCATGGTTATCATTTGTGCCTTTTTGTTGCCTTGGAGCCATGGACTTTTGTCTTGTGTATGACATAGACCATGGTTATCATTTGTGCCTTTTTGTTGCCTTAGAGCCTTGGACTTTTGTCTTGTGTATGACATGGACCATGATTATCATTTGTGCCCTTTTGTTGCCTAAGAGCCATTGACTTTGGCCATGTGTATGACATGTACCATGGTTATCATTTGTGCCTTTTTGTTGCCTTGGAGCCATGGACTTTTGTCTTGTGTATGACATAGACCATGGTTATCATTTGTGCCTTTTTGTTGCCTTGGAGCCATGGACTTTGGCCATGTGTATGACATGGACCATGGTTATCATTTGTGCCTTTTTGTTGCCTTGGAGCCATAGACTTTGGCCATGTGTATGACATGGACCATGGTTATCATTTGTGCCTTTTTGTTGCCTTGAAGCCATGGACTTTGGCCATGTGTATGACATGGACCATGGTTATCATTTGTGCCTTTTTGTTGTCTTGGAGCCATGGACTTTGGCCATGTGTATGACATGGACCATGGTTATCATTTGTGTCTTTTTGTTGCCTTAGAGCCATGGACTTTTGTCTTGTGTATGACATAGACCATGGTTATCATTTGTGCCTTTTTGTTGCCTTGGGGCCATGGACTTTTGTCTTGTGTATGACATGGACCATGGTTATCATTTGTGCCTTTTTGTTGCCTTAGAGCCATGGACTTTGGCCATGTGTATGACATGGATCATGATTATCATTTGTGCCTTTTTGTTGCCTTGGAGCCATGGACTTTTGTCTTGTGTATGACATAGACCATGGTTATCATTTGTGCCTTTTTGTTGCCTTGGAGCCATGGACTTTGGCCATGTGTATGACATGGACCATGGTTATCATTTGTGCCTTTTTGTTGCCTTGGAGCCATAGACTTTGGCCATGTGTATGACATGGACCATGGTTATCATTTGTGCCTTTTTGTTGCCTTGAAGCCATGGACTTTGGCCATGTGTATGACATGGACCATGGTTATCATTTGTGCCTTTTTGTTGTCTTGGAGCCATGGACTTTGGCCATGTGTACGACATGGACCATGGTTATCATTTGTGTCTTTTTGTTGCCTTAGAGCCATGGACTTTTGTCTTGTGTATGACATAGACCATGGTTATCATTTGTGCCTTTTTGTTGCCTTGGAGCCATGGACTTTTGTCTTGTGTATGACATGGACCATGGTTATCATTTGTGCCTTTTTGTTGCCTTAGAGCCATGGACTTTGGCCATGTGTATGACATGGATCATGATTATCATTTGTGCCTTTTTGTTGACTTGGAGCCATTGACTTTTGTCTTGTGTATGACATAGACCATGGTTATCATTTGTGCCTTTTTGTTGCCTTGGAGCCATGGACTTTGGCCATGTGTATGACATGTACCATGATTATCATTTGTGCCTTTTTGTTGCCTTGGAGCCATTGACTTTTGTCTTGTGTATGACATGGACCATGGTTATCATTTGTGCCTTTTTGTTGCCTTGGAGCCATGGACTTTGGCCATGTGTATGACATGGACCATGGTTATCATTTGTGCCTTTTTGTTGCCTTGGAGCCTTGGACTTTTGTCTTGTGTATGACATGGACCATGATTATCATTTGTGCCTTTTTGTTGTCTTGGAGCCATGGACTTTGGCCATGTGTACGACATGGACCATGATTATCATTTGTACCTTTTTGTTGCTTGAGAGCCATGGACTTTTGTCTTGTGTATGACATGGATCATGATTATCATTTGTGCCCTTTTGTTGCCTTAGAGCCATTGACTTTGGCCATGTGTATGACATGGACCATGGTTATCATTTGTGCCTTTTTGTTGCCTTGGAGCCATGGACTTTTGTCTTGTGTATGACATAGACCATGGTTATCATTTGTGCCTTTTTGTTGCCTTGGAGCCATGGACTTTGGCCATGTGTATGACATGGACCATGGTTATTATTTGTGCCTTTTTGTTGCCTTGAAGCCATGGACTTTGGCCATGTGTATGACATGGACCATGGTTATCATTTGTGCCTTTTTGTTGTCTTGGAGCCATGGACTTTGGCCATGTGTACGACATGGACCATGGTTATCATTTGTGTATTTTTGTTGCCTTAAAGCCATGGACTTTTGTCTTGTGTATGACATGGACCATGATTATCATTTGTGCCTTTTTGTTGCCTTAGAGCCATGGACTTTTGTTTTGTGTATAACATGGACCATGGTTATCATTTGTGCCTTTTTGTTGCCTTAGAGCCATGGACTTTGGCCATGTGTATGACATGGACCATGGTTATCATTTGTGTCATTTTGTTGCCTTAGAGCCATGGACTTTTGTCTTGTGTATGACATGGACCATGGTTATCATTTGTGCCTTTTTGTTGCCTTGGACCCATTGACTCTTGTCTTGTGTATGCCATGGACCATGGTTATCATTTGTGCCTTTTTGTTGCCTTGGAGCCATGGACTTTGGCCATGTGTATGACATGGACAATGGTTATCATTTGTGCCTTTTTGTTGTCTTGGAGCCATGGACTTTTGTCTTGTGTATGACATAGACCATGGTTATCATTTGTGCCTTTTTGTTGCCTTGGAGCCATGGACTTTGGCCATGTGTATGACATTGACCATGGTTATCATTTGTGCCTTTTTGTTGCCTTGAAGCCATGGACTTTGGCCATGTGTATGACATGGACCATGGTTATCATTTGTGCCTTTTTGTTGCCTTGAAGCCATGGACTTTGGCCATGTGTATGACATGGACCATGGTTATCATTTGTGCCTTTTTGTTGTCTTGGAGCCATGGACTTTGGCCATGTGTACGACATGGACCATGGTTATCATTTGTGTCTTTTTGTTGCCTTAGAGCCATGGACTTTTGTCTTGTGTATGACATGGACCATGATTATCATTTGTGCCTTTTTGTTGCCTTAGAGCCATGGACTTTTGTCTTGTGTATAACATGGACCATGGTTATCATTTGTGCCTTTTTGTTGCCTTAGAGCCATGGACTTTGGCCATGTGTATGACATGGACCATGGTTATCATTTGTGTCATTTTGTTGCCTTAGAGCCATGGACTTTTGTCTTGTGTATGACATGGACCATGGTTATCATTTGTGCCTTGTTGTTGCCTTAGAGCCATGGACTTTGGCCATGTGTATGACATGGACCATGGTTATCATTTGTGTCTTTTTGTTGCCTTAGAGCCATGGACTTTTGTCTTGTGTATGACATGGACCATGGTTATCATTTGTGCCTTTTTGTTGCCTTAGAGCCATGGACTTTGGCCATGTGTATGACATGGACCATGATTATCATTTGTGCCTTTTTGTTGCCTTGGACCCATTGACTTTTGTCTTGTGTATGCCATGGACCATGGTTATCATTTGTGCCTTTTTGTTGCCTTGGAGCCATGGACTTTGGCCATGTGTATGACATGGACAATGGTTATCATTTGTGCCTTTTTGTTACCTTGGAGCCATGGTCTTTGGCCATGTGTATGACATGGACAATGGTTATCATTTTGTGCCTTTTTGTTGCCTTAGAGCCATAGACTTTTGTCTTGTGTATGACATGGACCATGGTTATCATTTGTGCCGGTCTGTAATGCTGTTATGAGTCATCAATACACTTAAATGCTGTGTGATTTGCAAACCTTTTATTTTCTATTCATTATTCATTTGAACATAATAGAGAACATGTATTTTATGTGTAAGTAAGATTAACATACTTATTGCATCAACTCAAACTCCCAGTATTAATGAATTTGATGTTTTACTGGACTTTATGCGGCTTTAAACATTAAAAAAAAAGGAAAAAAAAAAATTCTTCAAGGGAATAAAATTATCAGGAAAAAAAGCTACAAATGCCTTAAAAAATAAAATTATTTTTAAAATGGATGAAAAGCATCTCATTATCATAAATGAATAAAATCTGAATGGTTTGGTATATCAAATGTGACAAAATGGATGTTTCAGTAGGAGGTAAACTTAAAACGAAATCTCCATTCTAAAAATAGACAGCACTTAAATACTGTTTGACAACCTTGACATTGTCATTCATACTCTTTCTAAGATGAAACAAATTTTACAACATGTAATGATGGATCGGATTGAAACAAAAATGCAATCATGTGATTTAAGTAAAATCTAGGTGTGTAGCTAAAGTTAGGAAACCCCCTTTCAATATATTATTCTGGTATGTTTAAATAGATATGGTTTTGGCAATACAGGGTCAGTGATGTATTGTTAATAAAAAGTTTTAAACCAATTTTAACATATTTGAAAATCTTGATTAATTTCCCTTTGTGGAGAACAATACCAAAAGGTTGGAAAGATTGAATATGTAGGTTGTAACAGTTTTGGTATAGGATGTTCCCATTCAGAGTTCTTTAAAGTTTCATTAGATTATTTGCTAGTGTGTGGAGGTGATAAATAGAAATCTTATTGTCACTTTTGTCATTATACAGAAGATTTGGGAATATTTATCTTGTACCAGAGACAAGCAGCAGTTTTTCCATGAAAGATTTATTCTGGCAAACACACAGATTGGTGCAGAATTCTCTAATTTTTTTCTGTTTTTAATTGATTTACAACTTTACATCTCTCAAAGGAAATTACTTTGGACAGGAATGCTATTGAAAGAGCTAGAGATTGTATTTTTTTAAGTTGATCATCAGGCTGGTCCTGATATGGATTGCAAATTTGTCATGATAGTTAGCACTTGACCCGGGTGCTTCAGATGAACTTTTGATGCTGCCAATATTGTACTCAAGTCTGACACTGCAATGTTCAAAATGTTATATAAAATGCTGAAAGTAATAATAAAGGTTATTTTGTGATCTTCTTTTGTGATCACCTGTTATCTGTTATCATTCGTTGTCCATTTTTTTTACTTTTTCTAACTAAACATTTGCCTGATTCTAATGAAAATTTGTATGTAGCTTGTGTACTTAAAGTTGAATTAAAATTGTGAATTTCATGATCCCATCCCCAATGTTTATCAGCAAATTGCCACAGATAAGTTTGATTTCCACCCAGCACATTGTTTGTGAAACTGGCGGGACAACAGTTGTATTAACGTGTATTGCAAAATTAGGAGCACTGGTCATATGATGGTGATATTATATTGCTTCTTTAAATATGGTCTTTAGCAGGTCCTCGGTGGCCGAGTGGTCTAATTAAAGGCATTGTCTAAAGGTAAAAGGTTCTAGTCCTACTCCCTCAAAAAACTTCATGTGATAATGTTTGCTAGTAACTTGCAGAAGGACAGTGCGTTTACTCAGATTTAGTCAGGTCTTCCTCCAACAATAAAACTGGATATGCCATATACAAAAAAAGATATATTGTCTTTAATTAATAATGCAGAGGTGAATGATGCAGGTATTAACATTTTGTTTTTTATTGTATTACATAATACATGTTAACAATAGCTGTTTTGCTAGATGTTATTATTCTTCCAAAAAGATTTTGGGGAAGCACATAGTTGCAGGTTGGTGTATGAATGTGACAATTACCAATTTCTTGTCTGCTATGTTTCTGTACAAAACCACAAGCATTGCTGACAATCTTTGATTTGGTTGTGAGAGTTGAACACCAAATATATACATAAACCTTTTTGCAGTAGGGTATTGAAAATAATACAAATACAAAGTCTGGTTACACAGTTATTTCAATTTGTTGTATTATAGTCATTCTCGTAATATTGTGCAAGTTTCCAAATATTTAAATGTTAAAATATAAAATACAATAAAATCGTGTAAGATCTTTGATAACATATTGATGGAGTTTCATTTTACTCTTTCTGAATATGATGCAAAAATAAAATAAAATACCGTTACCTTGGTTACGTGCAGCAGGCCCTTAATTGTTTCATTGTAGAAAAGACCATAACTCTTCTATTCTAAATGTTTAACAGCCACACTAGATCATGCAATAACTTGTAATTATTTATGATAAAAAGTGTAAAATATATTAACTTTATTTCTAGATTTTATCTGTACAATTGAAAACAGATCTAAAAAAGTATAAACTTGTATCAATTTTCAAAGCTAGTTTGACATCAGTGCCCCAGATAAGAATTTACTGAATAGGGTGAAAATTATTCAAAATTAAAATAATTGAGTGAAATCTTATAATCAAAGATTGAATTGGTGATTTCTACTTAGTCAGTTTACAATAATTGAGTGAATTGTCTAAATGAAAGTAATTCAAATGCCTTATCTTGATTAAAAAAATTTTTAATGCACAGTATTGTAAAATTGTTACTGGCAGCACGTCTTGATTTGCATTATCAGTATTGTATCAAATGTGACTGAACAAACTAATTTCTTCTTGCAAAAATCCAGCTGCCTGTAACTCAGAATTTTTGGTCTAATTCATTGATTACCATATAAAATAATATTGTTTTAAAACTACTTCAAGAAATTGGTCTTGGATGCAAAAAGTAACTCAAAATTGTACATTGATTTAGTTTAGAACATGTTTTTGCCTTTGCAACTGAGTTTTTAGCTCTACTGGCCAGAAGTGCTTATGCGATGGCGCGTTGTCCATTGTCTGTCAGCTGCACTTTCTCTGACACCACTAAGCCAATTAAACTGAAACTTCACATGGATGTTTCTATTGCATTGGAGACTATACAGAAGATTTTTATCTGAAATTCAAGATGGCCACCATTACTAAAAATAGTCCAAAACTTAAAAAATCTTCTTCTCATGAACGGCCCAACAAATTTTACAAAATGTTTATGTAGTTATGATGACCAACTATAGTTTTGTTAGATTTGTTCAAATGGTGTCCCTAGCGTTAAAAATTACCCCGCCCCGAGGGTTCAATTAGGGGTCACATGTCATAATATTTTTTTTATTTTTTTTTTTTAAATGGAAATGATTTTGCCTATATCTTCACAGAAGCATTGTTTGGTGAAGGAGGTTCAGATTTGTAAAAATGACCGGGTTCCGCTTTCTAAGGGGTCAAGAGGGACCCAAAAATGGTAAAAATTGGGAATAACTAAAATTGTTTTCTTAAGAACCGGTATGTCAGATTTATTCATATTTGGCATAAATTATCCCTCTGTGTAAGGGTTTAATTGCAGATAAGAATTTAAGGGCTAAAATTTATAGGGGCCCTGTAAGGGGACTTAGAATTTTACATGGGGATACTATGGGAAAACAGAAAATTCCCTTTTTCTTTCATCTATTCTGAAACCACTAGGTCAATTAAACTGAAAGTTCACATGGATGTTTCTATTGCATAGGAGACTATACAGAAGATTTTCAAAATGTTTATGTAGTTATGATGACCAACTATAGTTTTGTTAGATTTGCTCAAATGGTGTCCCTAGGGTTAAAAATTACCCCGTCCCGAGGGTTCAATTAGGGGACACATGTCATAATATTGTTTTTTATTGTTTTTTTTCAAAATGGAAATGATTTTGCCTATATCTTCACAGAAGCATTGTTTGGTGAAAGAGGTTAAGATTTGTAAAAATGACTGGGTTCCACTGTCTTAAGAGGTCAGGAGGGGCCGAAAAAGGGTAAACGTTGGGAATTTCTAAAATCATTTTCTAAAGAACCGTTATGTCAGATTTATTCATATTTGGCATAAATTATCCCCCTGTGTAGGGGTTAATTGCAGATAACTGCATTTAACTGTTAAAATACCCAAACCATTACATCTGATATCAAGGTCAAGGTTACACAAAGGTCAAGGTCATGCTTTAATGTAAAAAAAAAAAAAAAAAATTGAAATTGCATGTCTAGTCTGAAACATAAGTCCATTACTCTTGATATTCATCGCTACCGATTATATCATTATATATAGAAAATTTGAGTTAATTTTACTATTTGTCTATAGTATACTTACGACAACATTACATATGCTAATACTCGATTTGCCATAATCCACGAAAACAGAAAGACTTAACTATCCTCTATAAGTAACGAGTTACTATCCTTTGCTATAAATATGCGCATGCGCGAAAGCAACTTCCTCTTTCTGAGGAGGGGAGGGCTTGTAATGTTGTCGTAAGTATACTATAGACAAATAGTAAAATTAACTCAAATTTTCTATATTGGTCTATTTATATCTTACGACAACATTACATATGCTGACTTTAACATAAAAGCCTGGGGAGGAGAGGATAGATAAGTCAAAATAAAAGGGAACAGGGGAGCCTGTAAAAAATTATCTTAAGAAACTAAGATAAGTCATGTAAAAATCAGTTATGAATTTTAACATAGAACTAAACTAAATAAACTTTAACAGTGCTACAAAACTTACATACTTTGTAGAACCATCTGGAAGTGCTGTAACATCTCCGAAGTAGGAGATGACCAAAGTGTCTAGTTGTAGAAGACCTTCATTCCAACAAGTACAGCTTGTAATCCATTCCATATTATAAAGTAGCAGAAATAACTTACTCTGCCTGTGTAGACTGAAGAAACTCTAGTCAAAGATACCTGGAGACACGGCAGTCAAAAGGTCAAAATATTTTAAGTAATATATATCTATCTTATATATATACCTACATAAATCTACAAAATCAGAACTTCAGAAGTTGATTAGGAGATCCATGTATTGATATATTGATATATTATGTTAGAGAAACATAACATAAATCCTAGATTAACGAATATCAGTAAGATGAAAATTAAAATGTAAATAATTTATTTGATCAAGAATCCTGATACATAAAACACCCACCAAAAGGAGCTAGATTATGTAGTCTAAAACCATAAAGTTTGTTGAAAACAAACTCAATCTAGAGGTTCACCTCTGATCACAAACTGAGCTACCACAACAGAACTTAGAGTCAGGAAATATAAAAAGATGAGTAATCTCTTATATAGAACTTAGTTAAGGAGTTATGGGAACTCCAGTAACATGCTCATAGGATACGATCCTGAGAATTAGAATTCAGCCAAGCAAGAGAAGAAAACAATGTTCTAACTTTGTGTGCTGTTGGGTTTGCTCATGGAAGTACTACTTCTTCTAACTCATAAGAAGACATAATTGTCCCTACAATCCTTCTTGATATGAAAGCAAGAGAAAAATCTCTTGTGGTTTCTGGGAGATAAGCAACGAAAAGCCGTTTCCTGTACTTGCGCCATGCCTTAGAGCTATCTCAGTAGATTTTAATGTTCTCACTGGACATAAACCAGAAGAAGAAATCTCGTTACCTGAGGTGTTTGTAGGTAGGGCTGGAATAACCAGTTGTTGAATAGCAACCAAAGGAGGTTAATGCTATGAGAGAAACCCTGGAAAGAAAAGCAACGTAATGGAAGGGCCACCTACCGCGAAGTAAATGGAATCTTAAGTTCCTGATAATGCATGTAGCTCACTACGTCAATACCTGAAGTTATAGCTAACAGGAAAGTAGTTTTAAAAGTTAATCCCAATCTCAAACAAGATATAAGTGGTTCGGATGTAGGACCTGAAATAGCCTACAGGACCTGGAGACAGTCCCCTTCTGGAGTGACATAAAAAGAAGCGGGATTCTCTAACTATGTTAGAAAGTAGACGACTATCGGACTTTCCTGTAACCTGCCTAAATGTTACAGAAATGGCTGAACAATAATCTTAAACTGAAGATGGTGAAAGACCTTTATCTTTGAAAGTGACACAAGAAATCTGATAGATAATTGAAAAGTGTGATTGCATAGATCCAATGACACTGACTCACCCTTTTCCAACCAACCTTTTCATCTGTACTCATAAAGACATTTGTAGAAAAACTTCTAGAAATACCGACTTAAAGAACTCGAGTAGCAAATCATTCTGTTTCGAGATGTCGTTAGATAAGAGACAGGAGTAAAGATGAAATACTTGTCTTGGCGTGAACTAGCCGATCAAGAGCTAGACACACCAGGCCTCGTCTGAGAGGGAATACTACCGGAGGAGCCACTAATAGAGATAACAGTGTAGGAAACCATGGATGTCCAGTCCAAAATGGTGTTATCATCAGCAGCAAACCGTCTTCTCTCTGTGCTTTCAGAAGTACCCAAGATAGAAGTGGAGGTGGAGGGTATGCATTTTAGTCTAAAGCACCCGGAATTCCCAGGTGGTTTGAACCTCTGACCACCTGCTTTCGAGATGGACGCCTTAACCATTACACCACGAAAGACAGTATTACTTGAACAGACCCTGCCAAGGAATTGACAGAGCGTCTACTGCCCCTGACAGAGGATCTGAAACTGGAGAAACAAGGTTGGGAGTTGATTGATCAACCGAGTAGCAAATAGATCTACAAGGTGTGTCCCAAAGTTGGAACACCTGATCTAGTGTAGATCGATGTACCATCCTCTCTGTGTGAAATATCTGGGTTTTCCTGGAAAGGGAATATACCAGAATATTCAGTTTGCCTGTAATATACCTGGCTCTGAGAGAGATCCTTACTTGGGAGTACCAAGTCAGAGTCTCCTTTGCAAAGTTCGAGAGCTCCTGAGCATGAGCACCCCCCCCCCCCCCCCCCCCCCCCCCCTTTCTTGTACACATAAGAAGCTAAGGTTGTGTTGTCCGTGGTTAGCGTGACCAAGTGACCTCGTACTGACACTAGAAAGGATGTAGGGACGGAAATACTGCCCTCATCTGCAATATGTTTATATGGCTCGTTAATAACTGAATGAATGAATGAAAGAATGAAAGAAGTTCCCTGGCTGAGGCAGAGGGAACTGAAAGAAGATGTTCCAGTTTTACCTGACATAATCTTAATCTTTCTAGAGAAGGATCCAAAAAAGCTTCCTGTAGTTGGAAATGTGCTCTTAGGCAAGTAAATATTTGACAAAGAACCAATACCGACTTGTTCCCATTGGGAAAGAAGTCCAGCTCTAGAATTAGACATAGAAGATGTCTTGATTGTTGCAGAGCCAAGTCCCTGGAATTGAAGGTTAGGAGCCAGTCCTCCAGATAAGAATGGAGACAAATATCTGTATAATCCACCTGGAATCATGAGCACTTTACTATTCTAGTGAAAACGTAAGGTGCTAGTGATAAACTGAAGGGAAGAGCTCGAACTGATAGGTTGAACCTTGCCAAGGGAAGCGAAGGTATCGTCTGAATCTGGTTGTATAGGAAAGTGAATGTAAGCAACTAACAGATCAAGCGAAGTTACCCACTCGTTCTTTGTAGTTCCATCGATAAAGGTTCTCCATACCCCTGTTCTTTTGGAACTATGAAAAGACGACTGTAGCACCCCTGCTTGGGAGAGGAGGGGGATACCGGTTCAATTGCAGTGAGACAGAAAATACTATACATATGTGTCAAAATCTACTGCTTCATTTGATCCCAGAGAATTACTAAGCATCTTGGGTGAAAAGAAACCGTTGGGGATTGACCCAAAAAAGCATTAGATACCCCTCTGGATAACCGAAAGGGTCTAAGGGTCTGCGAAAAATAATTTTCCCCGGACTCTGAGAAGGTAGAAAGTCTACCTCTTGAGAGAATGTCTAGCCTTGGGATCTTCAAATTTAAGTTGGAAGAACCCAGCAAAACTGGAAAGAGCCTAGAAATTTTCAGAAAGGGCACCCCTATTGGTCAGGCACTAGACCTCCTCTACCCTCGCCCCTGCCTCTGTATGACTTGCTTCCTTTATGGTTAAAAGTAACCTTGGAAGAAAGATCCCGAGTAAAATGGGGCCTTAAGACCCAACTACTGGAGTCCTACTGAATGGAGCTTGAGGAGCTATAAATGGAACCATACTGGAGGTCTGGTATGAAGTTTGGCCATGGCTAACCGCTGAAAAGAGGGGTTCTCAAACTCTATTCTACGAATCTTAACCACTTCTTGGAAATTAAGTCCAAGAAGTGTATAAGAGTTAAATGGTCCATCCTACAGACTAGAAACCAGCTGTTGGTTTAGAGAACTCTACTCCAACAGAAAAGTCTGACTCCTTAAAGAAAGGAAATATTGAAAGCCTGACGAAATACTCCATCATATTGGCGTTGTCCTTAACCATTGACTAAAGGAATAGATGCAGCTCGATGAGAGCTTCAGGTAAGTTTATGGTCCTGCCGGATAGACAAGATACCACAGATGCTATAAAGCGACGGGTTCTCCCCTCCGTGTAACAGGAGTGCGAACGACCATCCTCAGGGAAGCGGACACCGATCGAGTGCTGTTGACCGGCGAACCCTCTCGGAAGAGCAACCTCCGCCCCCATAATATCCGAGTGAAATTGGGCCTGAACTTCTTAACATGCCAACGAATGTAAAGAATTAATTACAGTACTTCAAATCTGTGCCCAACCTGTCTGACGTAATAGCCTTAGAAAAGTGAGAGGAAGGGCCATAAGGGACCATCTCTTCCTCTCTAAGCTCTGATGTAAAATAGTCATCAAATGAGGTACCTGACTACTCTGTGGTAGCGAAAGGATAGAGTTAGGTGGAGTGTGAGTCTTAAATAAAATTCTAAGGCTGAGTAACCCTGAACAGTAGTGTAAGTATAAACCACTGTGAGACAAAGTTCAGGGCCAAATATATCTCTAAGCAGAGAAAACATCTCTGAGTAATGGGGAAAGGGTGTTCCCAATTTCTCGACCAAATGGCCTTGTCATCAATGGAAAGAGAAGCAACCATCGCCCCTGGAAAGGGGACTGGCAGTTGGTTAGCAGGGAGTGAAGGGACTACGTGGTCAGGAGTGAAACCCCTGGAAAAAATAGATCTAGTTGAGTGAGAAAGTACTCGAGATCTCTGGTTTGTGGTACCAGCCCTAGCCCTATGAGACTCCTTTTAGACTGACCCGTAGGTCGAAGGTCTAACTGAGGGTGTAACTCCAACACCAAAGATGCCTTCTTTTAAGATACATTGCTCCATTGGAAGGCCCTTATAATAATTAGGGAAAACTCCTCATGGTTAAAACACCATTGTTTTATTTAAAGGGCACCCCCCACGTGCCTTTGTAAATTTGATTCCGGTAATTCCGGTAAGGTATACTATTGGGGGTAATGTATAGATATGTCATTGGAAATCCACTGGTTAGTTTCCAAGACTATTAGAACTAGTGTAGAGACTCCCTTAGATCTGTCCCTTTAATATAGATGAAAAACAAGAAACTTTACCTCTATTTCTTCTATGTTCCCTTCCACTCTTAGTGGTAGTCTTCCCTCGATCGCCTTCTGTTCCTGTCCTTGTGCTGCTGTGCGCTGCTGGGACAGTGATAGCTGATTTTGAGGGAAATCTCTCGATCGTCTGCTGTTCAAGTCCTTGTGCTGCTACAGAGAGCTGCTGGGACAGTGATAGCTAGCGAATGTGGAGGAGCTCCTGGAGCGTCTTCGTCCACCCGTCACTCTCTGGGTTTTGGTACTAGACCTAGCCCATTGAGACTCCTTGTAAACTGACCCGGAGGTCGAAGGTCTACGGAGGGTGTAGCTCTAACACCAACGGTGCCTTCCTCCAAGAGACATTGCTCCATGGGAAGGCCCCTGGAATCTGAGGGATATCTCCCCGTGGTGAAGATACCTGGGTTAAGAGATATCCCTTGATTACCAAGACTGAGCTTTTCCTGAAATATAAAACAAAATTGGCGAACAATTTCGCTGGTTAGTTTGCACATATTATTTGTAAAAAACAGTTAAATGACGAAGAAACTCGTCGAATATTTACTTTTTAATAATTTAACAGTGAAATTCTCGCTAAATTAAATTGAGAATTAAAACTGTAAAGCGAATTTATTCGCTGAAAAGAAGTAACACAACTACAAACTAATGAATGTGCTTCTTAATAAAACAATAAAACGCACTATATAACGAAGAAACCGTGGAAAATTAGCAATTTTTACGAGTGAATTCGAATTACCTACCTCACACGAGGTTACGAAAACAGAAAGAGTAAGTTGCTTTCGCGCATGCGCATATTTATAGCAAAGGATAGTAACTCGTTACTTATAGAGGATAGTTAAGTCTTTCTGTTTTCGTGGATTATGGCAAATCGAGTATTAGCATATGTAATGTTGTCGTAAGATATAAATAGACCAATATCATATATTGTTATTTTTTCACAGACCATTTAGGGGGCATGTGACACTTAACAGTGACATTACTTGTTTTTTTTAAATGGCTATGATTTTGCCTATATCTTTAAAAAAGTATTGTTAGGTGAAGGAGGTTCAGATTTGTAAAAATGACTGGGTTCCACTGTCTTCAGGGGTCGGGAGGGGCCCCTAAAGGGTACACATTGGGAATAACTAAAATCGTTTCCTTAAGAACTGGTATGTCAGATTTGTACATATTTTATATAAATTATTCCTTTGTGTAGAGTTTGATTGCAGATAAGAATTTAGGGGCTAAAATTTATAGGGGCCCTGTAAGGGGACTTAGAATTTTACAGAGGGATACTATGGGAAAACAGTAAATTCTTTTTTATCATTTATTCTGAAACCACTAGGCCAATTAAACTGAAACTTCACATGGATGTTTCTATTGTATAGGAGAATATACAGAAGATTATTTTTTTTATCTGAAATTCAAGATGGCCGCCATGACTAAAAATAGTCCAAAACTTAAAAAATCTTCTTCTCATAAACGGCCCAACAGATTTTCAAAATGTTTATGTAGTAATGATGACCAGCTATAGTTCTGTTAGATTTGTTCAAATGGTGTCCCTAGGGTTAAGAATGACCCTGCCCCGAGATTCAATTAGGGGACACAATAATGTCAATATAATATTTATTTATTTTATTTTTTTAAATGGAAATAATTTTGCCTATATCTTCACTAAAGCATTATAAGGTAAAAGAGGTTAAGAATTGTAAAAATGACTGGATTCCTATGTCTTAAGGGAACAGGAGGGGCCCCAAAAGGGTACAAATTGGGAATTAGTTAAATTGTATTCTTAAGAACCGGTATGTCAGATTTGAACATATTTGATATAAATTATCCCTAAGTGTAGGGGTTTGATTGCAGATAAGAATTTAGGGGCTAAAATATATAGGGGCCCTGTAAGGGGATTTAGAATTTTACATAGGGATACTGTGGGAAAACAGAAAATTCTCTTCTTTTTTTTCATTTATTCTGAAACCACTAGGCCAATTAAACTGAAACTTCACATGGATGTTTCTATTGCAGAGGAGACTATACAAAAGATTTATTTTTCCTATCTAAAATTCAAGATGGCCACCGTTACTAAAAATAGTCCAAAACTTCAAAAATCTTCTCATGAACGGTCCAACAGATTTTCAAAATGTTTATGTAGTAATGATGACCAACTTTAATTATACACCCGACAAACGAAGTTTGAGGGGGTATATTGGAGTCACCCTGTTGTCGGTCGGTCGGTCGGTCTGTCCGTTGCAATTTTCCTTGTCCGGAGCATCACTTGAAAAGTACTGGATGGAATTTCATCAAACGTCATACAATGGTAGAATATAATGAGAGGAAGTGCAGTGTACAAGAAACATAACTCTATTCTTGCTAATTACAGAGTTATTGCCCTTTGATATTTTTTCTTGTCCAGAGCATAACTTGAAAAATACCGGATGGAATTTCATCAAGCTTCATACAATGTTAGAATATAATAAGAGGAAGTGCAGTGTACAAGAAACATAACTCTATTCTTGCTAATCACAGAGTTATTGCCCTTTGATATATTTCCCTTGTCCGGAGCATTACTTTTAAAGTACTGGATGGAATTTCATCAAACTTCATACAATGTTAGAATATAATGACAGGAAGTGCAGTGTACAGGAAACATAACTCTATTCTTGCTAATTACAGAGTTATTGCCCTTTGATATATTTCCCTTGTCCGGAGCATTACTTTTATTTTGTTAGATTTGTTCAAATGGTGTCCCTAGAGTTAAAAATGACACTGCCCCGATGTTTCTATTGCATAGTAGAATTTCAAAAAGTGCTATGGCCACTATGAGTCAGTAGAGCGTCCTCAGGTCCTCTTGGGTCTCTTGTTTTAAAATGGAAATGATTTTGCCTATATCTTCAAAGAAGCATTGTTTGGTGAAGGAGGTTCAGATTTGTAAAAATGAATGGGTTCCACTGTCTTAACCCTTTGCTCCTCAATACCGCAAAAGACCACACCTATCCAGTACGCCTCAATACCGCAAAAGACTGCATCTATCCACTGCACCTCAATACCGCAAAAGACCGCAGTTATCGACTGCTTCATGATACCGCATTTCCCCGCAGTGTGTTTTTAAACTCAAAATTATTGTATATTTACGTTCAAAACAAATGTCCGACCTTTATTTTCGTAAACATTAATTCTACAGGAAGTGGATTCTCAAAAAAAAAGATGTGGTTACTATTAATAATTTACGAAATAAATAGCGTCCAATGAAAAGAGGGCATTCCCATAGATCTCGCGTGAAAGTTGTGTGCGCGATCTGGAATAATCCAGTTGAAACAAGGTCATATTTCTAAAAATAACAGGTTTTTACTTTATATACGATATACACATCGCTAATCAAAATAAAATAATCGGCATCTTTGAAGGTTTGGTTTGTTTTTACAGCTGACAGCTGTCGCCGGTTGGGAGAATTATTCTGATTTGAGGGTGTGTGTTTTTATGAAACTTTTTGTAAATAACGATTTATCATTTTTTTGTAAATATGTAACTAGTTCAAACAGGCAAAACAAATGCGTTACAAATTGTCCGTTATTTATGTATTCTCACTTTCTGGTGGAATCAATAGAAACAAAATAAATAACAGAATAAATAAAACTTTTAATCAGTTTGAAATAAAGATGGTATGACAAAAACATGCCACACGTTTATTGACTTTGCTAGATTGAATAAATAATTTAAATTATCAGTACTAAGATAAACTTTAAGTTTAATATATTTATTTTAAATAACAATTTTAGCAGCTCTGGACTCTGCATAGTGAAAATCGAATCAGGGGGAGGGTTTTTTGTCTTTTAATACAAAAAGTATGGGTGGCAAGGTCAGGGGTGGTGGGTTGTTTTTTTTAAAAAATCCGGACACTGCAACTGTAAGTTCTGTAATGGGGTGGATAGATTTATGGGGTTGGTTGGTGGGAAACAAATTTTCAACTTTATCTTTTTATAAACAAAGTTTTACAACTCTGGATTCTGCATAATGTAAATTAGTGGGGTGGGGGTATAAGGCTAGAAAAAAAGACTCTTCCAATATAAATCAGGAGTGGGGTGGTAATAATTATAATAATAAATTGATAGGGGGATAGGGGGTGGGTGTAACTGGATTTTGTATAATGTAAAATGGGGGGGGGGGGGGGGGGGGGGGTGTAGATTAGATATAGAAATAGGAAAATAGGTTTGAAAAAATAAATGATTAACCAGGATCCTGCATTATGTAAATCAGATATGTGTGGGAGTAGAGGTATAAGGCTGGAATAAAAAAATGGTCAATGTTAATAAAAAATAAATAAGTAACAATTTTAGACTCTTCAACATGCAAATCAGGGGTGGGAGGTAAGGTAATAATTTGAAAATAATGATATTTTGGCATGGGGTGGGGATGGAAGAAAGTTTTAAAAGTTATGCTTCCAGATTATGTTGAAAGAATGATAGGACATAACTTTCTATTGCTAATGGTGTTTTTCCTTTACATTTTCAGATGAATGATTTCACAGAAGAAGGTGGGGCCAATTTGCCAGACGGTTTTGACCCAGTCCATGCCACTCCTATTGACTACTTCTGGCTGTTGTTCCCCCTGAATCTGGTTGTTGACCTGGTCAGATACACAAACGACTATGCAGCCTGGACCACAAGTCAGCCTGGGGCAGCTGTAGACGACAACTGGATCGACGTTACCGTTCCTGAGATGCGAGCCTTCCTTGGGATGAATATACTCATGGGTATCAACCAACTTCCAGAAGCAGACATGTTTTGGTCAACAAATCCATTCCTGGGCAACTCCGGCATAACCAACACCATGACTTGTAACCGGTTCCAGAAGATACTTCAGTATTTCCATGCTGCAGACAGGGCATCTGAACCGAGACGTGACCATCCAGAGTATGACAGACTTGTCAAGGTGCGACCAGTCATCAGCTGCCTCTCCGAGACATTCGCCAAGCTGTTCACGCTGAATAAAGAAGTCTCAATCGAAGAAGCCATGATAGCTTTTACGGGTCGTCTCGCCTTTCGTCAGTACATGCCTGCCAAGCCGATCAAGCGGGGGATAAAGATCTGGATGCTGTGCGACGCCAGAACCGCCTTCTTGTCCCGATTCGACGTGTACCTTGGCAGACAGAACAACCAAACGGAGCACGGACTGGGGTACAACGTTATCATACGTCTGTCTGATCACCTTCAGCACACACACCGGTGGATCTTCTTTGACAACTTTTTCTCCGGTGTGGAACTGATGGAGGACCTCCTTGAACGTGGACTATATGCCTGCGGCACTGTTCGAGTTAATCGAAAGGGATTCCCTGAAGAACTCAAAAAGTCAAGAGACCTAAAACAACGCGGGGAATTCAAGATACTACAGAAGGGAAATACAAATCTAACAGCCACTGTATGGAAAGATAAACGGTTGGTGCTACACCTGTCGACACTGAGCAGCCCAACTGACGTGATGGACACGCAGAGACGAGTTGGTCGGGACGTTGTTCCATTACAGCAACCAAACAGCTGCCATGTTTACAACAAGGTTATGGGAGGCGTTGATGTCCACGACCAGTACAGGGCCAAGTATGATGTGGGAAGGAAATCGAAGAAGCCGTGGAGGTACATCTTAAGGTTCCTGTTGAACTCGTCTATCATCAACGCTTTCATTTTGTATGAACAAACCTCAACTAGAGCAACAAAGAAGAGGCGATTCAGACATATCGACTTCAGGATAGAGCTCATCTCAGAACTTGTTGGCGGATTTAGAAAGAGGAAACGCTCCGCAGGAGAAGCTCGCGACGTGCTCATTGGCATTCAGCCAAATGTGGACGGGCATGTTAGCTGCCGAATGCAAGGAAGGTCTGTAAATACCACTCTTGGTATCTAAAAGAGAGGAAGGACACAACATTTGGATGCCAAATATGCAATGTGCACTTGTGTAGGGATGGTTGCCACGCTGTATACCACAATCGGTTAGCGAACCAGTGAAGAAAAAAATTATAAAAAGTTAAATCAAATTGAACTAAAAATTAAAAAGTGAAAGTTTTAAATTTTAATTTAGGAAATGTTGTCACAATCAAATCAAACAAAAAGTTAAAAAGTGAAAGTTACAATGATAAAGTGAAAGTTTTAAATTTAATTTAGGAAGTGTTATATAAAAAAAAAAAGTGAAAGTTACAATGATAAAGTGAAAGTTTGTAATTTGTAATTTAATTTAGGAAGTGTTATATCAAAAAAAGAGAAAGTTACAATGATAAAGTAATTTAATTTAGGAAGTGTTATATCAAAATCAAATTGAACAAAAAGTGAAAGTTACAATGATAAAGTGAAAGTTTGTAATTTGATTTAGGAAGTGTTACCTCAATATTCATTTATATATTCAATTTATAGAAAGATGAACTGTGATGAATTTCTTTTCTCTTTTTTTTCATAAAATCAAAAGTTACAAATGTTATTAAAAAAGTGTTATTTCTATTTTCATTTACATTGTTAATTCATAAAAAGATGAACAGTGATAAACTTCATTTACCTTGTTTTTCCTAAAATGGACTAGCTCTACCTAAAATGGACTACAAAATGGGAATTGTCATCTGTGGTATATGTGATTTCACTATTAACAGAAATCAATTTAATCATACATTATAGTTTAAATTTGAAATTGAAATAATCAACTCATCCTTTTTTTAATGTTTACAAAAGTGTTACAAATTATAATTATATTTATAGAATTCTTGTGATATGGACTGATAGAAGTAAAAACCTGTGTGATTCTTGTGTGTGGATTGTAATATAATTTTATATACTTCTGCTATATAATGTTTTGTTATGAATGTTAATTTATTTATTAAATTGTACACTGTTTATTTACATGAAATAATCATAAATATATATGGTATAGTACCATAAATAAATATATTTTTGCAGAAAAAATTGTTTTTCCTTACTTCACAAACCTATTTGTTGTTACACAATTGTCCTATATTTGAAAAATTTACATCACCAGAAAGAGAAATTAATTCTCCAAAAACTTCACATATACACCATAAATTCACACTGTAAAAAGGAGTTTATTAACAGAGGTGTCAAAATTGAGCATTTTCCCAATAAGCTGTATGGATATAGTGCATGCAGTCTTATCAGTTACCTATTGGGTATTGATTATCAGATACTGGTCAACTGTACTGACCAGTGATAGCTGATAAGGTAAAACCTATATGGAGCAAAGGGTTAAGGGGTCAGGAGGGGCCATAAAAGGGTAAAAATTTGGAATTACTAAAATCGTTTTCTTAAGAACTGGTATGTCAGATTTGTTTATATTTGGCATAAATTATCCCTATGTGTAGGGGTTTGATTGCAGATAAGAATTAAGGGGCTAAAATTTATACGGACCCTGTAAGGGGACTTAGAATTTTACATAGGGATACTATAGGAAAACAGAAAATTCTCTTTTTCTTTCATCTATTCTGAAACCACTAGGCCAATTGAACTGAAACTTCACATGCATGTTTCTGTTGCATAGGAGAATATACAGAAAATTTTTTTTTTTTTCGATCTGAAATTCAAGGTGGCCACCATTACTAAAAATAGTCCAAAACTTAAAAAATCTTCTTCTCATGAACGGCCCAGCAGATTTTCAAAATGTTTATGTAGTACTGATGACCAACTATAGTTTTGTTAGATTTGTTCAAATGGTGTCCGTAGGTTAATTATGACCCCGTCCCGAGGGTTCAATTAGGGGCCACATGTCGTTATAATATATATATATATATATTTTTTTTTTAAATGGAAATGATTTTACCTTTATCTTCACAGAAGCATTGTTTGGTGAAGGAGGTTCAGATTTGTAAAAATGAATGGGTTCCACTGTCTTCAGGGGTCAGGAGGGGCCCCTAAAGGGTAAAAATTGGGAATTACAAAAATCGTTTTTCCTAAAAACCGGTATGTCAGATTTGTTCATATTTTGCATAAATTATCCCTATGTGTAGGGGTTTGATTGCAGATAAGAATTAAGGGGCTAAAATTTATAAGGGCCCTGTAAGGGGACTTAGAATTTTACATGGGGATGCTATGGGAAAACAGAAAATTCTCTTTTTTTTTCATCTATTTCGGCAAAATTATTATTCAATTTGAGTTCCGAAGTATCATCTAGTCATAGGAAGTAAGATTTGGCTCAATTAGGAGAATCAAGGGGCACTGGGATGTATAGAGGCCCTGTAAGGGGTATTTGAGTTTTACATAGGAATACTAGTATAAGAAAATGGAAAATTCTCATTTTTTTGTTCATTTGGGTAAATAATGTTGTTCAATTTGAGATCTAAAGCATTGTCTAGTAACAATATGATTTTGTTCAATAAAGAGGATTGAATTTCCATAAGGGGCCAGGTGGTGAATGGGGCAATAAGGTTAAAACTGGGAATTTTCACAAATTTCCTCTCAATAACCTTTCAGTCAAACTAGTTCATATTTGATATAAATTATCCTTACATCAGCAAGTATTGAAGATTCTGCATATCAAGGGGCTGGGATATATTGGGGCCCTGTAATGTGACCTTTACATAGAAATATTATAGTGAAAACTGATTTTTTTTTCATTTTCCATTCATGTGTACAAAAAAACTTCTTTTTAAAATTTGAATCATTTCTGCTCATAACAAATCACTAAGAGTGGATGATTGAAGTTCTGACACATTAATGGGCTTGGTTGTATAAGGGTTCTATACTGGGGACTATATTTTTTTACAGATGAATATTATGGGAATTTAAAGTATTTCCTTTTTCATAGCAATTAAGTTTTTGTTCAGTATGGGTGTGGTGGGGGTATTTATCCATAAGTTGTGAAGACGACCCCACCCCCAAAGAGGGTAAATATTGTTGAATTTCAAAAAGTGCTATGGCCACTATGAATCATTAGAGTGTCCTCAGGCCCTCTTGGGACCCTTGTTTTAGTGTTTAATCTGACTTGAGTAAATGCTCATAAATCAGTATATTTAGTTTGTGTTCAGTTAAGCTAAATTTGCATTTTAAACACCATTACAATATGCCAGTTTGGTCTGAATTGAAATGGGTCCACTTATATATATATACTTTTATCAGTGTCAATCCCAGGTTGGAATTGGTCCCAGTGAAGTTGCTTTGCTTAAGGATCAGTCCTTCTGACACATAGTGTTCACAATATTTATGTTCAATTGGTGTTAGTTGCAGCCTGCATCTTATAAACACCATTACCAGTTTGGTCTGAACTGAACCAAATCAAATTCTATAATAACTATAACCTGAAACCCTTCAGAAATTTTCAGTGATTTCATTGGTTGGTGCTCTTAGATTTGCGGATATTAAAAACTGCATCCCAACGTTTTTGTGTACCTGTATTATATATTACTACATCGTTTGTTTACAATATCACTGAAAAACATTGAGTTTAGATAAATCTGTTTGACGATTTAAAATATAAAGATGTATAAAATATTTTGAACAGTTAAGCGAGTTTGATTTTTTACCAGAAACTAATTTTGTATGCACATCATTTGCTGATATGTGGCATTCAGCTAAACAGTACGTTCAATTTGAACTCAAGTCGCTCGAGTAACTTGGATCAGCGAGCGAGTTTTATTGATAAAAGTGCGTCAGAATAGAGTTATGTGTACTGGAATTTTGAAATTTGGAACCGTATAACATGAGGTTTTTAATGATCGCAATTTATTTTAATGACTCCATTAAAAACCTCATTTACTGTCGCATATTTCAGAATTACGGTATACTAAATACTTTATTGAATAATGGTAGCCATGTTGATTTCAGTTAAGAATTGGTCCCTTGTTATGGTAAAGGATCTGTCTTTGTGGCAATTTGGAACATTTTGTTTCATCAATTCATCAAATACATCAGAAAAGTGCATCACTACATCAGTTAATGGCCCATTTAAAACTGAATCCATCTTGAACACCTACTATATTTTCAAGTGCACCAGTAATGTATCCCTAAACAGCAAAACTCAAGATCCAATAACAATTCTAAACATAACTGTAATCAATCTGAATCATCAGTTTTATACAAAGTATTTCAATTGAATAACAAGAACAGTGAGATAATGTTCTTGTCTGAATGACATGTTTTGCTCAATTGCATAATCAGCAATTTGTAGTTCTCTCAGAGATGCAGGATTATCTGCTGTAGAGGAGATTGTAGAGAGAGACATGCTGGATGAATGACTAAATAACTACTTAAGCTGTACTGATGGAGGAGTTTGGGAAAACTTATCTTGAGATTTTCCTTGAGAGCTTAGCTGTATAAATAAGGTCATAAATATCTTGGAGTAGAAGTAAAACATAAGTGCATTTCTGCGTAATATCTTTAGTTTATATTAATTTACTTGTGCTTGATTTTGATAAAAGCTTATATGAACAAATCTCAAGGTTGCTTCCTGGTCTTAAAGAACCAGTTTTAAAGGCATTAAATCGAGCTGGGGATGAAGGCCCAGCGATCTATACACTACTCTACTATAAGAATTGATTCCACCCATCTAATTTTGGTAGTCAGGTTTTATTTACAAAATATTCAGCAAAGTTTTGCCCCATTCCCCCCTCACAATAGTATATTTTTTTCCCCCCATCTCCAGTGGAAAGTTCCCCACTCATATTTCAAAATATTGTCCTATCAACTATTAGATATTAACCGTTTACTTCATAGACGACTCTAGATGCTGATTTTCTTCCAGGAGTTCAAATCCCAAAATTAAGTTACACATTACATCATAGTGTTACCATTTGAAGTTTTTATAAAAATAGCGCCAATGTCGTCAGTAAGGTTGAACATCATCAGCAAGGTCATGCAAATCGTGCATGTGTTGGAATATCCCCGATTAAGTGCGGGAATCTAACACCAGAAACAGGTCAATGTCATTTTCTGAAAATCAATTGTGTTCTAAATGGAAATGTATACATTCTGTGTGACGTAGTGACTAGGAGTTACAAAACTATATGATGCGGGTGTACACGTTTTTTTTCCGGGACCGATATTCTTGCCGGTACAACTGCAAAGGATCATAATATGAAATACAGTTGATACTCGCTAACTCGAATTTTTATATTTCGAAATTCTGGTCATCTCAAATTTGAAGTTCAGTCCCGTTTTTCCCCCCTTCTATTTCTATATTAATTGACTCCTGATATATCAAATTCCGGAAATTCGAATTATTCACTATTTCGAATCTGTCCTTCAGTCCCTCCATCCTAAAATCTATTGATTTCTCACTTGTTATTTCGAATTTTTATCATCGCATGATGATGAAAGGCAAACCGCCAAAGGTGATAATTGCTGATACCATACCTGTAATTTATCACTTCATGTGTCTGTCCTGGCAGGTAAAGTAATTGTGTCATCAAATTGTAATGATACAAACACAAGTGAGACACGCTTATTAGGCAAACACGCCGCTTCTTCTTTTGGTGATGAAGTTTTAGAAGACATTAATATTGTTCTATTTTTTTTTAATTATTTTGTAACCATTGCTTGTAAATAACCTATGTTTTTTTTTCTGTTATATTTATATATTTATCTATTATAGCACACTTAAAAAATTACAATGTTCACTCACTGGGCAAATAGACAATTAGCCTTCACATGGAAACATACATCTGCATAGAGTCATTTGAGGCAAATGACATATGTAAACAGTTCAATTTACCACGATTTAAGATAATTCCACAATACACATCAATATAAACAAAGTTTATATTATGTGTAAATATAACAACAACATATTATTTTGAGTATAAAACAACAAATATAGGTATTTACATGTACACATATATTCTCAACGATTTATTAAGTGGGTGTGGTAACGGTAAAAAGTTGCACAAAAGTAGACTCCTGATAAATCAAAATCCGGATATTTCAAATTATTTTTATGGTCCCACGGAATTCGAAGTAAGGAGTTTTGACCTGCAGCAGGTCACAGTTTTTTTCGTGAATAATTAAACGGGGATATTGTGGCTGAAATATATGGAATCTGTAACACGCAACAATACTTTATTTGTGGTTTACAGCTGATGGCTGGGTCTTCAGTTACAAAGGGGGCAATAAAACAATAAAATTAATGGGCTTCACTAATCAGCATGGTGTCTATAATTAGTTGGTTATTGAGAGGTGTACATATATTTTTATGCCCCACTAAAAAATTTGGGGGTGGTATATAGTAATCACAGCATCCGTCTGTCTGTCCTTCCATCTGGTATTTCGTGTATGGCCTGTAACTTTGTCATGCATTGATGGATTTTGTTGATACTTGCTACAAATGATCAATATAACATGACAAAGTGTCGCAAGTAAGACCCACACCCGTACCTCAAAGGTCAAGGTCACAATTCAAGTTTGTTCGACAACATTGTGAGTCTGTGAGATTTCGTGTCCGGCCTGTAACTTTGTCATGCATAGATGAATTTTATAAATACCTACTACAAATGATCATCATAACAAGATGACTTGTCGCAAGTAAGACCAACACCCTGCCTCAAAGGTCAAGGTCACAATTTGAGTTTGTTTGACAACGCTTTTAGTCTGTGTGAGATTTCGTCCAGGCCTGTAACTTTGTCATGCATTGATGGATTTTAATGATACTGGCTACAAATGTTCAACATAACATGACGACGTGTCATGAGTAAGATCAACACTTGTACCTTAATGCCAAGGTCACAATTTGAGTTTGTTTGACAAAACTTTGAATCTGTGTGAGATTTCGTGTCTGACCTGTAACTTTGTCATGCATAGATGGATTTTATAAATACAATACAAATGATCAACGTTACATGCAATGTGTCGCAAGTAAGACTCATACCCGTACGTCAAAGGTCAAGGTCACACTTTGAGTTTGTTTGACAACGCTTTCAGTCTGTTTGAGATTTTCTGTCTGGCCTGTAACTTTGTCGTGCGTTACACCCAGAATCCCACTTCAAAGGTCAAGGTCACAGTTAAACTTTGTTTGATGACACTTTTAGTTTGATTGAGATTTCGTGTCTGTCTGAAACTTTGTCACCTACGGATAAATTACAAAATCACTTGGCTCAATTTATCAGCATGACATTACAATGTGTCACGTGTAAGACCCACATGCGTACCTCAAAGGTCAAAGTTACACTTTGAGTTTGTTTGACAACACTTTCAGTCTGTGTGAGATTTCATGTCTGGCCTGTAACTTTGTCATGCATAGATGGATTTTGTTAAAACTTGCTACAAATGAGCCACATAACATGAGGATTTGTCACCCGTTTCACCCAGATTCCCATTTCAAAGTTCAAGGTCACAATTTAACTTTGTTTGATGTGTGACACTTTCAGTCTGATTGAGATTTGGTGTCTAGTCTGTAACTTTGTCACCTATGGAAAAATTTCAAAAAGACTTGGCTCAATTCATCAGCATGACATGACGTGTCACGTGTAAGACCCACATGTGTACCTCGAATTTCAAGGTTACACTTTGAGTTTGTTTGACAACACTTTGAGTCTGTGAGATTTCATGTCTGGCAAGTAACTTTGTCATGCATAGATGGATTTTATAAATACTTGCTACAAATGATCAACATAACATGACATGTTGCAGTTAATAACCAGAACCCTACTTCAAAGGTCAAAGTCACAATTTAACTTGTTTGACAACACTTTCAGTCATTTTAAGATTTCTTGTCCGGTCTGTAACTTTGTCATCTATGGATAAATTTTAAAAACACTTGGCTCAGTTGATCAGCATGACATAATAAGGTGTCGCATGTAAGACTCAGAACCTTTCTTCAAAGGTCAAGGTCACACTTTCAGTTTGTTTGATATTGTGTGTCTGGTCTGTGACTTTGTCTTTAACTTGGCTCAATTTATCAAGATGACATGATGACGTGTCATAAGTAAGACTTAGACCCGTACCTCAAAGGTTAAGGTCACACTTAGTATGTATGACAATACTTTGAATCTGTTTGAGATTTTAAGTCCATCCTATGACTTTATCATATATGGATGAATTTCAAAAACATTTGACTCAATTGATCAACAATTGATCTGTAACTTTGTCTTACATTTAGGGATTTAAAAATAGCTTCACACAAGTGATCAGCATGTCATGATGGTGGGGGGGGGGGGGGGGGGGGGGGGGTTAAAATAGGAATTTTAGAAAGTTTAAAATAGGAATTTTAGAAAGTTATCATAATCCCTGAAAGTGTGCACATAGTCATAATAGGGTTAGTTTATAAATTCATGTTGAAAATTAAAAATTAAAATTAAATAAATTCTTTCTCCATTCTCATTCTCCATCATCAGTGAATTAAATTACGTTTTTTTATTGTGAGAAAGAAAATTTAAATTGCGACATATCTTACAAAAAACACCATAACAAATAAATATTTCTTACTAAAATGTTGACTTTTGATAAACTAGGAGTGTTATTAGTTTTGAAAATTAAAAAGAAATAGAGATATGAAATAAATTATTTCTCTTTTTCTATTCATCATTGTCGTATTACATGTCCATGGAATACTATTGTCTTTTATCACCAGAAAAATAATTTAATTTGCAATATAATTTACACAATACCATAAGTCTTAAATCAATATTTCTTGCTGTCTGACTGATACCACTATTGCATGTGAATGCCATGCAAACTTGTCAGTTATTGAAAATGTGTCTGCCCCATCATGCAACATTTTGATGGATGTCAGTGATGATGATGCTGATTCAGATGATGAATATTTAGTAGTAGTAGTAGTAGTATATTAAGTAACAGCAGCTTTAGCCTCATCTTAAATTTCCCCTTCCTCCAATTTAAGTCCCCTACCAAAACTGAAAAAAACACTGGAATGTCTCTAGTCTTAAAGACTATAGTCCTGACATTTTTTTGGCAGTACTACTATACTTACAGCTATACTCACTGCTATAATCACTGCTATACTCACAGCTATAATCACTGCTATAATCACTGCTATACTCACAGCTATAATCACTGCTATACTCACAGCTATAATCACTACTATACTCACAGCTATACTCACTGCTAAAATCACTGCTATAATCACTGCTGTACTCACTGCTATACTCACTGCTATAATCACAATTATAATCACTGCTATACTCACTGCTTTAATCACTGTTATACTCACTGCTATACTGACAGCTAAACTTACTGCTATACTCACTGCTATAATCACTACTATACTTACTGCTATAATCACAGCTATGATCACAACTATTTCACTGCTATACTCACTGCTATTATCACTGCTATAATCACTGCTTTTATCACTGCTATACTCACTGCTATACACACAGTTATACTCACTGCTATAAAATAACTGCTATTATCACTGCTATAATTACAGCTTTACTCACTGCTATAATCAATGCTATACTCACTGCTATACTCACTGCTTTAATCACTGCTATAACCAGTGCTATAATCATTGCTATAATCACAGCTATAATCACCTACTATAATCATTGCTTTACTTACCACTATAATCACTGGTATACTCACAGCTATAATCACTGTTTCATCACAGCTATACTCACCACTATGATCACAGCTATTCTTGCTGCTATAATCACTGCTATACTCACAGCTATAATCACCTACTATAATCACTGCTATAATCACAGTTATTCTCACCACTATGATCACAGCTATACTTGCTGCTATAATTACAGCTATACTCACAGCTATAATCACCTACTATGATCACAGCTATACTTGCTGCTATAATCACTGCTATACTCACAGCTATAATCACCTACTATAATCACTGCTATACTCACAGCTATACTCACCACTATGATCACAGCTATACTTGCTGCTATAATCACTGCTATACTCACAGCTATAATCACCTACTATAATCACTGCTATACTCACAGCTATACTCACCACTATGATCACTGCTATACTTGCTGCTATCATTACAGCTATACTCACCACTATGATCACAGCTATTCTTGCTGCTATAATCACTGCTATACTCACAGCTATAATCACCTACTATAATCACTGCTATAATCACAGTTATTCTCACCACTATGATCACAGCTATACTTGCTGCTATAATTACAGCTATACTCACAGCTATAATCACCTACTATGATCACTGCTATACTCACCACTATAATCACTGCTATACTCACAGCTATAATCACCTACTATAATCACTGCTATAATCACAGTTATTCTCACCACTATGATCACAGCTATACTTGCTGCTATAATTACAGCTATACTCACAGCTATAATCACCTACTATGATCACTGCTATACTCACCACTATAATCACTGCTATACTCACAGCTATAATCACCTACTATAATCACTGCTATAATCACAGCTATTCTCACCACTATAATCACTGCTATACTTGTTGCTATAATCACAGCTATAATCAGAGCTTTAATTACAGCTATATTTTGCACAGTAGTATGAGTACTGCACATTGGCCCAGCTGCCCACTGCTATGTCATGTGGCGTCACAAATCACTGGTGCATAGTTTTCTATTAGACACTATTAAATACTTTTTTTAAAAAATAGCATTATATTACATATTTCTTAATTCTGTTTCAGTTTAATGCAAACACAAAGTTTTTCAAATCTTCAAAAATATTTCAAATCTTAATGATTTTCAGTTAGTGAGTTAAAGACTGTGGTTTTAATTATATAACATTGCGTCTCATTGTCATTTGTCTCTCACTGCTGGAAAGTTATCTGTTACTTGTGTTATGATGGGTGTGCTCAAGTACTGGTTAACCTTCCAGGATCTCAGAAAAGATCGGCTTGGTCAATTGATCGTCCATCCCTCGATGGCAGAAAATGATGCTAAATATTCAATCAATATCTACAGCATGCTGAATTAAGCATAAAATTGGTATGAATTTCAAATTGCAGTTAGCTTTTAGATCCATTAATTTAACATACCTAGGTTTAAGTAGGCATTTGCTGTTCAACAACCCCTAATTATGTCTTAACGAGTTTCTGATCCAAGACTTCATAATTTTACAGAAAATTTAAGCAGATTTATCGCTGATAAGATTGCTTAAGCATAACTGTCTAGTAAAGGATGTGATTTTGTACGAGTTAATTAAAACATTTGCATTTATAGCAGCATACAGGCAGAGCTAGAAAATTTCACTTATCCGCCCGCCATGGCGAGTGAACATTTGGTCAGGATGGGTTAGATTTAAGAAACTGACCTTAATATTTCTTTGATTTTAAGCATCTTATTTAAAATGGAAAGGTAAGAATAGTACTTACTGTTATAAGAAATTTCAAGCTCTGATGCAGGTCGTGACGTTGAACTTTCAATATTGCAAGAGAAGTTGGGAGAATGAAGAGGTGGGCATATAAGTAGTGTCACCTCAGGCCTTTCTTGTCTCTCCATCCTGAAATGGCTTTAATGTCCTTAAAGGTCTGTTTTTACAAGTGATCCTTTCATCTGACTACCGTTTCATCAACAATTTTTTTACGTTTTACTCAAATAATCAAAATCTTAATTTTGCATGGTAATTTATCAATTATATACTCAATATTAATGAAAGCATATGCAGTTTTACTGGAACCAGTCTAAAATCATGATTACCTGGGGCCGTATTCATAAAGCTTCTAAGATTTATTTTCATCTAAGATATTCAAAATTTTCTTAACTTTTCATCTTAAATCCATATTTTCATCTAAGATTAAAACTATTTCTTAAAGTGTTATTCAGAAAGCATCTTAGCGAATAAATCGACTAAGAATAGAACGTTTTTCCTCTCAACTGTAAGATTACTCTGAGGTGTATTAACTATTTAAGAAATTTCTTAAAACCTATAACTTGGTTTATAGAAATGATACTTACACCAAAAGTATGTATTTGAGCATGATTTCAGCATACATGTGTCATTAGACTTTATCAACTGCTACTAAAGATATACATTTTGTATTGATTTACCTTTATTCTTTATTTGTAGTTGACCTATTTAACCTTTATGTATACTTGACTGTTAAAGCGATTTGTCTGTCTATCTCGCTGTCCGTCCGTCTGCCCGTCCGACTGACCGCCCGCCCGTCCTTCCATTCGTCTGTCCGTTCGGCCATCTATCTTTGTTCATTCGTTCGTTTGTTGTTTGAATATTAAGCAGCATGTTTACGCCATCGAGGGCTAACAGGCGACCACTTTTTCCTTGGATCCTAGAAGGTCAACCAGTACTCGAGCACGCCTATCTCTGCAAGTAACTGATTATTTACCCATTTAAATCAGCTGTGTGAGGCAAATGACAATAAGGCACAATGCCATATATCAGTCAGTCATCACAGAGACTATGGCTTGGCGGTGTGTCACTGAGGGTCAAATAAGAAATTTGAGTAAGAAAAACGAGTGACGAGTAAGAATGTCGAGTGTCGAGTAAGAATGTCCAGGGTCGAGTAAGAAGTTGAATGTCAAGTGAGAAAGTTAAGTGTCGAGTGAGAAAGTCAAGTTTTGAGTAAGAAAATCGAGTATTGAGTAAGAAAATCGAGTTTCGAGTAAGAAAATGGTTTTGGTTGTTAAATTCAATGGAATTACATTATTCCATTTTACATGACTTGCGGAGATGGGGGTGTGCTCGAGTACTGGTTAACCTGTCAGGATCCCAGGAACTAGTGGTAAGGTTAACTGATCATCTGTTAGCCTTTGATGACATAAAATTGAAGCTAAATATTCAAATAAATCAATTTTCCACTGTTTTATCAATAACTGTGAAACGGGAAAAAAATCAGGTAGTTGCGCAGATGAGTTAACTGATCTTAAAATGCATTTATTTCACTTTGATTGTGACACAAGTTATTATAACTTAGACAAATCACGCTGGATGTATTCCTTGGTAGAACCAGTACTATGCATATATGGATAAAGTGTCTGTCTCACACATAACCGTGGCGGAGGATCAAACCCACAACCCTCTGATCGTCTGTTAGCTCTCGATAGCATAACAATTGCGCTATAATCAAATGGTAAGAAAAGAGTGAACAATTTCAGCGTTCAAGTGATATTTTACTGAATTAAATGTATTTTCTGGTGTTTATTGCCGTTTTCAACACTGTTCAGTGCTGGCACACTTGAGTACCATGCCGAACATATGACGTGCTACACCACTAGGCCACCGCAGCGGTTTATATTATGGTAGAAAACAGCGGCAATATCATTTATAATCATAACACTATTTTGATAGGGACATTTTAAAGTAATTCACTGTGAAAACTTTTGAATACATTTAGATACACTAATTATTTATATATATCTATTCATTGTTTTTCTAAATAAAGAACACGAGTATCGCGTTCCCCTCTATTTGATTTTACATTTCCAGTTTAGTATAATACGAATAAGAAGAAGAAGTAGAAAAAGAAGTAGAAGAGGAAGAGTACTATACACATTTTCTCATCAAAGTACACTGTTGTAGTAACATATATATCTAACACATAAACACAAAACGAGTTGAGTGACTAACATGTACATAGTTTTTATACACAAACACACAAACACAGCTAGATACCTACACACACATAGGTATATATACACAAACACACTACACACAAGCTCACACACCACATTGACATTTCAATACTCATTTAAAGTAGATTATAGCATAGAAAGTATTTTCCAAACTATCTCTTCTGATACTATTTTAAAATTTGGAAATCCCAGACTTCCTTAGTTACCGAGTTAAGATTTTTGTTAAGATGAAATATTTGATCTAAGAATTATTATTTTCTTATACGTTTTCTTAACTAAGATTTGTCTTAGTGGTTTTATGAATATCACTTAAGTTAAAAATTTGTTTTCATCTTAGCTAAAAAAATATTACTGAGTTAAGATATTTTCTTAGCGAAAATCTAAGAAGCTTTATGAATACGGCCCCTGGTTGCTTTTCTTAAATTTAAATGTTTAAGTATAGACTTAAATATCTTTTGTGAAACAGGAGCCAGCTCAAGAATGCTAGTTGTTTTTCAATTCAAAGAGCTTGTTCACAATCTTTTTTTAAAAAGAGAACACAAATTATTTCATAGTTTCTGTAATTTATTTTCTTACCATGTATGCATATTTTTTGTGCAAGTCGAGTTTTCAAATGATTGATTGAAAACACAGCAGGATTGGTGACATTGCATTTTGAAATTAAACACTGCCTAACTGTTCCTGGTTTTATTGTAATGAGACAAAATCTTTGTGAATAAAATGGCTACAGCAGTCATGAAGTTTCCTGAAAACTATTTATTTTAATGAAGCCTTAAGGTGTATCCGATGCAAAGTTACATCAGGCATTCTTATTATAATGAAACAGATTCACATGTTATGTTTTTCCATTTCAAGAATGAGAAATGTGTCAAAACAGAGATGGATTGCATTGATAAAAAAATACTACAAATATTTCTAATAGAGGCAGTTGGAAATATCTGACGGAGCCATGGCCATCTGCAATTCATGTCTACATAATCCTGTTTTACTGAACCATGGCTGTCTGAAGTCCTTGTCCCTATAATCCTATTGTACTTAACCATGGCCATCTGCAATCCTTGTGTCCATAATTCTGTTTTACTGAACCATGACTCTGCAATCCTTGTTCCCATAATCCTGTTGTACTTAACCATGGCCGTCTGCAATCCTGTTCTGCATAAATCTGTTGTACTTAACCATGATTGCCTGCAATCCTTTTCTGCATAATCCTGTTGTACTTAACCATGGCTTTCTGCAATCCTGGTCTGCATAATCCTGTTGTTCTGAACCATGGCCATCTGCAATCCTGTTCTGCATAATCCTGTTGTACTTAACCATGACTGTCTGCAATCCTTTTCTGCATAATCCTGTTTAATTTAACCATGGCTGTCTGCAATCCTAGTCTGCATAATCCTGTTGTACTTAACAATGGCTGTTTGCAATCCTTGTTCCCATAATCCTGTTGTACTTAACCATGGCCGTCTGCAATCCTGGTCTGCATAATTCTGTTTTACTTAACCATGACTGTCTGCAATCCTGGTCTGCATAATCCTGTTTAACTTAACCATGGCTGTCTGCAATCCTAGTCTGCATAATCCTGTTGTACTTAACAATGGCTGTTTGCAATCCTTGTTCCCATAATCCTGTTGTACTTAACCATGGCCGTCTGCAATCCTGGTCTGCATAATTCTGTTTTACTTAACCATGACTGTCTGCAATCCTGATCTTCATAATCCTGTTGTACTTAACCATGGCTGTTTTTAATGCTGGTCTGCATAATCCTGTTTTACTTATCCATGACTGTCTGCAATCCTTGTCTACATAATCCTGTTGTACTGAACCATGGTCGTCTGCAATCCTCGTTTACATAATCCAGTTTTACTGAACCATGGCTGCCTGCAATCCTTGTCTCCATAATCCTGTTGTACTGAACCATGGCTGTTTGCAATCTTCGTCTTCACAATCCTGTTGTACTGAACCATGGCCGTCTGCAATCCTGATCTACATAATCCTGTTGTACTGAACTATGGTCGTCTGCAATCCTTGTCCGCATAAATCTGTTTTACTTAACCATGGCCATCTGCAATCCTTGACTGTTTGAGTGGTTACTACTTTACTAAATCTATTTAAGAAACAAATGATGTGATTTGTTGATGCAGATTTGACATTCAAAATCCACGTTTGGCTTTTTGCTACTTCCTGAAGGACAAAAGTTGGAAAATAGATTCATATAGCTCTATGTTATTAAGGATATTCATGTGACCATTATGGCCCATTGGCCTCTTGTTATTACATTATATGTTCTAATTATTGACCTCTTCCTGCACATGTGACAATAAATGAGCAGCGTAACAGGAGGTTATTGTGGCGAGAGATGTCGGCACTTTTTACATGTCATGATTAAAATGTTATGCAAACCATGAGTGAAGATGAGCATTGGACAGGACGTGTGTATAGATCCTGAGCAGCTCACAAATTCTGATATTCTAGTAATTCATTCATTAAATACCAATTCTTCAATTTGTCTGCATCCATTTGTCACAAAATCATAACCAGAGAACTTTTTGGCATCCATGGCTAGATTGGAAAGGGTCAGCCTGAGGTCTGGTTCTTTTGCATTTCAATTTAATGCTTATTTGACTGAGTTACCTCATATTTTCGGAATTTAAAATCATGTCCTCAGAACTCTTCCGACATCTGTGGTCAGATTTAGCGGAAACTTGCTGGAAGGATCAGTGTGAGGTTAAGTTTATTTGTTTTTGCAAGGGGTTTTGCCCTTTGCATTTTATAAGTCTTGTGTGCTTAATATGTTATTTTTTTTGTATATTGATGAAACTTGCTGAGAGGGATCAGTATGAAATCTATTTGTGCATATCCCCTTTGTGTTGTAGTTCAATGATTTCTGGGTTGAATTACATCTCTTTTCAAGGTTGGAATGCAGAATCTTGCCTGCATTGACCAATTTGAATTCACTTTCTGGGTAGAATCAGCCTAGCTTTTCAAGTCCATTTTGCATTCCAGTTCAGTGATTTTTGGGTTAATTAGGACCCTTTGAACTTTCTGTGAATGATTGATTTTAAGCACCTGTCATAGTGACAAAATTGTAATACACACAAGTTAACACACAAACTCTGACAATTTGACATGCTTACTTGAAGTAATGAAACGGATGGAAGGTTTATAACAGTATTGGTATTTTAACTTAATGCACCAAATTTCATTTTTAATTGTCAATAGGAATTGTGATAATGCACACACTAAATAGATAATACTGGACAAGTTGTAGATTAGGAAATGTAGACCTAAACTTATGGGTATAGGTAAATTCAATACACTATGTAACAAAATTATGCCTAAGATCAATTTGTAGGGATTTGATTTAGTTGTCAAGGCTCTCTTTAAAAATCAACAAAAATTAGTGTCCCATAAATACTAATTTCACAGTATTACACAATTGCATAATTAAACATAAAAATACAAACAATTAGCTACAAGTGTACTCTATGGCAATTTGATCCAAGCAGCTGTCTCAAATTCACTTACCTTTAGCTACTGATGTCATGGGTTTGATTCCATCTCTGTCCAAAACATTATGTGAGAAAACTTGGTGATCACTGGCAGGAGCAGGGTGGTTTTTCCTTGGATTTGTTCTTTAGTCTTCCTTCATCAATAAAACCGGGTACTGCCTGAAATATTTAATTTGTTGAAAATGAGGTTAAGCTTGTTCAAAGAAAAAATGAGAATGTTTCTTCGACAATGCTTGCAAAATGTTTTTAACCAGTAAAGGTTTTTAATGGCTAATCATTGTAAATCATGACTGTCATACTTTTTATGCCTTTATAGTTATAGTGTTGCCCTTGATTGTCTGTATGTTCGTCTGTCCTTCTATCTACATCACGCTTTCAAACTTTAAAAATCTTCTTTTCTAAGACTTCAAGCTTAGATATTTTGCAAGAAAGGTGAGTTAGTGGTCCTCTCTCATCCCATTGCCAAACTGACCACACCTTCAATAATCAAAGTTTTTTATCACGGAGAGAAATCTGAAAGTACAAAGCCATTATGTACTTACTGGTTCCATTGTTGCGCACATCGCGATTTGTGCAGTGGATAGGTTTTTGATAAGCCATATTATAAAACAGTACATGTATAATATATTTAGTATGAATTTAAAACTCCTTTAAAGATTTTGAACAAGTAATTGGCAAAGAAAAACTTAGTATATATGTCTAGTTTAACAACCACCTGAACATCAGGTGAGCACTTTAAAGTCCATGGGCCTTTCGTTTATAGTTATCCACGTTTTAAGACAAGTTGTGAACATTTAAAACTCTTGATATGGAAACTTGGGGCCCATTTCACTAACCTTCGCAAGTCGTAAGATTTTTGTACAAGCAAAATGCAATACAGAGGAATGTTTCGTTTGCGTAGTATTTTTGCAAATTTTAAAAAGAATATTATCTACAAGGCTAGCGAAAGTTTGTAAAATGATTAAATGAATTTCCCAGACTTTTTTTCGAAAACTAAAAATTTTATATGAAGAAGTTTGTAAACTTACGAACATTAACGAGATAGGGCCCTTGATGTACAGTCATTTAAAACTGATCTCGGCACTCTTGTTGTTTTATGTATCAATGTTAGAAAACCTTAGTTAATAACACCGCAGCGATGATCTAGTTGTTCAGCTTGGGCCTTGCATGCAGAAGGTTGTTGGTTTAATCACCAGCTGTGTCATGTCAAATAATATATTTTTAGCCGGAAATCTATTTTAATCTAACAAAGGCGCATTGCCCATGAGGTAAGGAAACCTCTTTTCAATATAATATTTTGTCATGTTTAAATATACATCCTTTTATCAATATGGGGTCAATGAATATATATACACAATCTTTTGGGTTAAAAATGTTTTTTTAGCTAATAATAAAATTTTGAAAACTCCTAATATACTCCCTCTTTTTTGTTTGCATGACATAGTTTACTGTTTTGATTTTAATTTTTTGCTGACACAAGTATGTTAGTGGAGACATTATTTTGATCAGCTACTTTTTCATTTTGTGCATAATTGAATCAAAAATTGTTCATGTACAAAGTAACAGATAAAATAGGAAAGTCATTTTCCAGGGCCATTAGCTGTTCAGCTTCCAAGAATTCTTTTTATTGGTGGTCTGTAGGGATTATTTAGAATATTTATACATATTGTGGAATTACATGATACATGCAATTTATTCACTTGATTTGTTTTAACTTATCTGTTTTACTTCGATTGGGAAACAAGTTATTACGTACAGCTTAGACAAAGCACGCTCAAAGTCTTCCTGGTTAGAGCCAATACTAAGCATAATGTGAATAAGTGTCTTGCTCAAGAACACCACACATGGCAGAAGATCAAACTCCTGGTTGATTGAACCCACGGCCCTCCAATCCTCAGCCAGAGTCTGATGCTCTACTACTAATTGTTTAATATCATGATAGTTGTGTGGACTAGTTTGAATCAAGCAAAAATTTGTACTATAGATTGAAAGCTACAAAGTTTTAACAATATTAAAATTCTGCTGTATAATGTAAAACCTTGAAATTGAAAGAAGCCCCTGTTGTGTAAGACTAAAAGCACAAAATGGAGGTAATAACATTTGTACAAAACAAAAATAACCACAGTGAACAGTTTTACAACTGTTTGAACATGTGGAAGCACTCAAACTTGTATAGAACGGGAAGCACTCAAACTTGTATAGAACGGGAAACACTCAAACTTGTATAGAACGGGAAGCACCAACATTTGTATAAAATATTGAAGCACCAACAATAAAATTGAAACACACACATTTGTGTTAAAATGAGAAAGCACAAAAAAAATTGTATGAAACAAGCATTAATATTTTAACAACACTTAAAACGTCAATATTAGTACAAAACTGAAAATATCAACATTTGTAACAAAACTGAAAATATCAACATTTGTACAAAACTGAAAATATCAACATTTGTAACAAAACTGAAAGCACTAACATTGAAAGCACCATCATTTGTACAAAATTGAAAACATCACCATTTGTAAAAAAACCGAAAGCACCAACATTTGTATACAACAGGAAGTTGTATAGTTTGTGAAATACTACACACCGTTTAAATATTTGTACCCAACCCAAATTATAGATTAAGATCATGGTTGGTAATTTTTCATAATTCGATGAGAACAAGGGTATTTGTACTCAAATCAAATCATGACAATTAGCCATTCGTGCTCATAAATCGTGACAACCAGCCATTGGTGCTCATAGATCCAAGAGAGCTGGCCATTGGTGCTCATAGATCCATGAGAGCTGGCTATTGCTACTCATAAATCCATGAGAGCTGGCCATTGGTGCTTATAGATCCGAGAGAGCTGGCCATTGGTGCTCATAGATCCATGAGAGCTGGCTATTGCTACTCATAAATCCATGAAAGCTGGCCATTGGTGCTCATAAATCCATTACAGCTTGATATTGGTGCTCATAGATCCATGAGAGCTGGCCATTGGTGCTCATAAATCCATGAGAGCTGGCCATTGGTGCTCATAAATCCATTACAGCTTGATATTGGTGCTCATAGATCCATGAGAGCTGGCCATTGGTGCTCATAGATCCATGAGAGCTGGCTATTGTTACTCATCAATCCATGAGAGCTGGCTATTGGTGCTCATAGATCCATGAGAGCTGGCCATTGGTGCTCATAAAATCCATTAGAGCTAGCCATTGGTGCTCATAGATCCATGAGAGCTGGCCATTGGTGCTCATAGATCCATGAGAGCTGGCCATTGGTGCTCATAGATCCATGAGAGCTAGCCATTGGTGCTCATAGATCCATGAGAGCTGGCTATTGTTACTCATAAATCCATGAGAGCTGGCTATTGGTGCTCATAAATCAATGTGAGCTTGCTGTTGGTGCTCATCAATCCATGAGAGCTGGCTACTGAGCTCATCAATCCATGAGAGCTGGCTATTGGTGCTCATAAATAATCCATGAGAGCTGGTCATTGGTGTTCATAGATACATGAGAGCTGGCCATTAGAGCTCATAAATCCATGAGAGCTGGCTATTGTTGCTCATAAATCCGTTAAAGCTGGCTATTGATGCTCAAAAATCTGTCAGAGCTGGCTATTGGTGCTCATAAATACATGAGAGCTGGTCATTGGTGCTCATAAATCCATGATAGCTGGCTATTGATGCTCATAAATCTATGAGAGCTGGCTATTGGTGCTCATAAATCAATGTGAGCTTGCTGTTGGTGCTCATAGATCCATGAGAGCTGGCTATTGTTGCTCATAGATCCATGAGAGCTGGCTATTGATGATCATAGATCCATGAGAGCTGGCTATTGTTGCTCATAAATCCATGAGAGCTGGCTATTGGTGCTCATAAATCAATGTGAGCTTGCTGTTGGTGCTCATCAATCCATGAGAGCTGGCTACTGAGCTCATCAATCCATGAGAGCTGGCTATTGGTGCTCATGAATCCATGAGAGCTGGTCATTGGTGTTCATAGATACATGAGAGCTGGCCATTAGTGCTCATAAATCCATGAGAGCTGGCTATTGTTGCTCATATATCCATTAAAGCAGGCTATTGATGCTCAAAAATCTGTCAGAGCTGGCTATTGGTTCTCATAAATACATGAGAGCTGGCCATTGGTGCTCATAAATCCATGATAGCTGGCTATTGATGCTCATAAATCAATGCGAGCTTGCTGTTTGTGCTCATAAATCCATGATAGCTGGCTATTGGTGCTCTTTAACCCATGAGAGCTCAGGTTATTGTTGCTGATAGATCCAAGAGAGCTGACTATTGGTGCTCATAAATCCATTAGAGCTGGTCATTGGTGTTCATAGATACATGAGAGCTGGCCATTAGTGCTCATAAATCCATGAGAGCTGGCTATTGTTGCTCATAAATCCATTAAAGCTGGCTATTGATGCTCAAAAATCTGTCAGAGCTGGCTATTGGTGCTCATAAATACATGAGAGCTGGCCATTGGTGCTCATAAATCCATGATAGCTGGCTATTGATGCTCATAAATCCATGAGAGCTGGCTATTGGTGCTCATAAATCCATAAGAGATGGCCATTGGTGCTCATAAATCCATGAGAGCTGGCTATTGATGCTCATAAATACATGATAGCTGGGTATTGGTGCTCATAAATCCATGATAGCTCGCTATTGTTGCTCATAAATCGATGAGAGCTGGCTATTGGTGCTCATAAATCAATGCGAGCTTGCTGTTTGTGCTCATAAATCCATGAGAGCTGGATATTGGTGCTCATAGATCCAAGAGAGCTGGCCATTGGTGCTCATAAATCCATGAGAGCTTGCTATTGTTGCTCATAAATCCATCAGAGCTGGCTATTGGTGCTCATAAATCAATGCGAGCTTGCTGTTGGTGCTCATAAATCCATGAGAGCTGGCTACTGAGCTCATAAATCCATGAGAGCTGGCTATTGGTGCTCATTAATCCATGAGAGTTGGCTATTAGTGCTCATTAATCCAGAATAGCTTGCTATTGATGCTCATAAATCCATGAGAGCTGGCTTTTGGTGCTAATAAAATCCATGAGAGCTGGCTATTGGTGCTCATTAAATCCATGAAAGCTGGCTATTGATGCTCATAAATCCATAAGAGCTGGTTATTATTGATCATAAATCCATGAAAGCTAGCTATTGGTGTTCATAAATCCAGAATAGCTGGCTATTGATGCTTATAAATCGATAAGAGCTGGTTATTATTGCTCATAAGTCCATGAGAGCTGGCTATTGATGCTCATAAATCCATGAGAGCTGGCTATTGGTGCTCATAAAATCCATGAGAGCTTGCTATTGATGCTCATAAATCCATGAGAGCTGGCTATTGGTGCTCATAAATCCATGAGAGCTGGCTATTGGTGCTCATAAATCCATGAGAGATGGCTATTGGTGCTCATAAATCCATGAGAGATGGCTATTGGTGCTCATAAATCCATGAGAGATGGCTATTGATGCTCATAAATCCATTAGAGCTGGGTATTGGTGCTCATAAATCCATTAGAGCTGGCTATTGGTGCTCATTAACTCATGACAGCTGGCTATTGGTGCTCATTAATCCATGATAACAGGCTCATAAATCCATGAGAGCTTTAGTTCTTGGTAATCACTAACCATCTATGAGAGCTAGCTATTAGAGCTAAACATACATGAGAACTAAGGTGCTAGTTTGATTCTCATAGATCAGTGAAAGCTTAAGTTATTGATTGTCACTAATCCATGAAAGCTAGCTATTGGTGCTCAAAAATCCATGAGAACTAAGTTACTAGTATGGTACCATGAGAGCCAGCTGTTGTTATTCATAAATCAATTGGAGAGCTAGCTACTGAAAAATTCATGACAAGAAATATTCTGATTTATTCCATGCAAACTAATTCATTTAGACATGAAATGATCAACTGATAGTTATGAAAAAATTCTATTATATCTATCAGATATAACCATTAACAGCCTCATAAGTACACCATTCTTATGATGGTAACCATCGGTAACATAAATCAGATAGGAATATTCTCCGACAGACTCCTATAATTAAACATGGATGTTTGATCACAACAACTTATTTGGTATCCCAGTCTCCCTGAGGAACAGACCGTCCCTTAATAGAGATGTTTTAGCAATATCTATTGAACTTTATTGGGTAATATGAGATTAGGAAAGATTTGCTAATTGCTTTTTTTTTTGTTCTCTATTCCTTTAAAGGGACACACAGCAATGTTTGATTCAAATTTTTTTCACATTCATGAATCAGCTCTAAAGGGATTATTATCAGGATGTTTTTAAAATTTTCAGATTGGCTAAAAACATTTCCCCCAATAGATCATGTCTATATATACACCCATATTGCCAAGAGGATATCTATCTAAACATGTCACATTGATAATAATATATTGAAAAGGGGTTTCCTAACTACTCGTCTAGGTTAGACTAAAATAGATTTCCCGCTTAAAATTGCACCATGTTTTGTGATGTATTATATGAGTTTTGTTATTTCATTTCGATTTCAGTTTGATCTGTTAAACAGGTTTACATGTAACAAAAATGATTTCACCTTAGGAAGATTCTTAATGGCGAATTGATGGTCGTCATGCAATTTTTTAAGTGATTTCTATTTTTAGAATGAGGATTTTGTTTGAAGTTTACCACTACAATTCAGATATCAATTTTGTCACTTTTGATGGATTTAGTGTACCAAAACATTCAGTTTTTATGCATAAATGATATTGAGATGCCCCTATAGGAAACAGAAACAAAATTAAGGGTCTGCTACAAACAGACATAAGAATCTTTCATGGGGTTTTCAGTGCGGATGGAAAATTCCAACCCGAGGGAAAACTATTTTAGCTTCCGCCAAAACAGTTTTACTGACGGAAAGTAATTATTGATATGCGAGAAAGTCTTTGATGTAGTATAAATAGGAAAATTAGAGACAAATATCTATTATAGAGTGTTGTTAGGTGACTGTATCTCATGTCTAGGGAGTCTGTAAAGATGGCCATTTGGAATAATAATTTATTGCTACATTATTCAGTTTCCTAAATTTTTCTAAAGGTAGTTATTAATGTTGCGAAAGCTTTATAATTTTAGTATTTTATCTCTACAGGGACAAACTCTAGAATGAGTAAATGTAGTGCTGTCTGTTGGTTGTCTCCATTATAAACAAGCTATTTATCTCAACTAATCTGTTACTTGGTATAACCTGGTTATTACTGTATGATGAAGGCGGGACCGGTAAGCTCAGTCGGTAGCACATCTGACCATTAATCCAGGGTCGTGAGTTCAAATTCCTGCCAAACCACAGTCTATGCCATGATTGATATTTGACAATTTGCACTATATTATTATTATTCTCTTGTTGCTGATTCAAGTAGGAAGAAGATTATCCGTTACCTGTGGAGATGGATGTATATACTCCAGTACTGGTTAATGTTCCAGGAACCCAGAAAACAGCAAGAGATAGATGTACTCCATTACTGGTTAATGTTCCAGGAACCCAGAAAACTGCAAGAGATAGATGTTCTCCAGTTTATGTTCCAGGAACCCAGAAAACAGCAAGAGATAGATTTACTCCATTACTGGTTAATGTTCCAGGAACCCAGAAAACAGCAAGAGATAGATGTACTCCAGTTAATGTTCCAGGAATCCGGAAAACAGCAAGAGATAGATGTACTCCATTACTGGTTAATGTTCCAGGAACCCAGAAAACAGCAAGAGATAGATGTACTCCATAACTGGTTAATGTTCCAGGAATCCAGAAAACAGCAAGAGATAGATGTACTCCATTACTAGTTAATATTCCAGGAACCCAGAAAACAGCAAGAGATAGATGTTCTGCAGTACTGGTAAATGTTCCAGGAATCCAGAAAACAGCAAAAGATTGATATACTCCAGTACTGGTTAATATTCCAGGAACCCAGAAAACAGCAAGAGATAGATGTACTCCATTACTGGTTAATGTTCCAGGAACCCAGAAAACAGCAAGAGATAGATGTACTCCAGTACTGGTTAATGTTCCAGGAACCCAGAAAACAGCAAGAGATAGATATACTCCAGTTAATGTTCCAGGAACCCAGAAAACAGCAAGAGATAGATGTTCTCCATTACTGGTTAATGCTCCAGGAACCCAGAAAACAGCAAGAGATGGATGCACTCAAGTACTGGTTAATGTTCCAGGAACCCAGAAAACAGTGGTTAGATTGACTGATTATCTTTTAGCATCACGGATGTCTCCACCTAAACTTGGATTGAACTGTATACCAGGACAAAAGATGATTTTGGCTTTGGTTGTTATAGAGCGGGGGTCAGGACTCCTGGGTTTGTCAGAAAGCATGAACTTTTAAGAGTATATTAATTTATTTAAACTGATAGTGAAGAAAGCTCAAAGCTTATTTGAACTGGTGTAGCATTTGTTTCCTGGTAGAACTGATACTGAGTGGGTTCTTTTTTTTTGAGAGACCATTGTGTCAAACTTGGGATCAAATCTGCAACATCTAGCATGAGTGTCCAACTCCATCCACTGCACTATCGCCCCGCTTATTTGAACTAGTTGAATAGAAGCATACTCGTCAGTTGCTTCTTATTTGACATTTTCTTGAAATGAGGTAATAATTAACTGTGTATACATAAATGTTTTAAATAAATATATAAATAAACATTTCTTAAGGTTATATAGTTTATAGATTTTCAAAAATATAACGTTTGTCTGCAATCATTTTCGTATCGAAAATAAAATAAAGCTGATCTGCCACTCAACATTTAGAGGATAGTTCTAGGTCTGGTCGGCCCGGTGTCAGTTTAATGTGATTGGGTGCGGTATCATAACATGTATCTGCAGAATGATACTTCAGTGTGGCAGCGCTCCAAATACTGTCTCAAGTGAACGCTGACTTGATATAACTGAAACACTGTTGAATGCGATGCTTAACACCATACAAGAACAACACGTGATAGGGCATTAGATCTTTGATTCACCAAAACAAACTGAGTGCTTTATATGCTGTTTTGGAGAAGAATGACTTTATTGCAGTACACCAGTGTTGAAATTCACCAACCATTCTTAAGAATATTCTTAGACTTCAAGAATTAATTATGAAAAACACACTTAAGACATTTTGTGAGGCAAAAATTTGCGAGAACATGAAGGGACACCTATTATATAGTCAGATAAAATCTCATAATTATTCTATCTGTCATGGCAGATATTTGAGGATGAAATTTGGATTTTTAGCTCAAGTCGAAGAATATTCTCAAGAATGGATGGTGAATACGACCCCTGACTTGTTATTGAAAGAGTTTGATACATTGAAGTCAAATTGAAAACATATTGGAGAATTTGTGCATTGGGACACATGCTGCACAATTACGTAAATGTCACCTTAAATGCTTTGTGACAAATTTTAAAACTCTAGACTGTAGGTAGAGTCATTTATATAGTAAAGCGGCATTAAGGGAATGACAATAGCAATTGATGACAGTTCAGTAAAATACAATCTATATATTACACAAGTCTGTGGATAATAAAACAACTGAGGAGGTGTATGTAGATAACAAAACAACTGTTGAGCTTCAACTTTAGGAAAAGACATTAAATGTGTTTAGCGGGATAATCTTCAAAAAACATATTTTATTTGCTATTTTATTGCTGCTTTTAAGCTTCAATTTCAATTATAGAGAATGAGAAGAGAGAAAATATAGAACCTGCTTTACTGCCCAGCATTTATTGCAGAAATTGATGAGCAAGATGGGATTAGAAACATGCAGATGTAATTGGAGCTTGTCATAGGTACCAGGAACAGTGACATGATTAGAGCATGTCATAGGTATTAGGAACACTGACATGATAATAGCATGCCATAGGTACCAGGAACACTGACATGATTAGAGCATGTCATAGGTACCAGGAACACTGACATGATAAGAGCATATCATAGGTACCAGGAACACTGACATGATTAGAGTATGTCATAGGTACCAGGAACAGTGACATGATTAGAGCATGTCATAGGTATCAGGAACACTGACATGATTAGAGCATGCCATAGGTACCAGGAACACTGACATGATTAGAGCATGTCATAGGTACCAGGAACACTGACATGATAAGAGCATATCATAGGTACCAGGAACACTGACATGATTAGAGTATGTCATAGGTACCAGGAACACTGACATGATTAGAGCATGTCATAGGTATCAGGAACACTGACATGATAAAAGCATGTCATAGGTACCAGGAACACTGACATAATAAGAGCATGCCATAGGTACCAGGGACACTGACATGATAAGAGCATATTATAGGTACCAGGAAGACATACATGATTAGCGCATGACATAGGTACCAGGAACACAGACATGATTAGAGCATGCCATAGGTATCAGGAACACATACATGATTAGAACATGTCAGAGGAACCAGGAACACAGACATAATTAGAGCATTTTATAGGTACCAGGAACACTGACATGATTAGAGCATGGCATAGGTACCAGGAGCACTGGCATGATTAGAGCATATCACAGGTACCAGAACACAGACATGATTAGAACATTTCATAGGTACCAGAACACAAACATGATAAGAGCATGTCATATGTAACAAAACACAGACATGATTAGAGCATGTCATAGGTACCTGAACACAGACTGGATTAGAGCATGTCATAAGTACCTGAACACAAACATGATTAGAGTATGTCATAGGTATTACAAACACAGACATGATTAGATCATATTAAGGTATAAGGAACACAGACATGATTAGATCATACCATAGGTACCAGAAACACAGACATGATAAGAACATGCCATATGTACCAAAAACACAGACATGATTAGAACATGTCATAGGTACCAGGAACACAGATATGATTAGAGCATGGTGTAGGTATCAGTAACACGGACATAATTAAACATGGTGTAGGTATCAGGAACATAAACATGACAAGAGCATGTCATAGGTACCAGAACACATACATAATTAGAGCATGACATAGGTACCAGAACACAGACATGATAAGAGCATGACATAGGAACCAGAACACAGACATGATTAGACCATAGCATAGGTAAAAGAACACAGACATGATTAGAGTATGTGATAAGAACCAGACCACAGATATAATTATAACATATCATAGGTACCAGGTACACAGACATGATTAGAGCAATGTGTAGGTATCAGAAACACAGACATGATTAGAGCATAGTGTAGGTATCAGGAACACAGACATGATTAGAGCAATGTGTAGGTATCAGAAACACAGACATGATTAGAGCAATGTGTAGGTACCAGGAACACAGACATGATTAGAGCATAGTGTAGGTGTCAGGAACATAGACATGATTAGAGCATGTCGTAGGTACCAGGAACACAGACATGATTAGAGCATAGTGTAAGTATCAGGAACATAGACATGATTAGAATATGATGTAGGTACCAGGTACAAAGACATAATTAGAGCAAGGTGCAGGTATCAGGAACATAGACATGATAAGAGCACGATGTAAATACCAGGAACAAAGACATGATTAGAGCATAGTGTAGGTATTATTAAACACGTCATGATTAGAGCATGGTGTAGGTACCAGGTACACAGACATGATAAGAGCAAGGTGTAGGTATCAGGAGTATAGACATGATTAGAGCATAGTGTAAGTATCAGGAACACAGACATGGTTATAGCATGGTGTAGGTACCCGAATATAGACATGATTAGAGCATGGTGAAGGTATCAGGAACACAGACATGGTTAGAGCATGGTGTAGGTACCAGGTACACAGCAATGATGAGAGCATAGTGTAGGTGTCAGGAACAGCCATGATAAGAGCATGGTGTAGGTACCAGGAACACAGACCTGATTAGAGCATGGTGTAGGTACCAGGAACATAGACATGATTAGAGAATTGTGTAGGTATCAGGAACATAGACATGATTAGAGTATAGTGTAGGTATCAGGAACATAGACATGATTAGAGCATGGTGTAGGTATCAGGAACATAGACATGATTAGAGTATAGTGTAGGTATCAGGATCACATACATGATTAGAACAAGGTGTAGATATCAGGATCATAGACATGATAAGAGCATGGTGTAGGTATCAGGAACAAAGACATTATTAGAGCATGTCGTAGATATCAGGAACACAGACATGATTAGAGCATGGTGAAGGTACCAGGAACATAGACATGATTAGAGCAAAGTGTAGGTATCAGGAACACAGACATGATTAGAGCATGTCATAGGTATCAGGAACATAGATATTATTAGAGCATGTCGTAGGTATCAGGAACATAGACATGATTAGAGCATGGTGTAGGTATCAGGAACATAGACATGATTAGAGCATGGTGTAGGTATCAGGAACACAGACATGATTAGAGCATGGTGTAGGTATCAGGAACACAGACATGATTAGAGCATGGTGTAGGTATCAGGAACATAGACATGATTAGAGCATGGTGTAAGTATCAGGAACACAGACATGATTAGAGCATGGTGTAGGTATCAGGAACACAGATATGATTAGAGCATGTCGTAGGTACCAGGAACATAGACATGATTAGAGCATGGTGTAGGTATCAGGAACACAGACATGATTAGAGCATGTCGTAGGTATCAGGAACATAGATATTATTAGAGCATGGTGTAGGTATCAGGAACACAGACATGATTAGAGCATGGTGTAGGTATCAGGAACACAGACATGATTAGAACAAGGTGTAGATATCAGGATCATAGACATGATAAGAGCATGGTGTAGGTATCAGGAACAAAGACATTATTAGAGCATGTCGTAGATATCAGGAACACAGACATGATTAGAGCATGGTGAAGGTACCAGGAACATAGACATGATTAGAGCAAAGTGTAGGTATCAGGAACACAGACATGATTAGAGCATGTCGTAGGTATCAGGAACATAGATATTATTAGAGCATGTCGTAGGTATCAGGAACATAGACATGATTAGAGCATGGTGTAGGTATCAGGAACATAGACATGATTAGAGCATGGTGTAGGTATCAGGAACACAGACATGATTAGAGCATGGTGTAGGTATCAGGAACACAGACATGATTAGAGCATGGTGTAGGTATCAGGAACATAGACATGATTAGAGCATGGTGTAAGTATCAGGAACACAGACATGATTAGAGCATGGTGTAGGTATCAGGAACACAGATATGATTAGAGCATGTCGTAGGTACCAGGAACATAGACATGATTAGAGCATGGTGTAGGTATCAGGAACACAGACATGATTAGAGCATGTCGTAGGTATCAGGAACATAGATATTATTAGAGCATGGTGTAGGTATCAGGAACACAGACATGATTAGAGCATGGTGTAGGTATCAGGAACACAGACATGATTAGAGCATGGTGAAGGTATCAGGAACATAGACATGATTAGAGTATGGTGTAGGTATCAGGAACATAGACATGGTTAGAGCATATCATAGGTACCAGAACACAGACATGATTAGAGCAAGTGATTGGTATTGGGAACTCTGGCATGATTAGGGTCTTTATTAAAAATCAGAAAGGTGAGAGGCAGAAACATGACAAAAAAGGTACCAAAAACAAAGACATGATTTGGGTAACCTTCTTTTCAAGAATTTGATGAATCATATGTTTTTATATTTGGTGTATAAATTATCCATAGCAGGGGTTTTAAGTTTGCTCAAATAAGTACATTGGGGTCAAGTAAGTAGATATTGTATTTACATCAAATTTGTAATGAATGGGAAATCAGATTTTTTTTTTCGCAAACGTTTTTTATTGGCAAATTTGAAAAGAAATGACGGATGAAATTAGGTGAGCGACTCGGGGCCAATTTGCATAAATGGACCTTTTGAGAGTCACTTGTTGATCTTGGCAGAGTAGTGAGTCAAACATGAGCATGCACATGATAAAGATGGTGGATAAAAGAGACAAAATATAAATGATGAGGACATCATCATTGACATTATCAAGCACTTGAAGCTTACATTCATAAATTGTATTCACAGCCCAGCATTGGTTCACTTCAGCTAACATTAATCAGAAAGTTTAAGTGTCAGGACACGTTGTATCTCATTTCCAACACACTGCTATCTCAATTTACACTTAACATGCAAGATTCAACTGTTGCACTAAAATTAAAAGTATATCTAGCACTGAGGCAGGAAGCTGCACCGGGGATGAAATGGGATAAAAGCAGCTTTAATGGGGAGCAGTGATTGCAATTATTGATTCGGGTATATCGTGTGACATTAGAGAGCAAGCATCGACACTGATAGAGCTTCCTGGGAAATTAATAACTGTCAGTTTGTGGCACAGTTTCAACTTGATGTAAGATAAATCGGATGAGCGATGCAAGAAAATAATTTTAGCGTATTGTATTTGAATTATTTAACAGTATGATTCTGATATTATCTCCTAGTTTCAAATTTTTTTAGTTAGAAACACGTATTACAGATTATTTAATTGTAATAATAAATAAATAACTTAAGTACAAACTACATGTCATAAAAAATGTATGAATATAATGTGAAATAATGAAGTAATTATATAATGCAAATGATAAATGGTATTTAGAGCTTCAAATGTCATCAGTCCTTTCGGACTATTTAAAAACTTCTTATGTCATCAGCCTCTTTTGGTAATTAAAGCTTTAAAATAAATGACATCAGCCCCTACTGGTAATTAAAAATTTCAAATGACATCAGCCCCTTCTGATTATTAAAACTTCAAAAGTCGTCGGCCCCTTTTGGTTATTAAAACTTTACATTTCACCAGCCCCTTCTGGTATATAAAATTTTAAATATCATCAGCCCCTTCTGGTAATTAAAGTTTCAAATGACATCAGCCCCTCCTGGTAATTAAAACTTTAAATGTCATTAGCCTCTTCTGGTAATCAAAACATCAAATGTCATCATCCCCTTCTGGTTATTAAAACTTCAAATGGCATAAGTCCCTTCTGGTTATTAAATTGATTGATTGATTGAATATTTAGCGTCATTTTTATGCCATCGAGGGCTAACAGACAATAAGTTAACCTAACAACTGTTTCCCGGGATTAACCAATACTCAAGCACACCCCATCTCTGCAAGTAACTGATTACTTTCCCACTTGAATCAGCTGTGAGAGATGGGTGATAATGAGACAAAATGTCGTATATCAATCATCACTGAGATTAAAACTTCAAATAGCATCAGCTCCTTCTGGTTATTAAAACATAAAATGTCAGCTGAGCCCCTTCTGGTAATCAAAACTTAAAATGTCATAAAAGCCCTTTCCAGTAATTAAAACTTCAAATGTCGTCAGCCCCTTTTGGTAACCAAAACTTCAAATGTCATCAGCCCCTTCTAGTTATTAAAACTTTATATGTCATCAGCCCCTTCTGGTAATTAAAACTTTAAATGTCAACAGCCCCATCTTGTAATCAAAACTTCAAATATCATCAGCCTCTGCTGGTAATCAAAACTTTAAATGTCATCAGCCCCATTTGGTAATCAAACTTCAAATGTCATCAGCCCCTTCTGGTAATCAAACTTCAAATGTCATCAGACCCTTCTGGTAATCAAAAACTTCAAATGTCATCAGCCCAATCTGGTAAACAAAACTTCAAATGTCATCTTACCCTTCTGGTAATCAAAACTTCAAATGTCATCAGCCCAATCTGGTAAACAAATCTTCAAATGTTGTCAGCCCCTTCCGGTAATCAAATTTCAAATGTCATCAGCCCTTCTGGTAATCAAAGCTTTAAATGCCATCAGCCCCTTATGGTAATCAAAACTTCAAATATTATCAGCCCCTTCTGGTAATCAAAACTTCAAATGCCATCTGCCCCTTCTGGTAATCAGAACTTCAAATGCCATCAGCCCCTTCTGATAATCAAACATCAAACTTCATCAGCCCCTTCTGGTGATCAAAACTTCAAATATCATCAGCCCCTTCTGGTTATCAAAACTTTAAACGTCATCAGCCCTTCTGGTAATTAAAACTTCAAATGTCATTTGCCCCTTCTAATAATCAAAACTTAACGACATCAGCCCCTTCTGGTAATCAAAACTTCAAATATCATCTGCCCCTTCTGGTAATCAAAACTTCAAATGTCAGCAGCCTCTTCTGGTAATCAAAACTTCAAATGTCATCAGCCCCTTCTTGTAATGAAACTTTAAATGTCATCTGCCCCTTCTGGTAATTAAAACTTCAAATTGGCTTAAGTATATCATGCCTATAAATAATCAGTGACCCCATATTACCAAAAGGATATCTATTTAAAAATGCAAAAATAATATATTGAAAAGAGCTTTTCTAACTAGGCTAATGGTCTAGGTTAGACTAAAATGGATTTGCCACTTAAATTACTAATTTTATGATGTTTTAAATTAGTCCTGTGATTTCATTTTGATTTCAATTACCTAGATTACACGTACAGTAAAACCTTTGAAATTGGTCACCTCTATTAAGCAGCCAGTTTTCTTAAGCAGCCACATTTGCTATATCCCATTTTTTAGCTTTACTGGCCAAAGACCAGAAGGGCTTATGAGATGGCGTGTTGTCCGTCGTCTGTCATCTGTTGTCATTTAGCAGCATCTTCTCTGAAACCACTAGGCCAATTAAACTGAAACTTCACATGGATGTTTCTATTGCATAGGAGACTTCATAGTAGGTTTTGTTTTTTTTTCGATCTGAAATTCAAGATGGCTGCCATTACTAAAAATAGTCTAAAACTTCAAAAATCTTCTCCTCATGAACTACCCAACAGATTTCAAAATGTTTATGTAGTAATGATAACCACGAGATTTGTTCAAATGGTGTCCCTAGGATTAAAAATGACCCACCCGAGGGTTCAATTAGGGGACACAATAATAAGGTCATTATAATAAAAGTTAATATTTGTTTTTTGAAGTAGAAATGATTTTGCTTATATCTTACAGAAGCATTGTTTGGTGAAGGGATTCAGATTTGTAAAAATGACTGGGTTCTACTGTTTTAAGGGGTCAGGAGGGGCCAAAAAGGGTAAAAATTGGGAATTACAAAAATTGTTTTTTTGAGAACCTGTATGTCAGATTTTTTCAAATTTGGCATAAATTATCCCTATGTGTAGGGGTTTGATTGCAATTTAGGGGCTAGAATTTATAGAGGGCTGTAAGGGGACTTAGAATTTTACATAGGGATACTATGGGAAAACAGAAAATTCTCTTTTTTAGCTTTTGTGATCGCCTGGTGTCCGTCGTCTGTCATCCGTCCTCTATCGTCCGTCATTAACTTTTAGCCGCTAACAACTTCTCCTCTGAAACCACTGGGCCAATTTTGATATAACTTTACAGAAATGTTCCTTGATGATCATTTTCCAAGTTTGTTCAAGCCATCTTGATTCGTCAAAAACATGGCTGCCAGGGGGGGGCGGGGCAAGTTTAATAATTAAAAACTTAAAAAACCTTCTTGTCAGAAACTACTGGCTCTATTTTAAAATAATTTCACAGAAATTTCCTTGGGTGACCCTCTACCAAGTTTGTTCAAGCCATATTGATTTGTCAAAAAAAATGGCGGCCAAGAAGTTGGGTTAGTTTACTATATAAGCTATAGTAAAAACTTAAAAAATCTTCTTGTTAGAAACTACTGGCTCGATTTTAAAATCATTTCACAGAATTTATCCTTGGGTGACCCTCTACCAAGTTTGTTCAAGCCATCTTGATTCGTCAAAAAAGATGGCGGCCAGGGGGTGGGGTTAGTTTACTATATAAGCTATAGTAAAAACTTAAAAAATCTTCATAAAGCTACAGTAAAAACTTAAAAAATCTTTTTTTCAGAAACTACTGGCTCGATTTTAAAATTATTGCAGAGAAATGGTCGTTGGGTGACCCTCTATCAAGTTTGTTCAAGCCATCTTGATTCGTCAAAAAACATGGCAGTTAGGAGGTGGGGTTAGTTTACTATAATATAAGCTATAGTAAAAACTTAAAAAAATCTTCTTGTCAGAAACTACCGGCTTAATTTTAAAATAATTTCACAGAAATGGTCCTTGGGTGACCCTCTACCAAGTTTGTTTAAGCCATTTTGATTTGTCACAAAACATGGCCGCCAGGGGGCGTGGCAAGTTTAATAAGTAAAAACTTAAAAAATCTTCTTGTTAGACTACTGGCTCGATTTTAAAATAATTTCACAGAAATGCTCCTTGGAGTAACCCCTACTTAGTTTGTTCAAACCGTAGTGATTCGTAAAAAAACATGGCGGCCAGGGGATGCGGTTAGTTCACTCTATAAGCTATAGTAAAAAACTGAAAAAATCTTCTTGTCAGAAACAACCGGCTCAATTTTAAAAGTTTCCCAGAAATGTTCCTTGGATGACCCTTTATCAAGTTTGTTCGAGTCGTTGTGATTTGTTAAAAAACATGACCGCCACAGTGAGGTGCTAGTTTACTATATAGGCAGCTATAGTAAAAACTTCAAAAGCGTTCTTGTCAGAATCTACTGACATGATTTCAATGTAATTTCACTGACATTTACCATGGGTGAACCTCTACCAAGTTCAAACTCTTCTTCACATCTGTTACATCTAAAAAACAAATAAAAATTCTTGCCCATCTTGTTTTTCTGGATTTTTGAGTGTACATGTATTATATAATCTTCTTAAGTCGGGTGACTCAAGGTCAGTCAGGTGAGCGATATTGGGCAATCTTGGCCCTCTTGTTTTTCATCTATTTTGGCAAAAGTATTATTCAATTTGAGTTACAAAGTACATGTATAATCTACTCATAGGAAATAAGATTTAGCTCAATAAGGAAAATTGACTTTTCCATATGGGGCCAGGGTGGGTCAAAAAAGGGTTAAAATAGAAAAATTTCAAAAATCTTCTTCTAAACAACCGGTCAGTCAAATATGTTCATGTTTGATATGGATTTTCTCAATGAGTAAGGGTTTAAAGTTTGTACCATATCAAGGGACACTGGGATGTTTAGAGGCCCTGTAAGGGGTCTTTGAGTTTTACAAAGGAATACAAAGGGAAAATGGAAAATTCTCCTTTTTTTGTCCATTTGGGTAAATATGTTGTTCAATTTGAGATCTTAAGCATTGTCTAGTAACAATCGATTTGATTTTGTTCAATAAAGAGGATTGAATTTTCATAAGATGGGGCAATAAGGTTAAAATTGAGAATTTTCACAAATTTCCTCCCAATAACCTTTCAGTCAAACTAGTTCATATTTGATATAAATTATCCATACATCAGCAAGGATTGAAGATTCTGCATATCAAGGGGCTGGGATATGTAGGGGCCCTGTAATGTGACTTTTAAATAGGAATATTATAGGGAATACTGAATTTTTCATTTTGCATCCATGTGTACAAAAAACTTCTTTTTAAAATTTGAATCATTTCTGATCACTAAGAGTGGGTGAATGAAGTTCTGAAAAATTAAGGGGCTGGGTTGTATAAGGGTTCTATACAGGAGACTATATTTTTTTTATAGATGAATGGTTTTGGAATTTTAAGTATTTCCTTTTCATAGCAATTAAGTTTTTATTCAGTATGGGTGTGGTAGGGGTATTTATCCATAAGTTGTTAAGACGATTCCCCCAAAGAGGGTAAATATTGTGGAATTTCAAACAACACCACTATGAGTCAGTAGAACGTCCTCAGGCCCTCTTGGGCCTCTTGTTTCTTGTTATGCTTTCAGTGCATATTCAACTGTATTAAGCAACATTACCTGTCTTAAAAGGCCACTTTTGCTTCTTTCCTTAACTGGCTGCTTAAAAACAGGTTTGACTGTACTAAAAATTGATGATGCAATAGGTCATCAATCAGTATTTAAGTGCTGTTTATTTTTAGAATAGGGGTTTTGTTTCACGTTTACCAACTCTCCCGCTTTGTGCTTTGTGTTCAAAGAGAAAACCTGTGACTCCAAGACGGGAGTCAAAATCTCCCACAATCAGAATATCCTATTTTCACTCCACTGCAATTTGTTGTAAATACAAACTAATTGACACTGCGAATGTCAATCATTGTCCTAAACATGACCAAGATACATAAGCTCCGCCTTTATCGGTTTTGAAGCCAATAAGATGGCAGATGATAGAAACTTCCATTGTGATTTCACACGAGAGGTGTTACAATCGAATTTGACACAGCACGACTAATTGGCATATATCTCGTAGTCTTATCGGTTTTCATATAGTTTACTGCCAAAACAACGATAAAGAAAATCAATATATAAAACTGTATACCAAAGATGATCTTTAACACGTGCGAAACTTTTAGAAAAGTGCAACTTGAAATTCGAAGCATAACTGTGCCACAAGACCAAAAATAAACATTCTGAAAAACTGTGAAAAAGAAATGACACCAAATCGTTTCTGAAATTGTTACAGTATTTATTCTTTCTTCATTTCAATGCAATTATAATTGTTAAATCATTTGCAAACTTGAAATTGAACGTTCCTCGGCAATAAGTTATAACACAAGGAAATTTTTGTTGAATCTCCAAGGAATCTATTCATCGTGAAGCATTCGCCATTTTCTTGTACTATGTATCAAGACGTGCATGCGCGACTTTCTAATCTCGGTTTAAACATCAGTTTAAACGCCGGGCTATTTTCCGGTATTTGCCATGTTTTTTTTATTGGGACTGGAAAATCCTTTCTATACAGCAAATATCTACATAAGCACTCGATAATAAAGTTTTAAAAAAATTTCTATCCACCACCGTCCCTCATTGCTTTCCAAAAAGATTCACATGTATGTGTAATTTGGTTCAAAATATTTTTCAAAATGGTTGTAAGGGCTTTGATTTCTTGATGCAGATGAGTAGAACAAAAGCTGACTTAGCATTTACTGCATTTAGACATCACTGGTGTTAGAAATAAGTTACTTTTATTGGATTTTAACAGATGAGTGTATTGAGATTCATTTGACAATTTCTTTTTTTTAAACAAAACCTGCACTGCACTGCCTATAAATTAAAAAAAAACAAAAAAACTTATAGGTGTCACTGCACTGTCTTTAAATTAAAAAAAAACAAAAAAAACTTACAGGTGTATGATTGCACTGTCTTTAAATTAAAAAAAAACCCCAACAAACCTATAGGTGTCATTGCACTGTCTTTAAATTTAAAAAAAACAAACTTATAGGTGTCACTGCACTGTCTTTAAATTTAAAAAAAAAGTTAAAGGTGTCACTGCACTGTCTTAAATTAAAAAAAACAAAAAAAACTTATAGGTGTAACTGCACTGTCTTTAAATTAAAAAAAAACTTATAGGTGTCACTGCACTGTCTTTAAATTGAAAAGAACAAAACTTATAAGTGTCATTGCACTGTCTTTAAATTTAAAAAAAAACAAACAAACTTATAAGTGTCACTGCACTGTCTTTAAATTAAAAGAAAACAAAAAAACTTATAGGTGTCATTGCACTGTCTTTAAATTTAAAAAAAACAACAACAAACTTATAGGTGTCATTGCACTGTCTTTAAATTTGTAAAAAAAACAAACTTATAGGTGTCACTGCACTGTCTTTAAATTAAAAAAAAAGGTTATAGTTGTCACTGCACTGTCTTAAACTAAAAAAAAATGAGCTTATAGGTGTAACTGCACTGTCTTTAAATTAAAAAAAAACAACTTATAGGTGTCACTGCACTGTCTTTAAATTGAAAAGAACAAAACTTATAAGTGTCATTGCACTGTCTTTAAATTAAAAAACAACAAAACAACTCATAGGTGTCACTGCACTGTCTTTAAATTAAAAAAAAACAAAAAAACTTATAGGTGTCATTGCACTGCCTTTAAATTAAAAAAAGAGGTTATAGGTGTCACTGCACTGTCTTTAAATTATAACCAAAAAAAAACTTATAGGTGTCACTTCACTGTCTTTAAATTAAAAAAAAACAACAAAAAACTTATAGGTGTCACTGCACTGTCTTTAAATAAAAACCATGTTGATGAGCCCATCAGTAATTGTACATTTTTATGTGTGGATACATTTTTGCTATGAAATAATTTTCTGTGTGGAATTATTTATAACCGTGGAAGTCCTATACCTTATTTTATATAGAACAAAGAACAAAGTTCAACTGCATAGTTCAACCTAAATTTTGTACTCCATAACAATGTCAGTTTCAGAGCAGTCTTATGACTTGCAATACAAAGAAAATACTTTTTATACCCCCGACAAACAAAGTTTGAGGGGGTATATTGGAGTCACCCTGTGGTCGGTCTGTCTGTCTGTTGGTCGGTCGGTCTGTCCGTTGCAATTTTCCTTGTCCGGAGCATCACTTGAAAAGTACTGGATGGAATTTCATCAAATGTCATACAATGGTAGAATATAATGACAGGAAGTGCATTGTACAAGAAACATAACTCTATTATTGCTAATTACAGAGTTATTGCCCTTTGATATTTTTTCTTGTCCGTAGCATAACTTGAAAAGTACCGGATGGAATTTCATCAAGCTTCATACAATGGTAGAATATAATGAGAGGAAGTGCAGTGTACAAGAAACATAACTCTATTCTTGCTAATTACAGAGTTATTGCCCTTTGATATATTTCCCTTGTCCGGAGCATTACTTTTAAAGTACTGGATGGAATTCCATCAAACTTCATACAATGGTAGAATATAATGACAGGAAGTGCAGTGTACAGGAAACATAACTCTATTCTTGCTAATTACAGAGTTATTGCCCTTTGATATATTTCCCTTGTCCAGAGCATAACTTTAAAACTATTGGATATAATTTAATAAAACTTCATACAATGGTAAATCATTTTCTGTCATGGCAGCGTTCGGGGGTATTCATCACCTTCAGTGATAGCTCTAGTTTGTTTTATAATGAAGAAACAACAAATCAACCAAAAAGATGTCTAGCTGTAGGATTTATAACAAAATAATTTTGTCATGAAAACTCCAAACAAAAAAATTAAATTTTGGCACTTTAAACAATAAATTTTGCTTAAATTTGATTTTAGAGACAAATATAAACGCAAGTTCTGATTGTGAGCTCACGGTGGAAAAAAGAAACTTTATAATTTTCATTATTTTAACAAGTTGCTCTAAGGAATAAAATGTGTGTTTTTTCTTGAGACAAAACTTGTGCTAAAAGATTGATTAGTTCAAAAAAGTTAAGAAGCCTTCAAAGTATTGTTTTATATCTAATATTTGTTGTGAACAAGATGAAATATTCACTCGGGCAGTTGATGATCAAACTTCAATTTTTTTATCTAAAAAAATGTGTTTAATGTAAAAGTCTCCAACAAGAACTAGATTCGTTTCCTCAATATTGGCATTGTAACAAAGATGGCTAAGTAAATTGGATTAATTTGGTCAAGAAATACTTGCTGGTTTTTATTTGCAGTTATAAGAGAAGTATTTTTACATTAGTCCTATTAGCTGTTGCTCTCAATAGACATAATAGGCTGATAACATAGCTACTGATCTCAATAGACATAATAGGCTGATAACATAGCTGCTGATCTCAACAAACATAGTAGGCTGATAAAATAGCTGCTGATCTCAACAAACATAGTAGGCTGATAAAATAGCTGCTGATCTCAATAGACATAATAGGCTGATAACATAGCTGCTGATCTCAATAGACATAATAGGCTGATAACTTATAGCTGCTGATCTCAATAGACATAATAGGCTGATTACATAGCTGCTGATCTCAATAGACATAATAGGCTGATAACATAGCTGCTGATCTCAATAGATATAATAGGCTGATAACTTATAGCTGCTGATCTCAATAGACATAATAGGCTGATTACATAGCTGCTGATCTCAATAGACATAATAGGCTGATAACATAGCTGCTGATCTCAATAGATATAATAGGCTGATAACATAGCTGCTGATCTCAATAGACATAATATGCTGATAACATAACTGCTGATCTCAATAGACATAATAGGCTGATAACATAGCTGCTGATCTCAATAGACATAATAGGCTGATAACATAGCTGCTGATCGCAATAGACATAATAGGCTGATAACATAGCTGCTGATCTCAATAGACATAATAAATAGGCTGATAACATAGCTGCTGATCTCAATAGACATAATAGGCTGATAACATATAGCTGCTGATCTCAGTAGACATAATAGGTTAATAACATAGCTGCTGATCTCAATATACATAATAAGCTGATAACATAGCTGCTGATCTCAATAGACATAATAGGGTGATAACATTTAGCTGCTGATCTCAATGGACATAACAGGTTGATTACATAGCTGCAGATCTCAATAGACATAATAGGCTTGATCTCAGTAGACATAATAGGCTGATAACTTATAGCTGCTGATCTCAGTAGATATAATAGGCTGATAACATATAGCTGCTGATCTCAATAGACATAATAGACTGATAACTTATAGCTGCTGATCTCAGTAGATATAATAGGCTGATAACATATAGCTGCTGATCTCAGTAGACATAATAGGCTGATAACATATAGCTGCTGGTCTCAGTAGACATAATAAGCTGATAACATAGCTACTGATCTACATAGACATAATAGGGTGATAACATATAGCTGCTGATCTCAGTATACATAATAGGCTGATAACAAAGCTTCTTATCTCAATAGACATAATAGGCTGATACTATATAGCTGCTGATCTCAACAAACATAATAGGCTGATAACTTATAGCTGCTGATCTCAATAGACATAATAGGCTGATAACATAGCTGCTGATCTCAGTAAACATAATAGGCTAATAACATATAGCTGCTGATCTCAGTTGACATAATAGGCTAATAACTTATAGCTGCTGATCTCAACAAACATAATAGGCTGATAACTTATAGCTGCTGATCTCAGTAGACATAATAGGCTGATAACATAGCTGCTGATCTCAGTAGACATAATAGGCTAATAACATATAGCTGCTGATCTCAATTGACATAATAGGCTAATAACTTATAGCTGCTGATCTCAACAAACATAATAGGCTGATAACTTATAGCTGCTGATCTCAATAGACATGATAGGCTGATAACGTAGCTGCTGATCTCAGTAGACATAATAAGCTGATAACATAGCTGCTGATCTCAGTAGACATAATAGGCTAATAACATATAGCTGCTGATCTCAATAGACATAATGGGCTGATAACATAGCTGCTGATATCAGTAGACATAATAGGCTGATAACATAGTTGCTGATCTCAATAGACATAATAGGCTGATAACATAGCTGCTTATCTCAATAGACAGAATAGGCTGAAAACATAGCTTCTTATCTCAATAGACATAATATGCTGATAGTATAGCTGCTGATCTCAATTGACATAAGTTGATCATATAGTTGCTTGTCATAATAGACATAATAGGTTGATCACATAGCTGCTGGTCATAATAAACATAATAGGTTGATTACAGAGCTGCTGGTCATAATAGACATAATAGGTTGGTTACATAGCTGCTGGTCACAATAGGCTGATCACATAGCTGCTTATCTCAACAGACATTAAAGGGTGATAACATAGCTGCTGACCACAATATACATAATAGGTTGATTACAAAGCTGCTAATCATAATAGACATAGGCTGACTGAATAGAGGATGATAAAAGGTCACTTAAGTGGTCACTTTTTTGTGAGAAAAATAAGAAAACAGACTGATCACACAGATTATGATTACAATAGTCTTAACACATAATAGCTTATCACATAGATAGTGATAACAATAGATGCATCACATACATCATGATCACAATAGAGTCATCACATAATAGCTTATCACATAGATAGTGATAACAATAGATGCATCACATACATCATGATCACAATAGAGTCATCACATAATAGCTTATCACATAGATAGTGATAACAATAGATGCATCACATACATCATTATTACAATAGTCTTATCACAAAGATAGTGATAACAATAGGTGCATCACATAAATTGTGATCACAATGGAGTCTTATCACATAATAGCTTATCACATACATAGTGATAACAACAGATGCATCACATACATTGTGATCACAATAGAGTCTTATCACAAAATTACTTATCACATAGATAGTGATAACAATATATGCATCACATACATTGTGATCACAATAGTCTTATCACAATATTATTTATCACATAGATAGTGATAACAATATATACATCACATACATTGTGATCAAAATAGAGTCTTATCACATTATAGTTTATCACATAGATAGTGATAACAATAGATGCATCACATACGTTGTGATTACAATAGTCTTATCACAAAGATAGTGATAACAATAGGTGCATCACATAGATTGTGATCACAATGGAGTCTTATCACATAATAGCTTATCACATACATAGTGATAACAATAGATGCATCACATACATTGTGATCACAATAGAGTCTTATCACAAAATTACTTATCACATAGATAGTGATAACAATATATGCATCACATACATTGTGATCACAATAGTCTTATCACATTATAGCTTATCACATAGATAGTGATAACCATAGATGCATCACAAACATCGTGATTACAGAAGTCTTATTACATTATTGCTTATCATTTAGATAGTGATAACAATAGATGCATCACATACATCGTGATTACAATAGAGTCTTATCACATACAGGCCTTAAACTGCTCAAGTACCCCAGAATTGCAATGCGTTCGTGCTCCGTTCATGCTCTGTTCGCGCTCTGTTTGCACAAAATCAGTTAAGTGCAGTTAATTTAATGCACTCACAAATGATGAGCAGTGTAAACTTCATATCTGAGTGGTCTATACTATCCGTTTCGCGTTCACTCTGTTCGTTCAGTGTTTCCCCATGTTCAGTCCGCTTAGTTCGGTTTCAGGCACTTAACAAATCGCAACATCTTAACTCTTAAAGTAATTCTGTATTGAATTCTTAAATTAAGCTGTTCCTTTGGAGCACTACATAAATTTATCCATGGGACTTAGTCATGGTAATTTGATTCATAATCCGATTGTTTGTCTGCATATTGTGTCATCCGCTGGGCAAAAGGTTGTCAATATTCATATTAACCATAAGTCTGTCATTTGATGTGTGATCAGTGGCCTATGTGATCAAAGGATATTGCACGTAACCAACTTCTATTGTCCTGACCATAATGTGTTTGCGTCAGTAATTTCTTTGATATACCCAGTGACTTAATTGTTTATATGTCTCTGGAAAAGAAAAGTTGTACACAAAATTTACAGATACATCATCAACATAAACTAAATATATTGTAATTGTAATTAATAATCCCATACGTTTATACCTACTTCAATTATTTGATCAGTGTAAATCACTGATTTGATATTGTTTCTTCCTTACTACGTTATCATAACAACATTAAAAACATTGATGTCAACATGCCACTTTCAAGTTTCATTTCACCAAAGAACTTAATAATTTCTTGATTTCTCCGAATTATTCCTTTGATATTTACCGATATATGGTTACGTCACACTGCATCACAGAAACGCTGATGTGAGACGGATTTCGTATAAAAAGCAGATAGTAAAAAATCAATTGGTGATTTTTCGGTCTATTTAACACAAAAAAAACCTGCTCATGTACCAATTTTACTCTAATGTAATTTTTGCCAGGTGAATGATTCTTAACCCTTTACTTCATATAGACGCCTTTGGACACCTCTAATATAGAAGGCTTTTTAATTGTTGTGTAAATTATGTTTATATTAACTGACAGAGTGGAAAAAAGTGCAGGAAGTGTTCAGATTGCTCGTTCAAAGGCCTGTGATTGGTGCGGGAAAACGCGTATCTATGGAGTAAAGGGTTAATTCAAACCACACCATGTCATTAAATAAGAAATATATAGGTCTAAATCAATACTAAAACAAAATAAGTATTTTATTAAATAAGTATTATTATCATTATCATTAATATTATTATTACTGTTTATTATCTTCTTACCATTATCATTATAATTATTATTTTAATTATTATTATTGTTATCATTATAATTACCATCAGCATCATCAGCAGCAGCTATAGCAGCGGTATAGTAGTAATTGAGGTAGTAGTAGCATCAGTAGTAGTAGAAGTAGCAACAGCAGTAGTAGTAGTTGTTGTATTATTTTTATTATTATTAGTAGTAGTATTAGTAATGGTAGTGGAAATAGTTGCAAATATACAGTTGACAATGTGATATATGCACCGGAAGTTGCTTTTAAATGATTTAATTATTACTGTTTGTTTCGAAAATGGGGTTTATATATGGCTTCAGTAAATTTACAAAAACTTTTAACTGATAGAATGATTTATGTTTTTATTTTATGTAAAATGACAAAGATATCAGAGATGACTGACAGTATACAAAGAGTGTCATACCGCCGCCGCCCGTGGTGTGTACCACATGTATGTCACTTTGATAAATAATTAACTGGTGATTTATCAGTCAGTTGACCACGAAAGTACCCTTGGCATGTCTTTCAATAAAAATATATATGTCTTAAAAGCTGAAAAGGTGTCGATAAAACACAGAATCAGAAAGTGTCCTAACATAACCGCGAGTTAATGGGAGAATATGACCTGCACTTTTTTACTGGATTGTACAGCATTTGCTAAAAGAAAAATTCATATGGAAATTGAAACATAATGATTTTTAATTTTATAACATATGATATATAACATTGTGTCAGTTCAAATATTTTCTTCCTGCGGAATTTTTCTCAATTACCCCCAGTACAACTTACAGGCATGGTACATATACCATCATGTGATCACTTTTTATCTGTCTCAATAAACATCATGACTTCAGATTTTATCTGTAAATTATGGACCCTTTATTAAGCAGCCCGTTTGGCCATTTCCCTTGGGTGGCTGCTTAATATAGGTTATATTGTATATTGATAAGTTAAATATTGATATTTATGAAATAGTTGCCAAATTGATGACTAAGATCACAGTTTTATAATGCATTACACCAAAAAACATTAATAAAAACTACATAGTTTATAATATGTAAAAATAAAATTCAGTTTTTATCTCAGTTTCAGTTATCGTCTCAACTCTCTCATAACGTAAAAAAAAGAGTGTATCCAAATGAACGAGTGAAATCAGTAGCACACAAATAGTTTTGTAATCGGTTATCTTACTGTGTGTAGTGTATAGTGCTTGTATTGTGCATCTGAGTGCATTTAGGGTGTCTGCTTTCTTGCGCTTAAGAGCACGTTTCTTATTCAAAACCCAGCGTTCTGTCTGCGTTCAGTTTGCGCTACGTTCGCGCTCCATTTACGCTCTGAGTGCACTCTGTTTGCATGCATTTGGGGTTCTTGAGCAGTTAAGGGTCTGTTATAGCTTATCACAAAGATAGTGATAACAAAAGATGCATCACATACATCATGATTACAATAGTCTTATCACATAATTGTTTATCACAAAGATAGTGATAATAATATATGCATCACATACGTCGTGATTGCAATAGTCTTATCACATAATTGTTTATCACAAAGATAGTGATAACAATAAATGCATCACATACGTCGTGATTGCAATAGTTTTATCACATAATTGTTTATCACAAAGATAGTGATAACAATATATGCATCACATACGTCGTGATTGCAATAGTCTTATCACATAATTGTTTATCACAATGGTAGTGGTAACAATAAATGCATCACATATGTCATGATTGCAATAGTCTTATCACATAATTGTTTATCACAATGATAGTGATAACAATAGATGCATCACATACATCATGATTACAATAGTCTTATCACAAAATTGTTTATCATAAAGATAGTGATAACAAAAGATGCATCACATGCATCATGATTACAATAGTCTTATCACATAATTGTTTATCACAATGATAGTGATAACAATAGATGCATCACATATGTCGAGGTTACAAGTCTTATCACATAATTGGATGCATCACATACATCATGATTACAATAGTCTTATCACATAATTGTTTATCACAATGATAGTGATAACAATAGATGCATCACATACGTCGTGATTACAAGTCTTATCACATAATTGTTTATCACAAAAATAGTGATAACAAAAGATGCATCACATACGTCGTGATTACAATAGTCTTATCACATAATTGTTTATCACAAAAATAGTGATAACAATAGATGCATCACATACATCATGATCACAATAGAATCTTATCACAATAGTTTGTGATACAATAGGATTACATTTGAGCTTGCTGTCTAAAAAATGGAACCATATTAAGTAAACAGCATAGTTATATGTTGAAATACAAATATTCTCAAGAGAGTTCCACACATCTAGTCTTAATTTTATATGATGGAATTCTTTATTTGATAGTTGAAAAGCGTAATGCTCTATGGGATGCATTTGTTGCATGAGGTAATAAATTTCAGAAAGTTTGTTTCAGTAAACATCTGAGATAGTTCCCGTGGTGAACAAGAGATTGAAATACGGGAATAAATGGTTAGAAAGTAACTATCTACGAGAAACTAAACTATAGATTTTCAATATATTTCAATGTAATCCTGGTGATACTCGGTGCTTTACATAGAATGACACTTTATATGCAATGTAATTATTGCGCTGCAATTTAAAATTGCATGCAGGAACTGTTTGTGAGTAGATGAAAATATAATTAAATACTCTTCCACTCAGTTAAAGTGCTGGTGTTGATCAAGATAATGTGAAAAAAAAAGAAAAACAAGAGCTTATTTTGAAGACATCGTCATTTATCGTCCACCCATCTTTATGCCCCCGCCATTCCAAGAATAGTTAATGAAGATTGCTATAGTTTTTGTCACTTTTTTCCTATGGATAGAATTTGATGAAACTTCCCAGTATTTAAGATTAGTGTATGTTCATGAAATATCAGAAATAAAAAAACACAATATGTTACCTTACATATTTTTTGGTATTACCTCCTCATAAACATACCCGTCCTTGAAAGTTTGCGAAATTATGTAGATTTAACAATTAATGTGAAAAAAACTATTTAAAATTGTTTGCATGTAGCATTTAATTAAAACTATTACATAATTTATTATATGCATGCATATACTATTAAATTTTATGGAAATGGTAATTATAAGCTTGAAATTAACTGTTTAGAGTTTTCAAAAAGAAAATAATTTCTGCAAAGTGACAGTTGTTTTTCAATTTTGTAGTAATATAGCGTTGTTTTTTTTTAATATTTTGATATAATGTATGGAGAAACTTTGCCTAAAACCTCACAAAATACTCCCTATAATACCTATTCTAATGATAATCAAAATAAAAAAGTACACTATACTGCGTGATTTGAGAAAAAATTAAAGTTTGTTACCGTTAATTAAACTGCAGTTGCAAAATTACCGTTTTATACTAAATGAGCATATTTGTATAAATATTTAGAGTTCTGTTATATTTCATATTCAGGTTAAATTGCTATACACAATAGTTTTCTACCAGTATGCATATTTCATATATTGACCACTATATAAAAGACCAATTTTAGGCAAATCTGTAAATGATTGTGCAATCTTAAATAGGGTCATTTGCAGTTTAGTAGTATGTTGTTATTCTGGCAGGTCTCAACAAAATGCATCCCTTTGAGCGCAGAATTGGTGCGCTTGAAAAACTATAGCAATCGTCCTTAAGAGTCATAAATTATTAACCTGGTCAGGGCATTCATCTGGTATAATATTTGGTTTCTGATGAGGTATGTATTTAACCCTTTACTTCATAAAGACGTCTTTGGACACCTCTAATATTGAACTAAGCATTCATTCACCAGTATCAGCTATGGGTGAATTATGTTTATATTAAATGACAGAGTGGAAAACAGTGCAGGAAGTGTTCAGATTGCTTGTTACAAGTAATCTGAACTCTTCCTGCATTGTTTTCAAAGGCCTTCTTTGATTGGTGCAGGAAAACGTGTATCTATGGAGTAAAAGGTTAAAATTGATATTATGAGTGTACCTGTATAACCCCATTATAAATCAATTGCTAGATTATCATCCAAATTTTTCTTAAAAACGGGGAGGACAGGAGTATTTTATTTTTTATTTTCATAAATTTTCAGCATGAATATTAGAGGGCGGGCGGGGATGATAATCTAGTAATTAATTTATTATGGTCTAATATAAAATACAAGCAAGTTTGATATTTGTCATTTAATATCGGTAATATTTTACAGGAGTTTATGACCCCTTTTCATCATAATTGACGGGGAAAAATGGTTTCCTATTAGTAGTGTAGGTTCATTTGTGTCGATAGACACATTTCGAGATCTGTTAAAAGTTTCCATGATTATGCAAACTGGTTATATGTTTAAAGAGATTCATGGCAATGCTGAAATGAAATTTACTTAATTGTTCACACATCCAATCAGTGTCGGTACTTCAAGTCCTTTGATTGTCACATGTGACCGCAATTACATGAAATATGATCTTTAATCTTATTAAAGAATTGTGACCCTTCCTAAAATAGCAATCAAATTACGGGTCTGCACACATAAGGCCAAATGAAAAAAAAAATTGTTTCCTGTGACATGCTTGAAAACATTACGTTGATAGACAGAAATTTTCTTCTATCTTTTTTTTTCCATGGATCAAAATGGAGCAAAGTGCAAATTTTTTTTTAATAAAATTATTTGAATTACTGACACGGTTGGGTCACAGGAAATAAAACTATTTTTTTCATTTGGCCTAAAAGGGGTGTTATAAATATACATTTGAATCATAATGTTAATAACATTGATATAATTTTCTGAAATAGAGATGCAAGTAAGTGAAAAATATGTGAACAAAAACTGTTTATGACAAGTGGTTGTTTTATAGAGGTAACACCACTTACACAGGTTTGACTGTATACATATTTGAATATTTTGTGAAAAAATCCCAACCTTTTATGATTGTGTTCTTATTTAATATTGTGAAAAGAACTTTTTGTTTATGTAAATTTAAAATGGTTTTAAAAAATGCAGTAGTGACTCAGTTGTTCAACTTTATTTTTACTTCACAGGAAAGACATAGCAATGGGAAGATATAACTGGGAAACAAGAAAGAAATGGAGAGAAAATCAAAAGGTATTCACTTCAACGTTAAATTTTGGTGTCACACCCATCACCTATACATGTGCAGGCCCTCATTATATTTATGTGTCCAACCACTATATGTGGGTTGGAGTAAGGAGATATTTTGTCTGCCCCATCATGTATACTTGAGCAGGTCACTCCTTCCATCATTGTCATCATATTTAAGTGTCACAACACTATATGTGGGTTGGAGTGTGGAGGTATTTTGTCTGCCCCATCACCTATACTTGAGCAGGTCACTGCACTCCTAAAATTCTCATCATATTTATGTGTCCCACCACTATATGTGGGTTGGAGTGCTGAGGTATTTTGTGCTGCCCCATCATCTATATTTGAGCAGGTCACTCTTCCTAAATTTCTAATCATATTAATGTGTCCCGACACTATAATTTATGTGGGTTGGAGTGCGGAGGTATTTTGTTTGCCCCATCACCTATACTTGAGCAGGTCACTCCTCCTAAAATTCTTATCATATTTATGTGTCCCACCACTATATGCGGTTGGAGTGCTGAGGTATTTTGTCTGCCCCATCACCTATACTTGAGCAGGTCACTCCTCCTAAACTTCTTATCATATTTATGTGTCCCACCACTATATGTGGGTTGGAGTGCGGAGGTATTTTGTCTGCCCCATCACCTATACTTGAGCAGGTCACTCCTCCTAAACTTCTTATCATATTTATGTGTCCCACCACTATATGTGGTTGGAGTGCGGAGGTATTTTGTCTGCCCCATCACCTATACTTGAGCACGTCACTCCTCCTAAAATTCTTATCATATTTATGTGTCCCAACACTATATGTGGGTTGGAGTGCGGAGGTATTTTGTCTGCCCCATCATCTATACTTGAGCTGGTCACTACTCCTAAAATTTCATCATATTTATGTGTCCCACCACTATTATGTGGGTTGGAGTGCGAAGGTATTTTGTCTTGCCCCATCACCTATACTTGAGCTGGTCACTACTCCTAAAATTCTCATCATATTTATGTGTCCCACCACTATATGTGGGTTGGAGTGCGGAGGTATTTTGTCTGCCCCATCACCTATACTTGAGCAGGTCACTCCTCCTAAAATTCTCATCATATTTATGTGTCCCACCACTATATGTGGGTTGGAGTGCGGAGGTATTTTGTCTTGCCCCATCACCTATACTTGAGCAGGTCACTCCTCCTAAAATTCTCATCATATTTATGTGTCCCACCACTATATGTGGGTTGGAGTGCGGAGGTATTTTGTCTGCCCCATCACCTATACTTGAGCAGGTCACTCCTCCTAAACTTCTTATCATATTTATGTGTCCCACCACTATATGTGGTTGGAGTGCGGAGGTATTTTGTCTGCCCCATCACCTATACTTGAGCACGTCACTCCTCCTAAAATTCTTATCATATTTATGTGTCCCAACACTATATGTGGGTTGGAGTGCGGAGGTATTTTGTCTGCCCCATCACCTATACTTGAGCTGGTCACTACTCCTAAAATTTCATCATATTTATGTGTCCCACCACTATTATGTGGGTTGGAGTGCGGAGGTATTTTGTCTTGCCCCATCACCTATACTTGAGCTGGTCACTACTCCTAAAATTCTCATCATATTTATGTGTCCCACCACTATTATGTGGGTTGGAGTGCGGAGGTATTTTGTCTTGCCCCATCACCTATACTTGAGCTGGTCACTACTCCTAAAATTCTCATCATATTTATGTGTCCCACCACTATATGTGGGTTGGAGTGCGGATGTATTTTGTCTGCCCCATCACCTATACTTGAGCAGGCCACTCCTCCTAAAATTCTCATCATATTTATGTGTCCCACCACTATATGTGGGTTGGAGTGCGGAGGTATTTTGTCTGCCCCATCACCTATACTTGAGCTGGTCACTACTCCTAAAATTCTCATCATATTTATGTGTCCCACCACTATTATGTGGGTTGGAGTGCGGAGGTATTTTGTCTTGCCCCATCACCTATACTTGAGCTGGTCACTACTCCTAAAATTCTCATCATATTTATGTGTCCCACCACTATTATGTGGGTTGGAGTGCGGAGGTATTTTGTCTTGCCCCATCACCTATACTTGAGCTGATCACTACTCCTAAAATTCTCATCATATTTATGTGTCCCACCACTATATGTGGGTTGGAGTGCGGAGGTATTTTGTCTGCCCCATCACCTATACTTGAGCAGGCCACTCCTCCTAAAATTCTCATCATATTTATGTGTCCCACCACTATATGTGGGTTGGAGTGCGGAGGTATTTTGTCTGCCCCATCACCTATACTTGAGCTGGTCACTACTCCTAAAATTCTCATCATATTTATGTGTCCCACCACTATATGTGGGTTGGAGTGCGGAGGTATTTTGTCTGCCCCATCACCTATACTTGAGCAGGCCACTCCTCCTAAAATTCTCATCATATTTATGTGTCCCACCACTATTATGTGGGTTGGAGTGCGGAGGTATTTTGTCTGCCCCATCACCTATACTTGAGCTGGTCACTACTCCTAAAATTCTCATCATATTTATGTGTCCCACCACTATATGTGGGTTGGAGTGCGGAGGTATTTTGTCTGCCCCATCACCTATACTTGAGCTGGTCACTCCTCCTAAACTTCTCATCATATTTATGTGTCCCACCACTATATGTGGTTGGAGTGCGGAGGTATTTTGTCTTGCCCCATCATCTATACTTGAGCTGGTCACTACTCCTAAAATTCTCATCATATTTATGTGTCCCACCACTATATGTGGGTTGGAGTGCGGAGGTATTTTGTCTTGCCCCATCACCTATACTTGAGCTGGTCACTACTCCTAAAATTCTCATCATATTTATGTGTCCCACCACTATATGTGGGTTGGAGTGCGGAGGTATTTTGTCTTGCCCCATCACCTATACTTGAGCTGGTCACTACTCCTAAACTTCTTATCATATTTATGTGTCCCACCACTATATGTGGTTGGAGTGCGGAGGTATTTTGTCTGCCCCATCACCTATACTTGAGCACGTCACTCCTCCTAAAATTCTTATCATATTTATGTGTCCCAACACTATATGTGGGTTGGAGTGTGGAGGTATTTTGTCTGCCCCATCACCTATACTTGAGCACGTCACTCCTCCTAAAATTTCATCATATTTATGTGTCCCACCACTATATGTGGGTTGGAGTGCGGAGGTATTTTGTCTGCCCCATCACCTATACTTGAGCAGGTCACTCCTCCTAAAATTCTTATCATATTTATGTGTCCCACCACTATATGTGGGTTGGAGTGCGGAGGTATTTTGTCTGCCCCATCATCTATACTTGAGCAGGTCACTCCTCCTAAAATTCTCATCATATTTATGTGTCCCACCACTATATGTGGGTTGGAGTGCGGAGGTATTTTGTCTGCCCCATCACCTATACTTGAGCTGGTCACTACTCCTAAATTTCTCATCATATTTATGTGTCCCACCACTATATGTGGGTTGGAGTGCGGAGGTATTTTGTCTGCCCCATCATCTATACTTGAGCAGGTCACTCCTCCTAAACTTCTTATCATATTTATGTGTCCCACCACTATATGTGGGTTGGAGTGCGGAGGTATTTTGTCTGCCCCATCATCTATACTTGAGCAGGTCACTCCTCCTAAACTTCTTATCATATTTATGTGTCCCACCACTATATGTGGGTTGGAGTGCGGAGGTATTTTGTCTGCCCCATCACCTATACTTGAGCAGGTCACTCCTCCTAAACTTCTTATCATATTTATGTGTCCCACCACTATATGTGGGTTGGAGTGCGGAGGTATTTTGTCTGCCCCATCATCTATACTTGAGCAGGTCACTCCTCCTAAACTTCTTATCATATTTATGTGTCCCACCACTATATGTGGGTTGGAGTGCGGAGGTATTTTGTCTGCCCCATCACCTATACTTGAGCAGGTCACTCCTCCTAAACTTCTTATCATATTTATGTGTCCCACCACTATATGTGGGTTGGAGTGCGGAGGTATTTTGTCTGCCCCATCATCTATACTTGAGCAGGTCACTCCTCCTAAACTTCTTATCATATTTATGTGTCCCACTACTATATGTGGGTTGGAGTGCGGAGGTATTTTGTCTGCCCCATCACCTATACTTGAGCAGGTCACTACTCCTAAAATTCTCATCATATTTATGTGTCCCACCACTATATGTGGGTTGGAGTGCGGAGGTATTTTGTCTGCCCCATCACCTATACTTGAGCAGGTCACTCCTCCTAAACTTCTTATCATATTTATGTGTCCCACCACTATATGTGGGTTGGAGTGCGGAGGTATTTTGTCTGCCCCATCACCTATACTTGAGCAGGTCACTCCTCCTAAACTTCTTATCATATTTATGTGTCCCACCACTATATGTGGGTTGGAGTGCGGAGGTATTTTGTCTGCCCCATCACCTATACTTGAGCTGGTCACTACTCCTAAACTTCTTATCATATTTATGTGTCCCACCACTATATGTGGGTTGGAGTGCGGAGGTATTTTGTCTGCCCCATCACCTATACTTGAGCTGGTCACTACTCCTAAAATTCTCATCATATTTATGTGTCACACCACTATATGTGGGTTGGAGTGCGGAGGTATTTTGTCTGCCCCATCATCTATACTTGAGCATGTCACTCCTCCTAAAATTCTCATCATATTTATGTGTCCCACCACTATATGTGGGTTGGAGTGCGGAGGTATTTTGTCTTGCCCCATCACCTATACTTGAGCTGGTCACTACTCCTAAAATTCTCATCATATTTATGTGTCCCACCACTATATGTGGGTTGGAGTGCGGAGGTATTTTGTCTGCCCCATCACCTATACTTGAGCTGGTCACTACTCCTAAACTTCTTATCATATTTATGTGTCCCACCACTATATGTGGGTTGGAGTGCGGAGGTATTTTGTCTGCCCCATCACCTATACTTGAGCACGTCACTCCTCCTAAACTTCTTATCATATTTATGTGTCCCACCACTATATGTGGGTTGGAGTGCGGAGGTATTTTGTCTGCCCCATCACCTACACTTGAGCAGGTCACTCCTCCTAAACTTCTTATCATATTTATGTGTCCCACCACTATATGTGGTTGGAGTGCGGAGGTATTTTGTCTGCCCCATCACCTATACTTGAGCAGGTCACTACTCCTAAAATTATCATCATATTTATGTGTCCCACCACTATATGTGGGTTGGAGTGCGGAGGTATTTTGTCTGCCCCATCACCTATACTTGAGCTGGTCACTACTCCTAAAATTCTCATCATATTTATGTGTCCCACCACTATATGTGGGTTGGAGTGTGGAGGTATTTTGTCTTGCCCCATCACCTATACTTGAGCAGGCCACTCCTCCTAAAATTCCTATGGGATTTCGATCAAGCTCGGTAATAATTGAACTATGCTATCAGAGGTAGGTGAAATTGTTTTTATTACCTAATCATGTTCGGACTGACTCATCCTAATCTTCTCACAGATTGTGACGGTACTTGGTAGAAAGTATAAGCTTGAATTGTTGAAATTGCACAGTTCTTCCCAGTGTCCATTGGAATTTGATTGAGTTATGGTCGTTTAATGATTTTATTGTTTCACCTTTTCGTAGATAAAAATAGAAGGGTCAAGGTCAACTATTGTGATCACTCTTCATCCATCTGTCTGTCAATCTATCCATAAACAATATTTGCTTCACAGGACATCTCCTCTGAATATGCTCATCTGATTTAAATCAAACACTACAGGAATGATCCTTGGATGGTCCTTTACAAAAATTGTTAAAACTTGATCCTTGTGGAACTCTGGTTGCCTTTGCAACAGAAAGGAAAAACTTTAAAAAATCTTCTTGTCTGAAACTAAAGTGGTTCAATTTTAAAGTAATTTCATTGTAATTTTCCTTGGGTGACTCTCTCTACCAAAATTGTTGAAGCAATCATGATTGCCTGGTTTCCTATATATGGCTATATTGGTGAAAACTAAATTTAAATCTCGCTCATGGCAGCAACATTGGGCCATCTTGGCCCTCTTGCTTGTGTTAGCTTTGGACTTGAATCGATAACTTTGGTTCTTCATAGTCTCACTGTCTCAACTTATAGGGACGAACAAAAGAGATGAGACATTTAAATCTGTTGAATTCTCTTATAATGTTAACATCGGAATACAATTCAATTTTGCTAACACTTTAAACTGTTAAACCTTTGGAAAAAAAATAAGGAATTGGCCTGAGACCCTTTTATATGCAAGAGATTAAAACTGGGATCACCCTGGTTTCTGAGGTAGTCAAGTGGTGAATATTCCGACAGCTCATGTTGTCACTTAATAGTGACATTAACAAGGAGAGAAGGTATCACAACTTGATATTGGAGAATGCCGCAGGACATATTTGTCCATTATCTATTTTCAGTTCTTCAATAACTTAATTAGTCCCTGATAGAGAAATTATAAAAACAGCAAACTTGGAGATCAATTTGGTTTGTTGTTGTTGTGTTGTTTATTTTCATCTATAATCCAGAGGATTAATTCCTTCTTTGGAATTTCTTAACCCAGTTGCAGTATTAATAATTTTTAATGATTTTGAGATTTTACAAAATATCATATAATTATGTGATTCATTAAAAATATTATTTTTCTATAATATTTATATCATTTTTTAAACTTATTTAATTTACATTGATTGTGAAACAAGTTCTTACAACTTGCATATTTATTTTATTGTTCCTTGTAGATTTTGTAGTAAAAAGAGTTGCAGTGGTCTAGTTTGATTCTCAGTGGGGTTTGTCCACAGTTTTTCAAATGCACTCCAACAATGCCTTATTCAGGCAAGATATTGTAAAAGAATCGTTCAGAGAGGTTTCAAAGCTGATGGTCCCGTATACAGGGAGAGTCTTACCCATTGGATGTAAAAATTTTTGTTGAACTTCTACGTTAATCATTGATTCAAATGCCTATAAACCTGTGCACTTTGTGATACTGCACAGTAAACAGACAAACAGACAGACAACCAAACAGATAACCAGACAGACAGACAGACAGACAAACAGACAGATAACCAAACAGACAGACAGATAGACAGACAACCAGACATATAACTGGACAGACAGACAGATAAATAGATAGATAAATCAGAACAACATTGATTGACCTTTATGTGTAAGTAACTGCTGCCAAACTGGTTTTCTTTAAACCTATTTCCTCTGACACAACCAGGATAAATTATGCTTTTTGATTGGCAGAAATTTCAAAAACATGTTTTTTAAGACTGCCAATTATAACTAAATTGAACCAAAACTAAAAATTGATTCAAAGTTTGTACATGTTTATGGCATGCGTATTAAACTCCTCCATCTAGGTAGAGCTGTGTTATTAAGTCTGATGTTATGCTCCTATATTATATTTGTGTCAAAGACATTGATTGATTTGAATTATGGTTAAGAAACTCATTTGTTTTGGTTCTCCTATTTACTCCCTTGAATCAATTTTGATGTATAAATTTCGTAAAAAAGAGCAAAATGGCGTGTTTTTGTTTTATAAAAATGCAAATTTTTCTAGATGTCTGACTCCGTTTTCCTCTCCTGTATGATACAAAGTTGTGTTGAATGAACATATTTCACAGCGATGTTTTCGAGTCCTATTCGCAGCTTCTGAAGTATTGGAATTTGATGGGTCCAATAACATAAAAATGATTGGTTGGCAGTCTGAGCGTTACTAGTCAGAGCTGTTGTCAGTTGGTCATTTGTACGCTGCTGTATTATAGACGCATCGGATGGGCAGTGATTGTGATTAAGTCGTCGATATTGGTAAAGTGTGCTCTGCAGTTTGGATCATGCCGTCTCAAGGATGGAGGCGATCAGCAACCTAAATAACGAAACATTTAAAATCATTATATTTTGCTATAATTGGTGTAAAATAACAAAAACTTGTTTTAAGGTTGAATAAATATTTATTTATTTTTTGTGACACAGCTTTCAGTGTTTTCATATGGAGGTATTATTGTTATTATTGCTGTGTTTTGTTAGAAGTTAACTAGTTTTTATTGATTAATTAAATGATTAATTACTGAAAAAAAATTGTTTCATAGGCGTGATTGATGAAAATGTGTTGTTTTTTGTCAGTGGAAAAAAGATCTGGATATACACGATTTTATTAAAGGTGTGCTTACTATCATTGTGTGATTTATAACAAGAGGAAATTATTCATTGGATTCTCTTAAAAGTAAATTGATTGATGGAGCTGGGGCGACAGTTTTTACAAGCTTGAAGGTAATGGAGTGTTTTTGTAGTTTTATTTCAAGTATTTAATGTATTTTTGGATATTTAACATTATTTTTATGCCAAAGAGGCATATCAAATAAATTGGGTGTTTTGGGGATAAAAGGTTAAATAATGATCATCATTTGTGTCATCATTTTCAGAAAAAGCTATTTAATGAACTTTTTGTCACGAAATTTGTCTTTTTCACTTTTTTTTTTTTTTTCAGTATCATGATTTTGCTATTAGAATGTGAAGTGTTTTTGTTGTTTACTTAACTGCACCCTGTTAATTCTTGCATACTGGCTAAGGATATCTGTATTTTTACTGAGGTTATTTCTACTTAATGGGTAGGGCAAAGATAAAACTTTTATACTGTGACATATACTCTCTGATATTATTTATGAAATATATACATGGCCTAAGTTATATAATTTGACGTCTTCAAGCGATCATTGTATTTGGTATGCAAGAAAAAGGAACATGGCTATTTTTGTTCGAATAGAAAATTTTGTCCTTTGGGAGCTGTCGCAGTAACTTATCAGTCTCATTTCTGCCGAATCAGTTAGCCCTTGGTAAGGAATTTTCTATTCAAACCTCAAACTCAATTATTGCAAGATTTTCTCAAATCCTCATCAATACAAATTCATCAAATCATTCAGAACTAAATGCACAGAGCCATGTAATAACAAACTTCAGATTTATGGTAATAAATGAGGTAGATTCAGATAATAACAATTATCACAATGCACTCTTTAACTTTAAAATTTTCATCCCCAAATGCCCCTGTTTTGTTTTACCCACCCAGACATATTTTATTGTTAAAAGAAAATTGTCAAAATAACAAACAAACAGTTAAAACAGTGCCGCATTTCAATACTTTTGATCTTCAAATAATTTTCTTTCCATGCCATGCAACACATCTGTTTTAATATCTGAAAAATACAAAATACAATTGCACTCTGCCCCTATTTTAAATAATGTCATGGGTGATTATTTTGAAATCAATTGACTATGATCTAAGGTTAAGCCTCCCAAACAAAATCTCTGAACAGAAATATGAAAAAACCTTGTTTAAAATTTATATGACTTTAATTATCTTGTGGCAGGGTGTGTCTGTGTTAGGCCAAAATAGATTAATTGCTTGATTATCATCCCTGTCCATCACCTAATGTTCATGCCGCCTTGACCCTTTTTATTTTCATAAAAAAAAATGAAAAAGAAAAAAAAAAATGAAAAAGAAAAAAAAAAATGAGAATCTATCAAATAATTTATAATGGCCTAAATTACATAACCTAAATAATATTATTTAAGTAAGAAGGTAGCTTTTAACACTGATTACGGATAGTAGTGGAGTTTTTCGGAAGAGTCTATCGCTACATAACATGCCTTAGATGTGTGATCAGCGACTCGTATGGGTTTATCAAACCGGTTTTGCTTTGGTAATTTCTTTGATATACCGCTTGCCGAAATGTATTTACTTGTTTTTCTCAAAGTCGTCAAAGCTGGGACTTTCAGCCCGATGATTGCTTTCATCATTAAAATATTTAATAAAAACGCGCAGTATTACTTGTTTGTTTGAGTTTTTTAACAATGATTTTAATTATAATATTAATGACATTAATAAAGGAAAGTGATCAAACCTGGACCGATTTTATTTTTATGTCGGACCGGAATTGTTTGTGTTAACCATTACGTTTGGAAAAATAGTTGTCAGCAGAGTACAGATCTGTACATCATCAACGTAACTTGAAATAAATAATTGATATAAAATTTCCATACCATTCATAAATTTGATATATTTCCTGTATATTACTAACTTCAATCCAAAAACATGCTTCAATTTTCAAAAAGAAAGACATAAACATGTCACTTTCAAGGACTTGAAATCATGTACATTTCACCCTTACAGTATCTCTTTGATGTTAGCCGATGCACGGTGACATCAGTCATCAAAGAGTTGACAGCAATGGGTTGTTTCACTCAATACATGCAATGAAATTGTTCAGTTGGTTTCCATATAAACTCTCCTTAAGTTGCCCCCATAATAATTGAACCTACGCTCATGTGTATATGTCTGTTTTGGTAAAGTTCATACCGGTCCTATTTAGCTTTCGAATACATTTAATGATTTTCTAAACCACACGAATACTGCACATGCATTTAGTCTGTATATTTTATGTATGTAAAGAAAAGGAATATAAATGCAGACATACAGATAGTCATACTACCGGGAGCTTAATTATTTTGCGCTAAGTTTTCGTTTCATTTAAATGATATTAGTATCACGGATTTTGATAACTTAATATTTAATTAATTGAAAGTATTTACAATATGTTAAAATGATTCGCTTAAATGTTTGACAGTTTTCATTATTTCTTTCCTATTTAATCACATGCCGCGGGTTCATTCATCTGGCACATGTTATAATCAAATATACATATCAACAGGGTTCTTTCGTGATCAGTGTACCAATAAGGCACCAGCTGACTTGCAATTTGACTGACACAAGTGGCGATAATATGACATAACACCACAGGAGGCCCATATTACTAAGTGCGGTATAGCACATTGTGTGTTTTTCAACCTTGTTGTAAATCTTTGTCATTATATTATATAATATAAACATAAATCATAATTTCAGATTTTTTTTTTTAAGTTTAAGCCACATTTAAACCCCATTTGAGAAAAAAAACAGGTATCATAAATTGTTGAAAATGGAATAGTTGTTACATTTGTTGTCATGTATGTCTTTTATTATATAAACTATTAACCAATTTTGAGAGTTTTGCCATCTTTCCATAATACAAAACGAAATTAAAAACCTTCATGTACATATTTTTATACTGTGGTTCTTATTCCATATAATTTGCATGTAGTTATTATGTTAACCAGTTTCGAGTGTCCTTTAGAATAATCAGTTTAAAATATCGTAGAGGTGTAAAAAAGTTGACACATGAACACGCCTGTCAGTTTTATGTACGATACGCCATAAGTTCATCAGACTGCAAATTTGATCTTAATATAGATCAACTATGGCTTTGTAGTAACGTTATTAATAAACAGGACAAACTGATGGACACATCGGCATCTGAGATGATGTACAAGTAATTACATGTAATTACAGACCTGAGCCATATATATTTATTAAATATTACAGATGCGTGTCGGTATTTCCTTTACTGATCAGATTGCAGTTTCGTAGCTGGAAAAATCAACTGCTTTAAATTATTTTATTGTCGCGAAACATTTACCAGTATTACATAACATATTGTGCATATTATATATGAAACCCTCAACAAGCGCAAATGTTATGGTCATTCATTATCATAACAGAATATGGGTATTTATCGTCTTCAACTGATGTGCACAAATGACTTTTTTGTCAAACAAAAATATATTAATTCTATATTATGGTATCTTACATTGTACATAACACGGCCTTTACACTGGATCATATAAGTGTGTGTAATTATGTAATACATAACTGATACCCATAAAACACACGTTACCGAATCCTTATCAGCAGACGCGTGCCTACCGATTGGAAAGCCCGGGGGGGCGGGGGGAGTACCGCGAAAGTAGTCCTGCCAAAAAAAGTAGTACCAAGTTTTATGAAAGTGGTCATGTGACAGTAAACTTAAATGCTCATGGGTAGGAACACGTAATGTTATGTCATGCTAGTCTTTATTGTCTTCACATAACATTTTTCTATCAATGATATGTTTTTATTCACATGACACTTTTACAATCTTTTGCATGTAGACATATTTTAGGTAGAACACACATCACACATTCATTATACACACATACTTAAATACAATCATAATTAATGTTTTTGTTTTGAAAAAGTAAAAAATTGCTAAGATGTTTCGGTTGGGTTTTATAAACGTTTATTTGAAGATATTATTTACAATAAAACATATTAGAGAAACAAAAAGGTGCCCATATTGATGTTTACTCGTAACTTATCTGTTAAATAAAACGTAGATATCAACACAATAATTATCTTAAACATTTTCTGTACCAATTGTATTTTAACTTCGCACAACATTAGCTGTGAAACTGATGCCAACATTAGCATTATCTGCTGTCTGACAAATACCACATGAATAGTATATTATACATATAGTTTGTGGTTGTATATGAAAATGTATCTCATACCTTATAAACATAAACAATTGTCGATGATTAAAATTTAAACGACATAAAATGTGTTCTGCACTTGTTGAAGTATTGCTTAGAATGACGTACAATTACATGTGTTAGAAAATTAGCCAATTTTTTAGTTTTAGGCAAGAAAATGAATCTTTTATGTTTTTTTGTTGTCATTTTTTGTTCTTATAGAACTTTTTCCTCTTGTATTACTGTTGTGGCTGTTGTGACTCTGCAGTCTCCATACTGTCAATGAATGAATGTTGTTACACAGCACACCAACACATAAAACAGTCATTTTGTATGCACAATTAAGATTATTGAATGTGATGATGGATGTTGTTGTTGTTTTGCTTTCAAAAAGATTCAGCCATATTGCAACGGTTTCTACTTGAGACAGTATTCTTAGCCCTGCATATGCCACACTGGATTATCATGCCCCAGACATATGGTATGATACCCCACCCAGTCACATTATACTTACACCAGGTCGACCAGATGAAGAACTATCCTGTAAATGCTATTTAAACACCAAGGGAGAAAAATTCTAGAACAATTTTTCAAGTCTTTGGTCACGATGACCTTGACAGGTATTAAATACCCAACCTTCTGTAGGTGGGTAGGACACTCTTCGCCATGACCACCACTGCTGTCTGAATGTGATGATAATCTTCTTTAATAAAATCCAAAACATAATATGTTATTTTAAACTACCGACTCTGTAGTACTTTACTCTCATGGTTGATTAGTTTGTGCTTGACAGTAAACGGTGCAGTTTAACAGGGAATACACTCTGGAATAGGTTCTTACTGTCAAAATTGATATCCCACGCATGAAACAGTGTTGCATTTACTATAAATATATACACACACTAAATCATCATGCCACAAAGAGACTCAGAAAGAATTGTGATGTTAAACAGACTTTTCTACTATATAAAAGAAGAGTCTTAAAGCCTTTGTTGTAACTTTCTGGTAGCTGTTTTATAGTGTTCAAATATAGCAGGAATTTCAGTTTTCATAGTGATTAAAGTTATCTAGGAATTGTCCTTACAGACCATAATAAATTGCTTAATTATCATAATTCCATGCAGCCCCATAAAAAAAAAATAAATAAATAAAATCCCCTCACCCCTTGCCCTTTTTAAGAAAGATTTTGATGAGAATATACCAATAATAGCAGTATTTAACAGTGGTTCAAGTTAGTCAGGACTTTAATCATAGTGCTAGTGGCTAAGATCTTTCAGGACTTGCTATATGATGTTTGTATTTCATTTTGTGTGTGACCATCACCTGATATCTTTTAAGTTGTGCACTCTAACATTTGTATTTTCATTGGATCTTCATCAAACTTAATTACCTAGTTCTTATACAACCCCCCCAAAAAAAGGGCTATCATTGCCTTCTTTTTTTTAGCCCCAGATACAAAGTATATGTGGGCTATAAAGGAGTCGTGCTCATCTATCGGTACGTCTGTCCATTGGTTTGTCTGTGGACAATTTTTGTAATTGATATTTCTCAGCAGCCATTGGCCGGAATTCAGTGAAACTTAACAAGAGTGACTGGTTCCAAGTCTAGTTGTGCATATTGTCGGCATATTGCGCAGGAATAATTTTTCAATAAATTATTGCCCTTGAATTTTTTCATACTTATTTTTTGTGATCGCTATTTCTCGTCAACCATTGACTGGAATTCAATGACCCTTCATAAAATGTGAGCCTAAATGTGCTTGTCTTTGGTATGTTGCGCGCAAATAATTTATAAGTAGTTATGGCCCTTTGCCGGCAGCAAAAAGGTGCAATAACTGTCAGGGTGCCATCTGGGGGTATTCGACATCACCTTCATTGATATTTCTAGTTGAAATTATTTTTAGAAATTGAGCTTTATCATTTTTAGGCCAAATGAAAATTATAATTTTGTTTCCTGTGACCAATCACTACCCATTTATTTCCTACTTACTGACTCAATTTTTTTTAGCAATTGTCACAGGAAACATGTGGCCTTATGTTAACTGTGAGGTACTGTTATTTGTTGTTTTAAGAAAACTAACTACAGGTTTTATTTTGCTGGACTTTTGTTGTTGAGCAGTAACAATTGACTGCATTAATGATGTTAACGGGATGCTGTGAATAATGGTTTACAGTGATACATGGATGTTCTGTTTTTTATCAGACTTAGTGAATTGAATTATAGTGACTCTAGATCCATGCTAATGATCTTCCGCATACAGACAGGTCTGTATATCTCCAAGTATTACTTCTCCTTTCATTATACCCCCAGATATATAGTGTATGGAGACTGTATAGGAATCATGCTCATCCATCCGTCTGACGTCCGTCTGTCTGTCTTTCGGTTCGTCTGTTGACATATTTTGTGGTCGCTATTTCTCTGCAACCATTGGTTGGAATTCAATGAAACTCCACAAGAGTGATTGTCTAGTTGTGTATATCATCGGCATGTCGTGCAGGAATAATTATTTAATGAGTTATGGCTCTTTGAATTTTAGACATTTTTTGTGTGGCTGCTGTTTTCTGGGCAACCATTGGCTAGAATTTAATGACACTTCACAAAAGTTTCTCTGCAGACAATATTCCTTAGCCCTAATAAAATTTAATATTATAATAGTGTCTTTCAAGTGTTAAATTTAAGCTTTCTCATGACCCCACAATCGATTGTAAACACCCACATCTGTTACTCTGACTGGTGCTCAGTGTGTCAAAGCAGGCTGCAAAATGGTGCAATAGCTATGACAGGGCACCATCTGGGGGTATTCATCACCATCAGTGATATTTCTAGTTGTAACAGAGCTTACTCCAAAAACTTTATGTGAGAAAGTTTGCCAGTTACTTGTGGAAGGACAGTGGTTCTACTCAGGTTCATTTCAGGTCTCCTCCACCAATAAAACTGGAAATGCCTGTTATCACATGAAATATGTTGAAAATACTGTTAAACATCATTAAAAAAATATGTATAACAGAATTTTGTATATTTTTTCTATGCACAATACCAAAAGTCTCTATATTATTGTCAATAAACTAAATAATGCTGTGAAACCTGTGTAAGCAGTCACCATACTTCTATTAAACAGCCACTTGTCTTATTAAACTTCCGCATTTACTATTTTCCATTTCTATACTTTCAGAGCAAATAAGCTTGTATTAAGCAACAACCTGTCTTAAAAGGTCACTTTTGCTCCTTTCCAGCCCGGCCCGATTAGCTCAGTATCAATCCAGGGGTCGTAATTTTGAGTTAACCATCCGCCACAGTCTCCATTGTGTCTCATTATCATTTGTCTCTCACCACTGATTCAAGAGGAAACGTTATCAGTTACTTGGGGAGATGGGGTGTGCTAGAGTACTGGTTAACCTTTCAGGATCACAGGAAACAGTGGTTAGGTTAACTGATGCCCTCGATGGCATAAAAGTGAAGCTAAATATTCAATCAATTATTTCTCCTTTCCTTGACTGGCTTCTTAAGACAGGTTAGACTAGTAGTGAAAATTCTCTCAATTTTTTTAATATCAATAGTGATTTCTTGATAATTAATCGTAAAATTTTGGCATATTTATATCTGATGTCAGCTGCAACCAGCCCATGGTGATGCCATTAAGCTGTAATATTTGCGTGTTTTTCACCTAGTTCAACCCTGTGTTGGTCAGAGTCTAATGATCAGTGACGGAATTCATTACAGAAATCAATATGCAGTACTTCTTATTTGACAAGGGGAAAAAAGCGTATTAAATGGATTATATCGCATATTGTGGTTTACATCTGATTCAATAATATTTAGCAGCATTATTAAGTGCTCAAACTGTAAACAATCTCCGTGATGATTGATATACGACATTGTGTCTCATTATCATTCATCTCTCACTACTGATTCAAGCGGGAAAGTTATCAGTTACTTGCGGAGACAGGGTGTGCTCGAGTACTGGTTAATCCCAGGAAACAGTGGTTAGGTTAACTGATCGTCTGTTAGCCCTGGCATAAAAATAACGCTAAATATTCAATCAATCAAACTAAATCGGAAAAACCAATAGCTACAAAAGAAGTGAGCTTGCTCAGCATCATTATGGTCGTGATTTCTCATGCAGAAAATATAACTAAAATGACTTCAATTGGCTGGACAAAATTTGCTAGCTATACTTCAATGGCTTTTTTTTCTGTATACAGGTTTAGTATTCCCGAGTAACATGGTCAGTTTTCTCAAATACTAAATATATGAATATCTGCAGTTTTACCTGATATATGAATATCTGCCATTTTACCTGATATATGAATATCTGCCATTTTACCGGATATATGAATATCTGCTATTTTACCTGATAAATGAATACCTATAATTTTACCGGATATATGAATCTCTGCCATTTTACCGGATATATGAATATCTGCCAATTTAATGGATATATGAATATCTGCTATTTTACCTGATATATGAATATCTGCAATTTCACCTGATATATTAATATCTGCCATTTTACCTGATATGTGAATATCTGGCATTTAACTAAATGTATGAGTATCTGCCATTTTACCTGATATATGAATATCTGCCATTTTACCGGATACATGAATATCTGCTTTTTTACCTGATATATGAATATCTGCCATTTTACCGGATATATGAATATCTGCCATTTTACCGGATATATGAATATCTGCTATTTTACCAGATATATGCATATCTGCCATTTTACCGGATATATGAATATCTGGCATTTAACTGTATATATGAGTATCTGCCATTTTACCTGATATATGAATATCTGCCATTTTACCTGATATATGCATGTCTGCCATTTTACCGGATACATGAATATCTGCTTTTTTACCTGATATATGAATATCTGCTATTTTACCGGATATATGAATATCGACTATTTTACCTGATATATGCATATCTGCCATTTTACCGGATATATGAATATTTGCCATTTAACTGGATATATGAGTATCTGCCATTTTACCTGATATATGAATATCTGCCATTTTACTGAATATATGAATATCTGCCATTTTACCAGATATATGAATAACTGCCATTTTACCTGAGATATAAACTTGATTTGTTAAAGGAAACAGTATATATTCACAACATTTTTGGCATTAAACATTTATTTAAAAAGTAGGATATTTTTGCGATGATGGCCATTTGTTATCAAGAAACTATCATTTGACTGAAATTATTGGAGAAAAAATTACAATCACATGCATAGGGTCACAGCAGGCAGAGCTTCATCCCCGCATGTAATTTTGACCCCAGGTTAGATTTTTCTATCCCCCATGTAAATTCATGATAGATTCGTATATATTTCTCCATATCTTTTATGAGTAGAAATGGGTGAATACTCAGATACCCATGAACTAATATTCTTGGCTATCCCTAATTTTGTGAGTATAAGGTTGAGTTTTCAAAGTAAATGGGGTTTGAAGGGGCAAACCTGCAGAGACGATCTTTGGTGAACTTTTATTGTTTTTATTGAAAAAAAGACTGCATTATTTGTTGAGGAGACCCAACAATGTAGTCTATTAAAAAGTAAAAATTAGTATATTGTGTCAAATTCAACTTTATTATTCTGACAAAATATGTTTTAAACGGTAGATCCTCTGCCCATAGTAGCCAATGGCCAGATCAAAAATTGCCAGGCAAAATCCCCAGCCTAAGGCCTTTAGGCACAGCCAAGGACTATTTTTAAGGTTATTAAAGAAAGTATATTAGGATTTTTCAAAATTGCCTGAAATATTTTTTTTCTCCAATAAATCGTGCAATAAATCATACCTACATGTATATTATTTTTATATACTCACATCCCCAAAAGGATATCTATTTAAATATGCCAGATTTATAAACTGAAAAGAGATTTGCTGACTTCAGGTAGGCGCGTGGTTTAGACTTAAAAAGATTTCCCACAATAAAAATTACATTGTATTTTGTGACATATCAAATGATTCCCGTATTTCATTTTGATTTTGATTCGGTACTGGTTTGCATGTTGTTGAATTTGTTTCATCTGAGAAAGAAGTCGATGTGAAAGTCTTCAAGCAGTATTTAAGTGTTTTTTATTTCAAGGGCTTATGCGATGGTGTGTTGTCCGTCATGTGTTATTCGTCGTCTGTCGTCCATCAATTTTCATTGAATCTTGACCAAACTTGCACAGCAATTGTATAACCACAAGATCTTAAATGAGTTCTTGAACCAGCGTCATTTGACCACAAATGTCCCTGCCACAGGGCTTATAACCAAATTTTAAGCAAAAATTTAAAAAACATTTTCTCTGAAAGTTCTAGGCCTATAATATATATAGACCTTAGATATTTTACATGAAGCATTGCATGGTGGTCCTGTAAAGCATTTGTTGCAAGGAGAGTGTTCAGGTCCTCTTGAGACTCTTGTTTTCATTGTTGCATCCATGTATACAAAAAATCTAAAGCATTTCTGCTCATAAAAAGTTGCTAAGAGTGAGTTATATTGAAGTTCTGACAAATCAAGTGGCCGGGTTGTATAAGGGTTCTGTACAGGGACTATTATTTTTTTACAGATGAATGGTATGGGAATTTAAAGTATTTCCTTTACATAACCATTAACTTTTTGTTCAGTATGAGTGTGGTGGGGTTATTTATCCATAAATTGTAAAGATGACTCCCAAAGACGGTAAATGTAAAATTTCAAAAAGTGCTATGGCCACTATGAGCCCGTAGAGCATCCTCAGGCCCTCTTTGGCCTCTTGTTAGAAATGGGATTAAGTTTCATGCAATTTACCCCCATGATTAAAATATCAACTTTGTAACGTTTTAGTGCCTTTCGGGTTTTATTTATTTATGATAATGTGGTGCTTTATATCCATTTTAAAAATAATTTTATTTTTTAAAACATTTATTGCATTTTTTCCTGATATATTACTACCTTTATAGAATGGAGCAGAAATTATTGAAATGATTGGACACAATTGTAATAAATTATTTTTTGCCAGACTCCCGTAATTTAATATGGCTGCCATAACTGAAACAGACAAATTTTGAAGTTGTTTTTATTGATATCAGATCTCTACTGTAACTGCCAGATTCCATGTTAAGCAAATATATGCTTTTTATTTGTTCAGGATTCAGAGTCAAGTTTGGAAACTTTTTATTTTTATCGGAACTTTGAAGATGAAGTAGGTAATAGACTGCAGATATAAGGGAAATATTCTGAAAGTGTGAATTTCTCTAAAGCAGCGAGTGTACGAATATTTCTGTTTTTTGTACGTTCCCCATCACAATGTTTATCTTATGAGTGGTGAATAACCCACACAGTGTTCAGGAAACACTCCTTGAGTAACAAAATTGTCCCCATACTTAAATAACTTATCAAATGGCCTGATTGAATTAAAACAATCTCAGTTATGGTCCTTGAAATATATAATATATGCATTGGTTGGATATCAGGATATATTGGCATTGTTACACCAATTGTTTTGTTTTTTACCAAACGTTATTGGTGATCTGGATGCTAATCATGCATATGGGTATTATCAAGGGAAAGTTCTGTGTGTGTGTATCTTTGTGGGTTGTTTAGTTCTGTTCTAATAGACATGCTCAAGGGAGTTCTGTATATCTTTGTGGGTTGTCTAGATCTGTGCTAATGGGTATTATCAAGGGACAGTTCTTTGTATCTTTGTGGGTTGTCTTGATCTGTGCTAATAGGCATGCTCAAGGGACAGTTCTGTGTTACTTTGTGGGTTGTCTAGATCTGTGCTAATGGGTATAATCAAGGGACAGTTCTGTGTGTGTATCTTTGTGGGTTGTATAGATCTGTGCTAACAGGCATGCTCAAGGGACAGTTTTGTGTATGTTTGTGGGTTGTTTAGATCTGTGCTAATGGGTATAATCAAGGGACAGTTTTGTGTGTGTATCTTTGTGGATTGTCTAGATCTGTGCTAATGGGTATGCTCAAAGGACAGTTCTGTGTATCTTTGTGAGTTTTTATAGATCTGTGCTAATGCGTATAATCAAGGGACAGTTCTGTGTGTGTATCTTTGTGGGTTGTTTAGTTCTGTTCTAATAGACATGCTCAAGGGAGTTCTGTATATCTTTGTGGGTTGTCTAGATCTGTGCTAATGGGTATAATCAAGGGACAGTTCTTTGTATCTTTGTGGGTTGTCTTGATCTGTGCTAATAGGAATGCTCAAGGGACAGTTCTGTGTAACTTTGTGGGTTGTCTAGATCTATGCTAATGGGTATAATCAAGGGACAGTTCTGTGTGTGTATCTTTGTGGGTTGTATAGATATGTGCTAACAGGCATGCTCAAGGGACAGTTTTGTGTATGTTTGTGGGTTGTCTAGATCTGTGCTAATGGGTATAATCAAGGGACAGTTTTGTGTGTGTATCTTTGTGGATTGTCTAGATCTGTGCTAATGGGTATGCTCAAAGGACAGTTCTGTGTATCTTTGTGAGTTTTCTAGATCTGTGCTAATGCGTATAATCAAGGGACAGTTCTGTGTGTGTATCTTTGTGGGTTGTCTAAATCTGTGCTAATGGGTAAGCTAAAGGACAGTTCTGTGTATCTTTGTGGGTTGTCTAGATCTGTGCTAATAGTCAACCTCAAGGGACAGTTCTGTGTATCTTTGTGGGTTGTCTAGATCTGTGCTAATGGCTATAATCAATGGAAAGTTCTGTGTGTGTATCTTTGTGGATTGTCTGTCTAGATCTGTGCTTATGGGTTTGATCAAGGGACAGTTCTGTGTATCTTTGTGGGTTGTCTAGATCTGTGCTAATGGGTATAATCAAGGAACAGTTCTGTGTATCTTTGTGGCTTGTCTAGTTCTGTTCTAATAGGCATGATCAAGGGACAGTTCTGTATATCTTTGTGTGTTGTCTAGAACAATGCTTATAGTCAGGCTCAAGTGACAGTTCTGTGTATCTTTGTGGCTTGTCTAGTTCTGTTCTAATAGGCATGATCAAGGGACAGTTCTGTGTATCTTTGTGGGTTGTCTAGATCTGTGTTAATGGGTATAATCAAGGGATAGTTCTGTGTGTGTATCTTTGTGGATTGTCTAGATCTGTGCTAATGGGTATGATCAAGGGACAGTTCTGTGTATCTTTGTGGATTGTCTAGATCTGTACTTATTGGTATAATCAAGGGACAGTTCTGTGTATCTTTGTGGGTTGTCTATATCTGTGCTAATTGGTATAATTAAGGGACAGTTCTGTGTGTGTATCTTTGTGGATTGTTTGATCTGTGCTAATGGGTATGATTAAGGGACAGTTCTGTGTATCTTTGTGGATTGTCTAGATCTGTACTAATAGGCATGCTTAAGGGACAGTTCTGTGTATCTTTGTGTGATGTCTAGATCTGTGCAAATGGTTGTGATCAAGGGACAGTTATGTGTATCTTTGTGGGTTGTCTAGATCTTTGCTAATGGGTATATCAAGGGGCAGTTATGATCAAGGGGCAGTTCTGTGTATTTTTGTGGGTTGTCTAGATCTGTGCTAATGATTATGATGAAAGGTCAGTTCTGTGTGTGTATCTTTGTGGGTTGTCTAGATATGTGCTAAATGTTATAATCAAGGGACAGTTCTGTGTATCTTTGTGGGTTGTCTAGATCTGTGCTGATAGTTATAATCAAGGGACAGCTCTGTGTGTGTACCTTTGTGGGTTGTCTAGATCTGTGCTAATGGTTATGATCAAGGGGAAGTTCTGTGTATCTTTACAGGTTGTCTAGATCTGTGCTGATGGGTATGCTGAAGGGAGTTCTGTGTATCTTTGTGGGTTGTCTAGATCTGTGCTAATGGGTATGTTCAAGGGACAGTTCTGTGTATCTTTGTGTATGATCTAGATCTGTGCTAATGGTTATGATCAAGGGACAGTTCTGTGTATCTTTTTGGGTTGTCTAGATCTGTGCTAATGGGTATGCTCAAGGGAGTTCTGTGTATCTTTGTGGGTTGTCTAGATCTGTGCTAATATGTTTTATCAGTAGACAGTTCTGTGTATCTTTGTGGGTTGTCAAGATCTGTGCTAATATGTATTATCAAGGGACAGTTCTGTATATCTTTGTGGGTTGTCTAGATCTGTGCTAATGGGTATGCATAATGTTCAAGGGAGATCTGTGTATCTTTGTGGGTTGTGCAGATCTGTGCTAATAAGTATTATCAAGAGACAGTTCTGTGTATCTTTGTGGGTTGTTTAGATCTCTGCTAATGGTAATGACAAAGGGACAACTCTTTGTATCTTTGTAGATTGTCTAGATCTCTGCTAATGGTTATGATCAAGGGACAGTTCTGTGTATCTTTTTGGGTTGTCTAGATCTCTGCTAATGGGTATGCTCAAGGGAGTTCTGTGTATCTTTGTGGGTTGTCTAGATCTGTGCTAATATGTTTTATCAGTAGACAGTTCTGTGTATCTTTGTGGGTTGTCAAGATCTGTGCTAATATGTATTATCAAGGGACAGTTCTGTATATCTTTGTGGGTTGTCTAGATCTGTGCTAATGGGTATGCATAATGTTCAAGGGAGATCTGTGTATCTTTGTGGGTTGTGCAGATCTGTGCTAATAAGTATTATCAAGAGACAGTTCTGTGTATCTTTGTGGGTTGTTTAGATCTCTGCTAATGGTAATGACAAAGGGACAATTCTTTGTATCTTTGTAGATTGTCTAGATCTCTGCTAATGGTTATGATCAAGAGGCAGTTCTGTGTATCTTTGTGGGTTGTCTAGATCTGTGCTAATACATATTATCAAGGGACAGTTCTGTGTATCTTTGTGGGTTGTCTAGATCTCTGCTAATGGTTATGACAAAGGGACAACTCTGTGTATCTTTGTGGGTTGTCTAGATCTGTGCTTATGGTTATGATCAAGGGGCAGTTCTGTGTATCTTTGTGGGTTGTCTAGATCTCTGCTAATGGTTATGACAAAGGGACAACTCTGTGTATCTTTGTGGGTTGTCTAGATCTCTGCTAATGGTTATGATCAAGGGGCACTTCTGTGTATCTTTGTGGGTTGTCTAGATCTCTGCTAATAGGCATGCTCAAGGGACAGTTCTGTGTATCTTTGTGGGTTGTCTAGATCTTAGCTAATAGCCATGCTCAACAGACAACTCTGTGTATCTTTGTGGGTTGTCTAGATCTGTGCTAATGGTAATGATCAAGGGGCACTTCTGTGTATCTTTGTGGATTGTCTAGATCTGTGCTAATAGGCATGCTCAAGGGACAGTTCTGTGTATCTTTGTGGGTTGTTTATATCTTAGCTAATAGCCATGCTCAACAGACAGTTCTGTGTATCTTTGTGGGTTGTCTAGATCTGTGTTAATAGTCAGGCCCAAGGGAGTTCTGTGTATCTTTGTGGGTTGTCTAGATCTGTGCTAATAGTCAGGCTCAAGAGAGTTCTGTATATCTTTGTGGATTGTCTAGATCTGTGCTAATATGTATTATCAAGGGACAGTTCTGTGTATCTTTGTGGGTTGTCTAGATCGGTGCTAATATGTATTATCAAGGGACAGATCTGTGTATCTTTGTGGGTTGTCTAGATCAATGATAATAGTCAGGCTCAATGGACAGTTCTGTGTATCTTTGTGGGTTGTCTTGATCTGTGCTAATAGCCATGCTTAGATCTGTGTTTATGTTCATGCTAAAGGTATATCTCATAAAACCACTTTTGCCATCTTCAATTTTTTTTAAAATTTGGAGAAATCTTTACATTTTTCGCTTGCTGGGACAAAGTCCAAGGTGAGCTATTGCCATGACCCCCTGGTGTGAGCATCATCAACGGTGGTGTCTGTAGACACCCAGCTTAAACTTTTGCGTTTAAGTTTAAGATATCTATGCAACCACTCATTGGATGTGAATGAAACTTTGCATTTGTGTTCACCATTATCAATGGAACACACAAAGACAAGAACCATAACTCTGGATTGCATTTTGGCACAGTTATGTCGCTTTTTGGACTTAGACACCCAGGTTAAACTTTTGTGTTTAGTTGTTTTTAAGTTTAAAATATCTATGCAACCACTTATTGGATGTGAATGAAACTTTGCATGTGTGTTCACCATAACTCTGGATTGCATTTTGGCAGAGTTATGGCTCTTTTTCGACTTATTTTTTCAGGTTAAAGTTTTTATTAGTTAAGATATCTATGCAACCACTCATTGGATATGAATAAAACTTCACACATGTGTTCACCGTCATCAATGGAACACAAAGAGACAAGAACAATAATTTTTCGTCTGTTGACACCTAGGTTAAACTTTTGCGTTTAGTTGCGTTTATGTTTAAGATATATATGCAACCACTCATTGGATATGAATGAAACTTCACATGTGTGTTCACCATCATTGATGGAACACATAGACAAGAACCATAACTCGTGGTTGCATTTTGGCACAGTAATGGCCCTTTTGGACTTAATGGAGCTCTGTTGTCCTCTGGCAATTCTTGTTTGGAATAGCCATAGCAGCTATGGGAATGCTTTAGCTTCAATGCAAGTAATTTTGATGAAATTATTATTGTACAGTAGAACTTCGATAGCTCGAACTCGGTTGGCTGGAACACCACTGTTCACTCGAACAACTAACCCGGTCCCTGACAAATTCTTATTTAATTTCTATTGTTCTACCACCGAGTGCTAGAACACTGATAGGTGGAACAGTCGAACTAGAAATTAGGTCCCACCAACAAACTTACCTGTATTTTTCGCACCTTTCAGTCGAACAGCTGATAAAAAAATAAAGGAAAATTGGAGAAGTTTGCCATGTTAAAAAATTGTTCACGAATTCAAAGGTGTGAAGTAATTTCTATACGTCATTATATTACCATTGTCTTAAAGAGCGAGAAGTTTGTTATGATAATTTGTCGAGTGTGTTTATAATTGGTTACTCATTTGCTTTAATTGTATACCGCATGTTGCATTTATTTAGTTAATTTGATTCCTAATTTGATGTTAACTGGTAATTTAAAATAAAAATAAAACCAACTTATATTGCAAACATTGAAAAGTAAAGAGTGTCACATACAATTTTACCCTATAAATCTTAGACATGAGAAGTTCAGTTTCATTGCACAATGTGACATTTAACAACACATTTACCTGAAGAAGAAACAGCTGAGCAACTTAGTGATGGATCCAGTAACCAGGTGATAACTAAGTCAGTCATGTAACTTGGTGAAGGACTTGGTAAAACCGGAGTGTGATTATCATGTCATTTACATTCTCAACGCACCAAAAGCTAGATATAACTATTTATACATGAATATATAAGAGTATGATGATAAAAGGTAAATTAAGTAATTATAGTTTAATACAATTAATTATATTTGGAAATTATCTTTTCTGGTATATTGTGTTTTCTACATAAACAAAAAAAGACATCATTTACATCGGATTCGTCTATTGCACCTGTTCAAAGTGTACACACGGGATTCAATAACACGCTCATGAACGTACTTGTACACCATGTACATGTATGATGATTATTGTACCAGGCTTGACTCAAACTACCATTGACTCAAACTATTTTGTCCAGTCCTGTCCAGTTTGAGTGATCGAAGTTCTACTGTACTTGTACTAAGATATCATTGCAACCTGGGATATCATAACCAGTGGTGCTATTATTGTTTTTGTACTAAGATATCATTGCAACCTGGGATATCATACCCAGTGGTGCTGTTATTGTTCTTGTACTAAGATATCATTGCAACCTGGGATATTATATCAGTGGTGCTGTTATTGTTCTTGTACTAAGATATCATTGCAACCTGTAATATCATAGCCAGTGGTGCTGTTATGATTCTTGTACTAAGATACCATTGCAACCTGGGATATCATATCAGTGGTGCTGTTATTGTACTTATACTAAGATATCATTGCAACCAGGGATAGCATAGCCAGTGGTGCTGTTATTGTTCTTGTACTAAGATATCATTGCAACCTGGGATATCATATCAGTGGTGCTGTTATTGCTCTTGTACTAAGATATCATTGCAACCTGGGATAGCATAGCCAGTGGTGCTGTTATTGCTCTTGTACTAAGATATCATTACAACCTAGGATATCATATCAGTGGTGCTGTTATTGTACTTGTACTAAGATATCATTGCAACCTGGGATAGCATAGCCAGTGGTGCTGTTATTGCTCTTGTACTAAGATATCATTGCAACCTGGGATGACATAGCCAGTGGTGCTGTTATTGTACTTGTACTAAGATATCATTACAACCTGGGATATCATATCAGTGGTGCTGTTATTGTTCTTGTACTAAGATATCATTGCAACCTGGGATAGCATAGCCAGACGTGCTGTTATTGTTCTTGTACTAAGATAGCATTGCAACTTGGGATATCATATCAGTGGTGCTGTACTTGTACTAAGATATCATTTCAACCAGGGATAGCATAGCCAGTGGTGCTGTTATTGCTCTTGTACTAAGATATCATTACAACCTGGGATGACATAGCCAGTGGTGCTGTTATTTTTCTTGTACTAAGATATCATTGCAACCTGGGATGGCATAGCCAGTGGTGCTGTTATTGTTCTTGCACTAAGATATCATTGCAACCTGGGATGACATAGCCAGTAGTGCTGTTATTGTTCTTGTACTAAGATATCATTGCAACCTTGGATGGCATAGCCAGTGGTGCTGTTATTGCTCTTGTACTTAGATATCATTACAACCTGGGATATCATATCAGGGGTTCTGTTATTGTACTTGTACAAGATATCATTGCAACCAGGGATAGCATAGCCAGTGGTGCTGTTATTGTTCTTGTACTAAGATATCATTGCAACCTGGGATATCATATCAGTGGTGCTGTTATTGCTCTTGTACTAAGATATCATTGCAACCTGGGATATCATATCAGTGGTGCTGTTATTGTTCTTGTACTAAGATATCATTACAACCTGGGATATCATATCAGTGGTGCTGTTATTGCTCTTGTACTAAGATATCATTACAACCTAGGATATCATATCAGTGGTGCTGTTATTGTACTTGTACTAAGATATCATTGCAACCTGGGATAGCATAGCCAGTGGTGCTGTTATTGCTCTTGTACTAAGATATCATTGCAACCTGGGATGACATAGCCAGTGGTGCTGTTATTGTTCTTGTACTAAGATATCACTGCAACCTGGGATGGCATAGCCAGTGGTGCTGTTATTGCTATTGTACTAAGATATCATTACAACCTGGGATATCATATCAGTGGTGCTGTTATTGTTCTTGTACTAAGATATCATTGCAGCCTGGGATAGCATAGCCAGCGGTGCTGTTATTGTTCTTGTACTAAGATATCATTGCAGCCTGGGATAGCATAGCCAGCGGTGCTGTTATTGTTCTTGTACTAAGATATCATTGCAACCTGGGATATCATATCAGTGGTGCTGTTATTGTACTTATACTAAGATATCATTTCAACCAGGGATAGCATAGCCAGTGGTGCTGTTATTGCTCTTGTACTAAGATATCATTACAACCTGGGATGACATAGCCAGTAGTGCTGTTATTGTTCTTGTACTAAGATATCATTGCCACCTGGGATGGCATAGCCAGTGTTGCCATTATTGTTCTTGTACTAAGATATCATTGCAACCTGGGATGACATAGCCAGTAGTGCTGTTATTGTTCTTGTACTAAGATATCATTGCAACCTGGGATGGCATAGCCAGTGGTGCTGTTATTGCTCTTGTACTAAGATATCATTACAACCTGGGATATCATATCAGGGGTGCTGTTATTGTACTTGTACAAGATATCATTGCAACCAGGGATAGCATAGCCAGTGGTGCTGTTATTGTTCTTGTACTAAGATATCATTGCAACCTGGGATATCATATCAGTGGTGCTGTTATTGCTTTTGTACTAAGATATCATTGCAACCTGGGATAGCATAGCCAGTGGTGCTGTTATTGTTCATGTACTAAGATATCATTACAACTTGGGATATCATATCAGTGGTGCTGTAATTGTACTTGTACTAAGATATCATTGCAACCAGGGATAGCATAGCCAGTGGTGCTGTTATTGCTCTTGTACTAGATATCATTGCAACCTGGGATGACATAGCCAGTGGTACTGTTATTGTTCTTGTACTAAGATATCATTACAACCTGGGATGACATAGCCAGTGGTGCTGTTATTGTTCTTGTACTAAGATATCATTGCAACCTGGAATGGCATAGCCAGTGGTGCTGTTATTGTTCTTGTACTAAGATATCATTGCAACCTAGGATGACATAGCCAGTGGTACTGTTATTGTTCTTGTACTAAGATATCATTACAACCTGGGATGACATAGCCAGTGGTGCTGTTATTGTTCTTGTACTAAGATATCATTGCAACCTAGGATGACATAGCCAGTAGTGCTGTTATTGTTCTTGTACTAAGATATCATTGCAACCTGGGGTGGCATAGCCAGTGGTGCTGTTATTGTTCTTGTACTAAGATATCATTACAACCTGGGATGACATAGCCAGTGGTGCTGTTATTGTTCTTGTACTAAGATATCATTGCAACCTAGGATGACATAGCCAGTGGTACTGTTATTGTTCTTGTACTAAGATATCATTACAACCTGGGATGACATAGCCAGTGGTGCTGTTATTGTTCTTGTACTAAGATATCATTGCAACCTAGGATGACATAGCCAGTAGTGCTGTTATTGTTCTTGTACTAAGATATCATTGCAACCTGGGGTGGCATAGCCAGTGGTGCTGTTCTTGTTCTTGTACTAAGATATTATTACAACCTGGGATATCATATCAATGGTGCTGTTATTGTACATATACTAAGATATCATTGCAACCTGGGATATCATATCAGTGGTGCTGTCATTTTGGCACTGCCATAGTTTGTATTGTTGTGTCAATCCTACTTCATACAACTCTTATCACATGCTTGTATCCACTTCTGAACTAACACATGGCTTCCCTTTAATAGATTCAAGCTGACAGACACAAATATCCATATGAGGTTTGTCTCAAATTATCTTGTATTATTGTAATATTTTTGTGAGAAGCCATTATCCCTGAACACATCAATCATAGACTGAATTACCAGTTAGTTAAGATCACACGCCATTGGATTTTCTTAAAGGGTATATCAGTATATCTGGGAAAACACACACGCTATAAGTGTCTTAAAAAATGAAATATTTATTTAAATGGATTATAAGCATCTGAGTATCATAAATGAATAATCTTGTAATGGTTTGTTATGTCATATCCACCAAAACTTGAAATCAATATTTGAATTGGAGATATAAACTTGAAACAAAATCCCAATTCTAAATAGGACAGCTCTTAAATACTGCTTGACAACTTTCACCTCATTATTCGGATTCTGTCAAAGATGAAACCATTTTTATTACCTGTAAACCAGTATAACAGATCAAACTGAAATCAAAATGAGTTATAAAATATGTTTCCATTTTAAGCAGAAAATTTATTTTAGTCTAACCTAGACTTGTAGCCCAAGTTAGGAAAGCCCTTTTCAATATAATTATTATGTTGGCATGTTTAAATATATATATATTAGCAATGCAAGGTCAGTGAATATATACAGGTATGCTATATTGGAAAAAAAATGTTTTTTTAGCCAATTTTGAAATTTTAAAAAATCTGATTTTATTAACTTGAAGTTCACACACCACAGGATTTTCTTAAACACCCATATACCAATTTATTACGCACTTTTGGAGCAATGAGCACTTTGCCAATGGTTATAAAAGGATCTTGTTTCCAAAGATTGTCCTCTGTAAGTACGAATATGCAGGAACAATCATTGGGTTGACCATTTGCTTTTTCATAATTTTGATGGTTTGATGAAACCCTTTTATTTTTGACAATTCTGCCCATTTGTTGCAGTGTATTATTATGCATTTTCAAACTGTTATATCTTCATCCAACACAACCCAATGTCATCCAAACTTGGCAGAACTCATGAAAATGTTCCAATGTTCTCATATGCAAAGAAGTATGACCATTTTAAGCATTTTCAACAAAGACAATGCCCAACAGTTGATTTTCACAGCTCTAATTTCATTGGAGCAATAATCTTGCTACAATCACTGATAAGGGGAGGTAATTTAGGTATATTCCTTAAAGGATATTAATTATCAGGATTTTGTAAAATTTCAAAGTTGGCTTAAAACAATTATTTGTCAATAAATAACAAGTCTGTATAATATAACGCAAAGTTGAAGTTAACCAACACTTAAGTTTACATAAAAGGATTACAGCTCTTTATTATCAGTGGATTTCAGCAGTTCAGATAATGTAGAACACGCTATATATGAATCCGATAATTTTAACTTTCACAGGGGAAAAAAATGACAAAATTTATAAGAAGATTTAGGAAGACTTTTCTGGAATCACTTACTGGATTTAAATGCAACTTCACAAGCAACTTGCACACAAAATTTCTCATAGTCAAGAGAAGTTACAACCAAGATATAATTAGGCCAGACAAAAAAAATATACTTGTGTAAATGGTTATCCAACTGACCTTTAAAGTGTATCCTGACGGAATTTTTTCATCTTGAAAATTTTTTTTATTTTTTTTTTAATATGAAAATACAAAAAACTGTGGAACAGATCTGTTCAGTGTGTCATGAAAAATATATTTGTATTGTTTTTTATTGATCTTTGGAGGACACTTCACCAAGTTTGTTCAAACCGTAGTGGTTTGTCAAAAAATATGGCTAGTTTACTATATAAGCTATATAGTAAAAACTTAAAAAATATTCTTGTCAGAAACCACTGGGCCAATTTTGATAGAACTTCACAGAAATGTTCCTTGAGTGACCCTCTTCCAAGTTTGTTCAAGCCATCTTGATTCGTTTAAAAACATGGCCGCCAGGGTGGGGGGCAAGTTTATAAGTACAAACTTAAAAAGTCTTCTTGTCAGAAACTACTGGCTAGATTTTAAAATAATTTCACAGAAATGTTCCTTGGAGGACCCTTTACCAAGTTTGTTCAAACAGTAGTGATTCGTCAAAAAACATGGTGGCCAAGGGGTGGAGATAGTTTTCTATTATAAGCTATAGTAAAAACTTAAAAAATCTTCTAGTCAGAAACCACTGGATCGATTTTAAAACAATTTCACAGAAATGTTCCTTGGGTGACCCTTTACCAAGTTCGTTCAAGCCGTTGTGACCGCCACAGTGAGTTGCTAGTTTACTTTATAGGCAGCTATAGTAAAAACTTCAAAAGCCTTCTTATCAGAATCTACTGACCTGCTTTCGATGTAATTTCCCTGACATTTACCATGGATGAAGCTCTACCAAGTTTGTTCAGCCATTGCGATTCGTCAAAAAAAATATAGTCGCCAGGATGGGAGGCTGTTTTCTTTATATGGATATATAGTGAAAAGTTTCTTTCGATATCTGATATCCAGATTCCTGCACAAGGATATTATTGTTATCGCACAACTCTTCTATGCATCTGTTACATCTTCAAAACAAATCAAAATTCTAACTGCTTGCCCATATCGTTTTTCTGGAATTTTGAGTGTACATGTATTATATAATCTACTTAAGTTGGGTGACTCATGGTCACTTAGGTGAGCGATATAGGGCCATTTTGGCCCTCTTGTTGTGCTTTCCGTCTGTCTGTCTGTCATAAAATCTTGTCCAGATACTTCTTATACAAGTTTGTGGTGAGATTTAGCTGAAACTTGCTTCAGTGTGAAGTCATATCTCTTTTGTGTTCTAAGTAGATAATTCTTTACTGAGTGACAACCCTTTGTATTTTTAGAATTAAAATTCTTGTCTGGAGAACTTCTCCGACATTTGTGATCAGATTTTACTTGGATCAGTGCCAGGTAGGTGCTGTAACTGTTGTGCCAATCCCTGTTTAATTCTGTTCTAATTATTTTGTAGTTATGGCCCTTTGCAATTTCAGACTAAAATATCTTGTATGTGGGAGACATAAATGTTTGCTCAAAAATAATTTCAAGTTTATAATTTAAGTTTGTGATTTGGAAGTGTTGAATTTTCATCTCATTGCATCTCATTGTCATTAATTCATTGTCATTCATCTCTCACCGCTGATTGAAGCGAGACAGTTACAAGTTACTTGCGGAGATGGGTGTACTCGATTCCTGGTTAACCTTCCAGATCCCAGCAAAGAGTGGTTAGGTTCAAGTGATTGTCTGTTAGTCCTTAATGACATAAAAAGATTGCTTCAATATTCAAACAAACAAATTTCTGATTAAAACAGCTATTGCAGGGTTAAATTGAGAAATCAAATTGTTTTCTGTGTAATAAAACATTGTTTTCATTGTTCAGAAAGATGTCTCGAATGTTTTTATCGTTCATCGGATAAATAGACAGTTTGAGTAGGACAAAGAAGTACTTTCATCTGTTTTAATTGCTTCTTTATGAAAGCCAATACTCAAAACTCTAAAGCATCCACAATAATATATTTTTATTGCAACTCCTGCTTACAATTTACAACAAACGCAAAATTAATTTTTTTTTTATGTAAATATAAGGCCATTTTGACCAACTTAGATTTTATTGGAGTCCTCCGTGGCCAAGTGGTCTATATAAAGGCGCTGTCTCGAGATCACAGCATTGATGGCAAGTTGGAGTCCTGTTTGCTTAAAAAAACTCAAAAATTTGAGAAAGTTTGTCAGTTACTTGCAGAAGTATGGTAGTTCTACTCAGATTCATTCATCCACCAATAAAACTGGATATGCCATAATTATATAACCTGAAATATGTTGAAAATGACATTTAACCCTGTTAAAAAAAAAAGCATTATTAGACAAAACTCATTCATTAGACTGCACAACGGAGGTATTTGTGTTCATTTCTAGTTTAAAATTTGAACTATTTGACTTCAGAAATGATAAAAACATCAGTTTTGGCTGGAAGTCTTGTAAATGTTATTTATATTACTTTACAGGGTAATTCTGCTATTTACTTCAAACAGGAAAATAGTTCCATCATGATTTATGTTATTGGATGTTACAAATTAATAATCTATACAATAATTATTATCAGTATTTCAATGTTGGAAACAGGTTTTCTAGGGGAATAAAAGCAATTACAACCATCCTAACTTATGATCATTATTAAAATGGGCCCAAGGTTGCTTTATTTATCAAAAGAAACCACTTTTTCACTATTTAAAAGGAATTTTGTTCATAGTGTAAACCATTAGAAATCGTTATATTTTGTATAACCTGAGGCTCAGTAAGTGCGTCTGACTGTCAATTCAGAGGTCCTAAATTCCTGTCCAGCCACAGATATACAACATTGTGCTTTATCGTCATTCATTTCTCACCGCTAATTCAAGTGGGAACAATATCAGTTACTTAATTGCGGGGATGGGTGTACACAAGTACTGGTTAGCCTTTCAGGATTCAAGTAAAGAGTGGTTAGGATAACTGATCATCTGTTAGCCCTCATGGTTACTAGTGAAAGTACTTGTGTTTTCAGCAATGTCAAGGAAAATATTTTCTTCAAAGTTTTGGTGTATATGTTTTTGATATTATTGCATCCAGCCAGTCATGGGGTAATTTTCTCACCATTTTTAAGTAAATTTGCTTCTGTTTTATAAATTCCATCAAATGCACCCATCCAAATATCTTTATGAAACGTACACAGTAGCAATATCAACAAACAAATCAGACAAAATCTTGAACTAGCCAAAGTAGATAATTATTATTGTGCAGATTTATGGCCCTTGAATCATAGAAAATTGCAATGCATGCATGCACTTTTATAGCATTCGAATTATTCATTCAAACATTAACAAATTTACACATGTTGTTAGATAATCATTAAGGTCTAAGATAAATTGATTAAATGTCTGATTGGGTTATTATTGTCTGCGATATGTAATTGCTCTTTTCATTTACTACTGAATTATCAAAAGATGCATAATTGAGTACACATTTTTCATGAGACGTGAAATATTTCACACAGTAGTTAAATAATTGAACTGTTGGGAAAGTAAGGCCATCCTTAAAAAATATATTGTTTGCCGTGCTCCTGCCTACTCACTCAAAACTGCAGTTACCCAAACTTTTTATTGACTTTCAAAGTGTGTGGTTTGCCGAAAGACCAGAAGTGCTGTTGTCCGTCGTCTGTCGTCTGTTAGCTGCACTTTCTCTGAAACCACTAGGCCAATTAAACTGAAGCATCACATGGATGTTTCTATTGCACAGGAGACTATACAGAAGATTTTTTTTATTTGAAATTCAAGATGGCCACTGTTACTAAAAATAGTCAAAATTTTAAAATCTTCTTCTCATGAATGGCCCAACAGATTTTCAAAATGTTTATGTAGTAATGATAACCAACTATAGTTTTAATAGATTTGTTCAAATGGTGTCCCTAGGGTTAAAAATGACCCCTTGTCGAGGGTTCAATTAGGGGACATATTATTATGAAAAATATATATATATTTTTTTTTTAAATGGAATTGATTTTGCCTTTATCCTCACAGAATCACAGTTTGGTGAAGGAAGTTCTGATTTGTAAAAATGACTGGGTTCCACTGTTTTATGGGGTCAAGATGGGCCCCAAAAGGGTAAAAATTGGGAATTATGGGCAAGTTCTTGAACCAGTGTGATTGGACCACAAATGACTCCGCCACAGGATTTACAAGCACATTTTAAGCGAAACTTTAAAAAACATATTCTCTGAAAGTTCAAGGTATAAACCTTAGATATTTTACATGTAGCATTGCATGGTGATCTCCTAAAATATCTGTTGAAGAGGAATTTACAGTAGAGCGATCTTGTTTTTGGGCCTCAATTTGGAAAACAAAAATTTGGATTAGAAAGTAGCTAAATATCAACCTCTGTTTAATAAAGTAAAAAAACAACACTTTGTGTCTGATTATGATTGTTATTGTTTTAATTCTGATTGGATAATAATAACTTGGTCAGATTTACGACACAACCATCTCAGATACATTGTAAGATGAACTTGATGCATTGGTTGGTATTGCGATTGTAGTCATTTGACCCCGTTTTGTTGTTGAATAATTTGGAATTATCTGAATATTGTCAGTTTGATTGATGTTGCAATGCAAGTAAATAATACATCTACACAATGTCACAAAGTAAAACAGCATTCTTGGAATGGAAAAAAAAAAAGAAAAATAATTACCAATGGCTCACATTTTCAATTAAGTACAGATTAAAGTCAATCTTATTTTCAAATTGTGTTAATTTCCCAGTTGTGGCATAAGCCTTGTAGATTTGAAATAAAATGTTCTATCATCCAAGAATCGAGGACCTTGTGCTTATATTAAAAACACATTCCTCAGCTGTGCTTTAGGATGAGATGGTGATATTCCAACCAGAGTTTTCAATGTTTTTATGGAAAATGTTCCTATCAACTAACAGAAATACCAGAAACATTCCTCAGCTGTGCTTTAGGATTCCAACCAGAGTTTTCAATGTTTTTATGGAAAATGTTCCTATCAACTAACAGAAATACCAGAAACATTCCTCAGCTGTGCTTTAGGATGAGATGGTGATATTCCAACCAGAGTTTTCAATGTTTTTATGGAAAATGTTCCTATCAACTAACAGAAATACCAGAAATATTCCTCAGCTTTGCTTTAGGATGAGATGGTGATATATTCCAACCAGAGTTTTCAATGTTTTTATGGAAAATGTTCCTATCAACTAACAGAAATACCAGAATTGCAACCTCAGTTTCGCAATTTTACATGCATGATTGATTTTTTGCTCTCCACCATAGCCAGGTGGCCTGAGGCACTCTTGTCTTAGATGACCACTTGCCTTTCGCTGCTCTGTCCAAAAACAATTTGTGAGAAAATTAGCCAGTTACTTGCGGATTCGGACAGTGGTTCTATTCAGATTCATTCTGAGGTCTTCCTTCACCAATAAAACTGGATATGCCATAATATAACCTGTCTTTTGTTGAAAATAGGGATTGGCATTAGATTAAACCCATTCCAAAAAAATAAAATATCAATTCCCTCATATTGATAAGATTTATCTGTCTCTTAGATAGCATGATGTCCTACTAGCAGGGTTTAATTCTATGGTGAGATTGAAATATTTCATACTGGTCAAATGGCAAATATTTGTATCTGGCATGAGAAGATTGAGATAGTTGGTGTAGAGAAATGTAATGATCATAAAAATATGTCTAGAACTTAATAGGACCACTTAGTCACTCAGAATTGTTAAAACAATCCATTCCAAATAAGACGCTTTTTATAGAAATTCAATAAAAGGAGAATTTAGGATTGAATATCAGTTCTAAGAAAAGATTGAAATTTCATGTTGAAATAGCGATTGTTTGATAACATTGTATTAAATTATAGCAAATATTTGCTGCCAGCGTCATGGCGATATCATGCTTTAAGTAACAATAATTGGTTAATCTGAGTTAACGGTAGCCTAAGGTAAAATTACGGGACATTGGAACTCGTAAAATTAAGGCCATGATACTTTGGAGATTCCAACCCGCGGCCCCTGCGGGGTAAGGGCCTAGCACATTACTGACGACGTCTCTACCAACTGCACCACAGCAACTATGCAAAAAAACGTGCATATATTGGCGTTGCCATTAATGTACACAAGACATAGGCGGGTATTATTATATTTACATTCAATATTTTGTATTATTCCTACTTTAAATGACTCAGTGGAGAGGATTGACACATGTCTTATTCACCTGACAACAGACAATTTCAGAAATATTTTTGCCACATAATAAATAAATAATAAATTTAATAATAAATAAACAAAATAAATTAATTTCTAGGTTTTCATTGTTAATGTCTTCTCAAAACTCGTTTGCCTGAAACTAGCATTGGGATTGAAGAACATTCCTTTCAGGAAATCATGAGGAAACCATTCATATGATTGCATTGTGACTTGGTGGAAATGACACAAAGCTAGTTAAATATCCCACGGGTGATAAATAGAGAGTATCGGAATGGACTACGCGTGGGTATCCGACGATGGTACCTAATGTGACTGGCTGGGAGTTGTCCTGTTCGTGTGTCTGTAGCATGTAATTAACTACCTAGGATAGTGTTGATAATGAAACGTGGGTATGATACTACTGGAAGATATTTGGAAATCATGACGCCCAAAAAGACTGAAGGCATTGTTAAGACTGATTTTACTTGGGTTGATTATATTGCATCTGCATACACACTGGACAGGAATCATGATGTATATATTTCAGAAATAGGCCAAGTGAAAATTTATCAGATGTTGCCATGTGTCCCTTGTATGGTGTTTAGCGTAACTGTCATCAATTTTTCAGTCATATCACCACGGTGTTTACATGCGACAGTATTCTGAGTGTTGCCACACTGGCATATTATACGTCAGACATGATATGATGCCCCACTTAGTCACATTATACTGACACTGGGCTGTCCAGACCTAGAACTTTCCTCTAAATGCTGAGCACAAAGCGAGGAAACGTCAAGTACCATTTTTTAAGACTTTTGTATGCCCTAACCAGGGATCAAAGCAAAGACCTTCCGCATGTGAGGTGAATCCTCTACCACTATCATGTGTCCCTTGAATTTTTCTAAAAGATAACTTATCTAAAAATGAATACCATAGTTGTATCAGAACCATGTGTACATTTTGGCAGCATACAGCTTCACTTTATCTTGGAATTATAAAGATGCACAGATAATGTTGAAGATTGTCAATCTAACTTGAACCGCAGTGGTGGTAGTGCGACCACCTGGCATGCAGAAGGTTGTGGGTTTGAACCCAGGCCGGTCATACCAAAGACTTGTGTTCAGCATTTAGATGTTAGTTTTAGGTCTGATCAACCCGGAGTTAGTATAATGTGACTGGGTTGGGTATCATACCATGTGTCCGTGGCATGATACCCCTGCACCCAGTATACTGTCTCAAGTAGACACTGTTGCGATTTGACTAAAAGTTGTTAAAAGTGACACTTAAACCACCATACACAACACCATACAAGGCCATCCTTAAAAGATTGTTTGTTTGCCACTTCTGACCCGTACCATTTAGGAGATGGTAGGTAGGTAGGTAATTATTTTTTTTTGTAATTGGAAAATCTTTTTTTCTTTGAAAAACTTTTTTTTTAACCCTCTAAAAATATTCCTTATAACCAGCAAGATTGTAGGTTGGCCATGAGAAGCGGCAAACGAACAATATTTTGATTTAGACCCAACAACAACAGCAAAAATCTTACTTAGTATCAATAATATGTTTACTTGGGAAAAGAATATCTGACATTCATAATTATATTCAGGCTTAATGAACCTGCAAAATATGGATAAGATGAATGTATTTGTCATTAAAATTAGCGGCAAACAGATTGTTACAGAAAAAGAAAACTGAAACCGTATTTAGTTCTTTGTTAATATTTGAAACGCATGCCCAGGAATATCAACAGCAATTTACAGGAAGACGTAACATAAATCAAATAATCTTTATTCAATTTACAGCGCTAAGTCATCCTATTATAAAACATGAAAATTCAGACTTGAGAATATTTTAAAAGTGGTGATTGTATTACCATTAGAAGTTTGGGTGAAAAAAAAAGTAAAAACGGAGGATGAAATTGCCTGCTACACTGTCTGACAGTTAAGTTTGAAATGATGTAATGGTGATGGTTTTCTCTCTCTCTCTCTCTCTCTCTAAAAGGAAAAATGACCTTTTAGGACGTTCAGGAGACAATGTTAAATTTTGAGAATTCATTCTGAAGATCACCATTTGCATGAAGCAGATGCTATTATTGTTGCTTGAAGACTTAGTTGGGTAATGCTGCATAAAATATTAGGGGTTTGAGTTGATGTTGAAAGTGATTTCACTGTACCTGTTCTAATAACTTGTGCATGACTACCTCCTTATATGTAAACTATACTACACAAAACAAGCTAAGGACAATGTAATTTATTTCCCATTGATGTTATATTAAAATGGTATAATAATTTATGTAGTTTTTAAAAATTGATTTGGAACTGCTCTGTATGGGTAATATGTTAAAAACCAATGTAACACTGAAAAAACATGATTTTTATTTACATTTTTTGAAATAAACACAATTTTTAAAGATAACATTTTTATACACTCACTGCTCACTCACTACCCACTCATGGCTAAATCACCACCTACTCACTGCTTTCTCACTCATAGCTCACTCACTGTTCTCTCACTCACTATCCACTCAATGCTCTCTCACTCACCACCAACCCAGTGCTCACTCACTGCTCTCTCACTCATGATCCACTCAGTGCTCTCTCACTCACTGCTCACTCACCACCAACCCAGTGCTCACTCACTGCTCTCTCACTCACAATCCACTCAGTGCTCTCTCACTCACTGCTCACTCACCACCAACCCAGTGCTCACTCACTGCTCTCTCACTCATGATCCACTCAGTGCTCTCTCACTCACTGCTCACTCACCACCAACCCAGTGCTCACTCACTGCTCTCCCACTCACAATCCACTCAGTGCTCTCTCACTCACTGCTCACTCACCACCAACCCAGTGCTCACTCACTGCTCTCTCACTCACAATCCACTCAGTGCTCACTCACTGCTCTCTCACTTACAATCCACTCAGTGCTCTCTTACTGCACACTCACCACCAACCCAGTGCTCACTCACTGCTCTCTCACTCACAATCCACTCAGTGCTCTCTCACTCACTGCTCACTCACCACCAACCCAGTACTGACTCACTGCTCACTCACCACTCACCAATAACTTGATTGCTAGCGGCTGTGCATGCTAAATGACTTAGTAACTACTCACCGCTCATTCACTCACTTCTGTGCATGCTCACCCACTACTCACTCACTGCTCACTTATTTACTGACTTCATTGCTTGCTTTTCAACATGCTCAGTCAAGGGTTCACTCGCCATTCATTCTCTCGACCACTCTTCCTACTTTAATTATCCCACATTCTTACATCCCTTTGTGATTTACTCAATTACCCACTTTCTTAATACCACTAAAGAAAAGCTTCACTAACTTAGTAACAACCTAATATGTATACTAGACAATCTTCACAGCTTCTCCTAATATTTCCCCTATAGCATTACTTGTAAAAATTGATGCACAATACATTGATTTCTTGTTTTTCTTGCTTAAAACAGAAGTAAACTAGTTATGAATTGATTAACTTGTCCAATGTGTGCTGCTATATTGGGTTTGTCTTCAGGGGCAGTAGAGAGATGAGGGCATCTTGGTGCATGAGCTTGATTATAGGATTAAATTCATTTTTTCTTGTTTTATGCATGTGTAAAGAATGTCCAATCACGCACAAATCAAATAAAGTCCCAAACTGTCGTTCTTAGTTTTCCGATAAACACCTTCGGCAGAAATAGGGGAGTTACAAAGCTTGTTTGGAAAGCGTTGGTCATTAATATATGATCAATTCACTTCAGATAGAAACATTATAAGTATGAGGAACTGTAGGGGATGCAGTTAAAGATTAAATAACTGCTTGTGGTTAGATAGTTTTTAAGAACATACACTTTATTCCCCTTAGTGTTTTAATGAACTCGAACCCACAGTTTATTGCATATTAAAAACGAATCGTTCATATAAAATTAAAAATAAAATTACTTTCTTGATAACTGTACTAAACAAACCACCCTTGGTAGCTTCTTAGTACTGACTGCGCTAAAGTGATTTGTGATGTAAGAGCGCGTGCGATAGTATCATGTGTATATGCAAGGGAGGATCCGGATCAAGAGTTACTAGATCAAACTAGTATTTTGTACTCATTGTTTTTCAGTGCATATAAATAATATAATTATGTGTATTACATTTGATACAGTTTAATTGCAGACATCAATTTTTTTAATAAAAAAGAAAACCCAATAATGATACATAATATTAGTGAAGCCATAACTTTTCTAATCTTGTGAAAGAACCCCTTATCTAATGGTCTTAATCCTCAAACTACCACTGCAGTATTCGTTTGTGAACTTCCGAACACAGGCAGAGGTACATTCGGAAAGCAACCAAGTCATAAAGGAATTACAAAAATGTAAACAAAATTTCAAAGTTTGGTCCACTCGTCTAAGAAATACACATTTCTATCGAAGTTATTTATTTTCTCGCTTTTTAAAAACAGTCACTAAGTGATCTACAGGAATGGTTTTAGCAATACTATAAACGCATTTAATTACAGTCATTTTTGTTATTATCAAAAAGTGTGCAATTCAGAAGTTTAATGAGGCTTTAGATTATGAAAAATCCTGATCAATTCCCTTTAACTCACCCTATTCTTTAACACAGTCAGTCATCATTCTCAAAAGAATTAATGAGCTTGACCTTCACGCATCGTTCTCTCGTGATCGCCAGTTTGATGAAATTAAGATCAGTCTTCATCAAGTCTTGATTAATTATTCTATTAAAATGTCATGCATGTCTTAGGCATTAAAATTATTTCGACTAAGATTTTTGAACATATTATTCAAGGTGCGGCCGTTGACTTTTGTTATGAAGTCTTCTTTACCATCTGATTGAAGATCAAATAGTTATTCTTTGATTTTGGGGAGACATAATATTATAATGATGCACTATGGGAAGTGTTGGGTATTTTATGTGTTTGCACTATTTCAGAGTTCAAGATATTCCTTATTCAAGTTCATTGCCTTTATCCCATCAAAGGTGTCTGGTGTATAATGAATAACTGCACCAAGATCTGTCAATATCGGATTTTATTTGCAAATTTATTGGGAGAGATTTATAATTCAATTATTTCAAGATGTTTTGTTTGTATGTACATCTTATAAATAAATGATGATTAGCTACATAACACTTGCGATGTTGGTATGATTGCTTATTATCTGTTGGAACAATTTTCAGCTCACCTGAGCTGAAGATCTTTGTTTAGCTTTAGTGGTGGTCTGACATCTGTCCCTCTGGCATCTGCCCATCTGTTGTTAACTTTTTCTTTGAAACCATTGTTTGGAAATTTCAGTAAAATATACACAAACAAATTTTTTGGTCAAGTGAGGTTTAGATGTTTAAATGTTTGGGCACCATTATAGTCTTGAGGGTCAATAGCGTTCCAAGAAGTGGTAAATTTGTATGTATTATATTTTCACATCACAAATTGTACAATACATCGCGGTTTGAAGCAATGTCTAGTTGTAACAATTGTAACTTGGTCCTTTAGCTCTGGCACTGCCAACTTTCTCAGTAAACATACTTCTCAGTGCCAAATATATTACCAAGAAATCGTTTAAATGGGTGTGTATATAATATACACGCTAGACTTCTCAATTATTTATTTTTTAGTTTACTTATTAATACTATGAATAATATTCTGAAATTTTCAGGATACACTGCATAAACATTTTACTTAATACTTTTGCAATCATTTCATTAAAATATGTTCAAATGACCTTGAGGACTGCATCATGGTCTAGTGGTAGAGCGTCCGCCTCGCATTTGGAAGGTTGTCCCTGACCGGGTCATACCAAAACTTAAAAATGGTACTAGAAGCTTACTCACTTGGTGCTTAGCATTTAGATGACAGTTCTAGGTCTTGTCAGCACGTTGTCAGTATAATGTGACTGGGTTGGGTATCATACCATGTGTCTGTGGCATGATACTCCAGTGTGACATTGCTCAGAATACTGTCTCAAGTAGACATCGTCGTGATATGACTGAAAATTTTGTTGAAAGCAACGCTAAACACCATACAACATCAAATGACCTTAACTATCTATAGTATCCAAGTATACATGGCTAGAAGGCAGTTGGTGGTTGATTGCAAAATGGCATCATTGGCAGTGAAAGAGCTAACTAGTGTTTTATTATCCATAAGTGATCAGCAGAGCCCGTAGAGTTTGAGTTGGGAAAGTAAAAGCCAACTCTGAGGTCTTCCTGGGTGTCATACTGTTGGATATCAATAAAGTAAAAAACAGGGTGGTAGTTTATTGGATAGAGTGTTGGCCGCTCATGCCAGAGGTTGATGTGGGTAGGTTAGGTAGCTAATTTGTTTGTTTTTTTTGCCAGATTTTGATTTTGCATAGCCGTTTTTAATGAAAATGGACAGAAATCATTAATAATGAAGAAATCTACGCTTTAAAAGTCAATAAAAAGTTTGGGTAGCTGCAATAATAAGTGAGTATGTAGGAGCACAACAAACAATATTTTTTATTAAAGAACAGCCTCAGAATTTATGCCATGAGAGCAATTTATGAGTCAAATCTGTCATATGCAGCAAGTGAAGGGAAAGAGCAAAAGTGGCCTTTTAAGGCAAGTGGCTGCTTAATAGAGGTGACCACTTACACAGATTTGAATACTTGTATAAACATTAATGCAATATACCTTTCATATTTCTGTATTTATTTCCAGGTAGGCTGCCGTACGTTTCAAGAAGGCTCCACCATCCCGACCTATGTCTGACCGTCTGTATCACAACTCAGAATCTGTTGAAGAAGCCCAGATAGAAAGTCAAAGTGGTTTCTGCGGAAAATGTAGTTTTCTTCGGTGTTCTTCATTTACTAGAAGTATGGACGTTTTGTCGATGATTAAGCATTCCATTATCTCAGATGAGGCTAACCCGATCACACGTTACTTCGAAATTGGGCAACATGTCGCCAGTTGTGGCCCAGAAATGGTCTGGAAAATATTTGACGCCGTCAGATTTGAGGATAATAAGGTAATAATTAAATAACTTTAAGAGGCCTCACTAATAGTTTTGTGTGAGAGTGAATGATCTTCTGTTCGCTGAATCATGTGAAGAAGAATGGCATTAGAACATAGTGGTATGTTAAATCATTGCAGTTGAAATCTTATGTAAGAGAAAATCATGTTTTGTTATTGTCATGAAACTTGGTGTGTATGTTAAATGAATGGAGGGGAAGTTTTTGATTGTATATAGTTTCACTTGGGTCAAGGGCACCAAAGTTGGGGTTGAGATTGTATATGATGGAGCCACTGGGGTCATGGTTACTGTAGCTAAAAATAAATAAATGGAGAGGAAGTTTTTTATTGTGAATGGTTCCACTGGGTACAAGTTTACCAGTGTTAGGGGTGAGTAAATGCTAAAAACAAAATGGTGTTTAGGCAGACTCGAGTGGAAAGGAAAGTTTGGATTGTATAAGATGGAGCCACTGGGGTCAAAGTCACTGCAGCTTATAGATGAACAGTTACAGACTGATGGAGAGGAAGTTTTTTTATCATATATTGTTCCACTGGGGTCAAAGTCACCAATGTAAGGGGCAAGTTAATGCCAAAAGAAATTTGGGTCAAGGTCACTGTCAGTGCTTCTAAAATTCCAAAATGCAAATTGGTCCAGGGTTTTTATTGCCGTAAGAATCGCTGCTGTAAGAAACACACTTCTTCCTTTTTAAAACCACTGTACATTATGCCCATGCATGTATATATATCTCCCAAAACCCCACCCACTGCGCAATTTTATCAGTTTCATTTATTTTTCGTGCTATCTGTGTGTAATTTGACTAAACTTTTCTAAATCTGTACATTATTATTACCAACATAATGTATTCTCATTTTAATGAACCAGTTTCAATCAATTTCACGTAAAAATTAGATTCAGGATGTAAACCAGAAGTATTGTATATAGCTAAGTCCCATATAGCCGCAATTTGTCTTGAGTCAATGCCATGGTGACATTCAATGCTTTGAACAGTGTCAGAAGCATATATGTAAATTTGCGTACTACCACTTTTAACTCCGTCTCCTATTATATTATTATTAATTCATTAAAAAAACGTTCTCATCTAATGGAAGATATTTAAAATGGAATATAAATACTTATTGATGAAATCCTATTTTAAGTGAACACAAACAAACTGCACTATTCCATTGCATGTATTGAATAAAACAACACGTTTGCTGTCGTCGCCTTGATGACTGACGTCACCATGCATCAGCTAACATCAAAGGGATATTGTAAGGGTGAAACATACATGATTTCAAGTCCTTGAAAGTGACATGTTTATGTTATTTCTTTTTGAAAGTTTAACATGTTGTTGGATTGCGAAGTAAGCAATATCGAGGAAATATATCAAATTAATGGATAAGCCAAAGATATAATATTAACCCGTATGGAAATTTTATATTAATTATTTAGTTCAAGTTATGTTGATGATGCACAGATCTCTACTCTGTGGACAACTATTTTTCCAAACGTTATGACTAACGCAAACAATTCCGGTCCGACATCAAAATAAAATCTGTCCAGGTTTGATCACTTTCCTTAACTAATGTCATTAATATCATAATTAAAATTATTGTAATTGTTAAAAAATTTCGAACAAACAAGTAAAATTGCACATTTTCACATTATGGTTAGTGGTATATCAAAGAAATTACCGAAGCAAACCGTTTTGATGAACCGATATATGGGTCGCTAATCACACATCGAAGGCATGTTACGTAGCGATAGACTCTTCCGAAAACCTCCCTTACTATCGGTTATGGCTTAGTCAAAATTGACCTCCTTTCGCACAGCGGGTGACAAAACAACCGAATGATAGTGCCGCAAGCCATATTTTTTGCTTAGTAAAGCATGATGAGGTAATTTTACACGACCAATATCTGTACCTGGTCACTGTAGCTAAAAACAGATAAACATTTACAGACTGATTTCTTACTACAAAACCACAAACTTAACTTTGTTCGAAGGTGCATGATAGTTCTTACATGTTACTATTAAAAGATAATATAAAACCAAGCTGAAATCATTTTCCTTAAATTATATTAAAATTATTTATCTTATTTAACAATAATAGACTAAAAGTGCATAAGCAACCTAGACTCAGATGTGTGTTTCTTCTATTTTTTGTAGCATGTCACTTATCTAAGCTTTAGAATTAATTCAGGCGTCCTGAATTTGAATCCCTGGTGCCACAGTCTCCACGATGATTGAAAAACGACTGGGTCTCATTTGCCATTTTTCTGATTCAAATAGAAAAAGTTATCAGTTACTTGCATAGATGGGGTGTGCTCGAGTACCAGTTAACCTTCCAGTATCCCAGAAAAGAGTGGTCAGCTTAATTGATCATCTATTAGCCCTCATTGTCGTAAGAAATGATGCAAAATATTCAGACAATACAAGCTATTTTGAGTAACACAGAACTCGTTCATAAATTACTTCTGTCATCGCAATGGTCTCAATGGTATCCAGCCATTTGGTGGGGGTATGAGTCACTTTCCTTTAGTTTAAGTCTTAAACCTGGGCGGTGGGTGTCATCTGTGTCTCGAGATCACTTACCTCTCACTGCTAAAGTTGTGTAGGTCCAGCTCACTCCAAAAACTTCAAGTAACTGGCAAACTTTCTCACATTAAGTTTTTGGAGCAAGCATGTTGAAGTCTACTGATATTTAAACCATTCAAAAGGTCTGTATGTGCGCGGCATACTTACAGAAATAAGTTGAGATTATATTATTGTGTACCATGAGGTAAGCTTTACAATAAAGAAAAATGTAATAAAGAAAATATCATCCATGGCCAAAATGTCTGGTACAAATTTTATTGAACAAGAACAATTTAAAGGAATACAATAAAAAGATTATTAAACATGTGCAGATAAATATCATTTGAGATTTTATGATCTTTCCATGTTGGAAAACTCCCAAATTTGCCATTGGAGGGCAAAATCAACTAGGTCAACATCAAATATTTTTACATTCATAATTGTATCATAGCATGCAATAAAATAAGTTTGCAAAGCCTTATTAGACAATAATTCCAGAGCAAAAGAATTCTAATGAAACCAAATGTAACCTCAGGGGAAATTGCCAACAGTTGAGAGTTCTAACAATCAATCTGTCTCGTTATCACTTACAGCTCACTGCTGAGGTTACAGGTTTGAGTCCTGCTCCAAAAACTTTATATAAGACATTTGGCAGTTAATTGCGGACAAAAATTATGGTTCTACTCAGGATTAATTCGGAGGTCTTTCCCTTGATAGAAACTGTATATGCCATACATAACCTGTATTTTGTTGATCACGTTTTATCAAACTTACTATATTTATGGGTTTCCACAAGAGAATGATGCGTGAAGGTCAAGGTTGAGAATGATGTGTGAAGGTCAGGGTCATTTATGATGACATGTTTGGAGTAGGTCAGAATCAGAGAATTCATTAAGAAGAATTTTTTAATTGTTTGCCAAATATTGGCAATGTCATGTTCAGAAATGAATTAAGTGGTTTTAAAAGTTGCTAGCAGTGAATTAGCAATTGAGAGTACAAGAACAGTTTATCAAAGGCCTGAACGGCCTGAGGGATGGTTCGCTTGTTTACAGTTTTTCCCATCATGTCGCCTTTCTATAATATCTTGTCACAATGATATACAGATTTAAACCAATGAGCTCATGAATACAGATCAAAAGACTAAGAAAAATATTAATGAAAATATTTTTTAATTTAATTAGATTAACATTGATGATCCATCAAACACAATATCATAGTTGCTTTGTTTGTTGCAACAGAAGTCTTCCATATTACAAAGTTACGGCCATAAAATCAGATAAAACAAAATAATTGAAAGACAAATGAAATTTTATAATAAACCAAACAACATGTGGTTGATAGATAGAAAGAAAGAAATGAACAAATAACATAGTATAACATGTGTTGCCTCACTTATACTTTATAAATGACCCCCATTATACAAGATATGTGCACCACTAAAATTAATACAGTAGCCAAATGTGTTTCAAAAACTTGTTAAAGTGATTTTTCATTTCGATTTTTGGTACATATGTGCAGCATATTTTATAGTTCCAACTGGCCGTCTGGGTATAAGAGGAATCTATTTCACTGATTTATAGATCAGTGTGATCTAAACAGTTTTAAATTATCTCAAAACAGTTACATTTTATTCTAAATGTAAATGTTAACGACATGACGCTTAAATATTTTGAGGTAATCGGGGTATTTTGTAGGTCGCACTGAATAGTTTATCAGTAAAATAGATTCCTGTAATATCCAGACGGTCATTAGGAACTATAAAATCTACAAATGTACCCAAAATTGACACAAAAAATATCTTTAACTAGCTTTTGAAACAACGTTCCAGCAGTAAGCGTGACTTTGATATAATGTGTATGTGACAAAAAAAAGCGCAAAAAACACCACAAAGAAACAAACAAGTGGTGTTAAAAATCTAGTATTTTATATGTATTTTGTCATTACAGACAATACTTTTAATGTGACAGGCATACTAGAAGTTCTGATTTTAAAGGACATGTATTAAAAAAAATCACACATTCGTATAATTGCATAAACATCAATAGAAAATGATAAAATTTCACAAATGACTAAAGAGAAAAGACCAGCATTAGCCTTTGCGCTAGCTGAAATCAATATTTTGAATAAACAAAGTAAGTATACTACCTTTTAAAAGTATTCAAGTCTTTCTTTTATTAATATAAATAATTTTCAAAATCGCACGTCAATCTGAAAACGTGGTATTGAACCCGCAATTTCCATTTTTCTCTGCATTTTACCAAAACATATTGCGACCATATTAATCATCGCTTGGGATGCTGGAGTGGACTATTTTACTAATGTGCAGTAGTCATCTGCATTTAATGTCATTTTTAATGGAAATTGTATGCTTTGACTACCGCATATTTGAAGTGTTTTTGTTCTCTGTTACACAGAACAAAAATTGCAATAAAAATCAAATTTGGATTTCTACGCCCTGTGCTATGTCAATTGTATTTTGAAACTTTTGGAACTATTTTATCAGTCAGAGGAAATGAAATCGCTGCATCAATATAATGTAGATTATAAAACAAAATCATAAATATTCAATATGACCACTATAGAAGGCTTCACCTTCCAATAACCTGTATTGTGTTGAAAATGCCATTCTTGAAATCCCACTTAATGCAATAAAAAGAAAGAACTCACAGATTAAGTATAAGGGGTAATTTAAGGGGAATAATGGCATCTCAGGTCCCCGCTCCCTCAGCACTCCAGGCTGACCCCACCTGAGATTTTTTGAATATTGAAAAAAGATGCCTGTTTTAGATAAAATAATATAAAATATAATAAATTTGGACTCACCTATAGTTTTAACCTTCCCTCTAAGATTTACAAAATTTCCCCCCACCCCTACAACTCTCAACTTAATCATGGATATATGCCTAGGGTTTATTGTCATTGACGTCCAAAACATCTTTCTATATATAGAGATCTGTTTGTTTTAGTTTAATCCATGGCAATAGAATCAAATTATGAACAATTGTCGTACTTATGATGTATCATTCAAATATTACTTTTTCTCTTAAATGCTACATTTTTATAATTCGGAGAGAGATACTTCAGTTGCCATTGAAAATAACATTTTAAAGCTTAACCTTCTTCTTCAACTGTCCTCTTACACATTTTCCTGTCACATGATTGGCATGTGATTCACGCTTCACAAATTTCCTATCACTGACACTCAAGGTGTCCATTCCGGTATTACGTGCCTCAGACAAGAAATATAATAGAATTACTTAGAGAGAATGCGTGACAAATCAAGAATGGTTAGTTTGCGTTTGCTCGCATGAACCAATTAATGGCAGTTTTTGAATTAATCAGGAGTAGATAGTAATATGTCAGTTCGATGTTCATCCATCTGTCCCATTTTTGTGTCTGCTCCGTTACTTTTACACGCATGGAAGGATTTTGATATAACCAAGTACAAAATTAATGCTCGCAAAATAGTGACGCTGTGCGGAATGCAAAAGCTGTGTTTGTAACTAAATTCAGGTCATTTTATTTCCAGATCTACAGAGAATTTAATTCTGTGCATTCCATAAACTCATACTAAATTTTTAATATACTCGCCATTTTTCTCAGTTCATGTATGTCAATTACAATTATTAATTTGTAAATTTTTTGTGTGTAAAGCGATAAAATTGTAAGAATGACATGGTAAGAAAGTTTTGTCTTGGTTGATCATCCCTGTCATATCTTGGTTTGATACAATACCAATACATACGTTTTTAAAGGTATTAAGTATAAAATTAACTTACTCAACAGCAAAAAAGAAACTTCACCCTCCATCAATAAGTGATTTTCAAAATTTTGTTCGAAACACTGTAATGATATTGGTATGAATGTGTCAGTTGATTAACGCATGAAGTGTAGTTTTGTACTTTTGGATAATTACTATCATAATTGGACATGCGCATGTTGTCACAACAGCCACTATCTCCGTGATAATTGATATGCAACATTGCATGTCATTTTCAATCGTTTCTCACCACTGATTCAAGTGGGAAAGTTATGGGTTGCATACAGGGATTTATGTACTTGAGAACTGATTAACCTAGTCCAGGGTTCCTGGAAACAGTGGTTAGGTAAACTGATTGTCTAGTCCTCAACCAGGCTTAAATACTTAGCTAAAAACTCAAACAATTAGACAACTGTACCTCTGGGTTCCAGGAAGTTGAGTGTATGTGAAGTTTCTGTCATTGTTTTATATCATCATTCTGTAATCTACAATTTCTTTAAATTCCTTCTTCTCCAAACTGAACAAATTTTCATAATGTTCTATGGGTGATATACTTATAGTACAGTTTTTGTGATGGCAAGAGATCTAATATGGGCATTGTTACTCAAAAAAGATTCATTATGAAATATGTCATTACATAACATTGCCTCTGAAACCCATTTGTGTGTCTCACACAACAATTAACATAAAAACAATATTGCTCATACGTGACCAACCGTATTGTCAGAAAGCATGCGCTAAAGAGTGGAAACAGTATCGCGACAAATGTTACCATTTTTATGTGGGTGGGGTATGAACTTACATGAATCATGAAATCTGTATGCAGTGAATGTTCTAGACATGCTTTTGTTGTGATATATTAGCATCACTGTCTCTCTGTGTGACTTTCAAATATTTTTAAGTGCAAACTTCTATTCATTTTCACCAGGATTTTGAGACAGATGGCTTAAATCAAGTCTTATTATGTGATGCAGTAAAGCATATTTGCATACATGATCATTTCGTTTTTAGTTCAGTAGGCGATCTCACTTTGTGTTCCTTCTATTGATTTGAATAAATCCTGATTCCAACATTTCCATGTCAAATTTTCAGCTGTTCAGTCTCATTGCCCAATTTGCTTAACTGTTTTAGCATCAAGTTTGGTTTTGCCTGTGTGACAGCTTCTCTATTTCACATCCATTTTTCACATCCATTTTTCACAAAAATACATTTATTTTTCCATTTAGCAGTTTCAAATACAGTATTTCCCATAGAAAATGACATATTTTGAAAAAAGAAAGTAAATCTGAATCACAAACATGCAGTTTCCTCCCAGCATCTACCAAAAATGATCTGGTTCTTGAACGTCTCACATACCAATTAATTTTGTACTGTTATACATATAGAGACATGCACTTCTGGAACACTGGATACATTACCAATGGTTCTAAAAGTGCCTTATTCCCATAGATAGTTCTCTGTTGGTCCAATTATGCAGAAAAAAACATGGGGTTGACCAGGTTGCTTTTTTTGACAATTCTGCCTGTTTGTTGCAGTGTATCACTATGCATCTTTAAACTGTTATAGCATCAACAAACAGTTCCCAATGTCACCCAAACTTTGCAGAAATCATGAAAATGTTCCAATTTTCCCATATGTACAAAGAAATAATTATAACATTTTATGCATTTGTAACAAAAAAATTCCCCAACTGCTTCACACTGCTCTAATTTCTTTGGCAAAAGAATTTTGCTACCGTCATGTAGGGGAGGTAATTCTTTAGTGAGACCTTGAAACGTTTATCAAATTTTATGTGGATAAGGTTTGGTCGACTTTATCATGTTTGTTACTTTGTCTTTGGAAAACAATTTCCGGATGTTGTCCACAGGGAACACTAAAATAGCATTGAATTAATTTAGAAATGTATAAAAATGACTTCTTTACTGCTTTTAAACTTAGAACTAATTTAAACAAATGTCTTTGCCTAAAATATATTATATAAATGCCTTAATTGTCATATAAATCAAGTTTATATCTAGCACTTAGCTTGTGAATGGGTATCAGTTTACACCGCCATGGATACTAAAATTAAAAAAAAAAGCAATTAATTATTGTATTATTTATCTCATACTCCGCAGGCATGTTTTCATGAGTTAAAAAGAAGTAGAGAATCTTGGAGATCTCCTTTCTAAACGACATTAGCAATCTTTTAATGTCTATTGGCAAATGAAGCTGTCGATTTTTTTTAAAATGATAATTAATGGCAGTTTTTGCGTCACTAACATCAGCTGGTTAAAGGCTGCGAGCGTAATTTTAGAAAAGATGTGTGAATGATTTATAATTATCTCACCAGAAAGTAATGTTAGTGAACTTAATGTTGTTATTTTGTTTGTGTAATCTACCCAAGATTGACAGATCCCGTAAGCTGAATTGATAGTATCATATTATTCCAGGGGTAACGAGTTTAAATCCCTGCTAGGCCACAGTCTCCCTGTTGTTTGATATATGACAATGTGTCTCATTGCCAACATTCATCTCTCACTGCTGATTCAAGTGGGGCAGTTGTCACCTCCTTGCAAAGAATGATGTGCTCTTTTTTTATCTATTTGAGCAATGATTTTTTTTTTCAGTTTTAAATCTAGAGCATTATTTAGTCATACATTTGTAATAGTTGAGATTATGTCATTTAAATGGGATTTAATATCCCTAAGGGGCCAGCAATTAGGGCACAAAAAGTGTTAAAATTGTGAATTATCAAAAACCTTCTTAAGGTGATCAATAAACCAAATGTGTTCATATTAAGTATAATCATTTAATGATCTCTATGCATAGAGAAATTAATTTTCTGAGGGTTTTTTTAATACTTCAATTATCTTGAGTTCTGAAGCATTGTCTAGTTATGTAAGTTAGATATTATGGTCCTTTAAAGGACATACTTAAATTAGGGGCCGGCAGAGGCCACAAAAACGATTAAAATGTAAAATTTTAAAAATCTCCTCATTTAGAACTGATGAGTCAAATTTTGTCATATTTGGTATAAATGATTCCTATGAGTAGAGTTTTGATGTGGATTCCATAAAAGGACTTTAATTTTTAAATAGGATAGCTATTGGAAATCTAATTGATTACTCATTATTTGAGAAGAAATCTGGAGCATTTTCCTAATCTTCAGGTGAGCGAATTAGGTCCATCAAGACCCTCTTGTTAAGAGGACATTGGGTTGCATCTGGGATCTCTGTAACGAGAGGCCAACACTCTATCCACTGCACTACGTACTTCCTATCTTAGAATGTTTACACTTTGCCAGTTTTTAATATATAACTATAGTCTGTCTAGCTGTTGAATATGATACAGGGAGAATTTTAGAATATAGTGACTGATTGATTGAACAATGATGAATAATATAGCTCTATTTCTCCATCATATTTACATATTTTATGTCTCGATGTCACACCAGATACCCAGAAGAGCTCAGTTAGCCAACAAAATGATACCTCTGTGTCCGCAACTGTCTCGTTTGTTTCACTATCTTATATTCCACAGACCTCGCGGAATTAAAATTTTCAGTCCTTGATATTCAGCAGATTTAGATTAATATTGATTTGACAAAATGACTTATTACATGCTTGAAAATATAAATATTCAAAGGGAATTTATCAGGACTTTTCAAAATTAAAAAATTTACTATAACTCAAAAAAATTTATATACATGTAGTTATCATTTTTCATGTACAATCAATTTGCTTACAATGCTTAAAATGTTTTTATTTGGCTTTCCCATTTTTTTGGTAAATAATATGTAAATGTATTTTTAGAGCACCCCAAGAAAAATTAGTTTCAAACTAATTGGGCAACCCTCTTTAAATAAAGACTAAATAATAAAAAAATCAAAAAAATCCAATATATCATTCATATATATACTTAAATATATAATATATATATATATATATACTAGTATTCACTGACCTCCTATTGCCAAAAGGATATATATTTAAACATGCCGTTTTTACAAAAAATGTCGGAATGACGATGCAAAGGTTGTTGAGCAGTATATAAGTGCTATCTATTTATAGAATGGGATTTCATTTCGAGTTTACCACTCAAATTTAGATAGCAATTTTATTTTGTTTCGGTGGATTTGACATATCAGACCATTCGGATTATATTTATTAATGATAATGAGATGCTTTTTATCCATTTTATAATTTTTTCCTGATAAGCAAGCAGTCCATAATATTTAAGACTTCAATTGTCCCAGGTACAAGTTCTCATGAGTAAGTATTAAATAAAGGCCCAAAGTCAAAATCATTCATTATGTTGTATTTCTTTTATTGTACTACATAATCGGCAATTTAGACTTATACCCATGCAGAATGTCTTTATTTTGGTTTAGGGTCTTCCATGGCTGAGTGGTCTGAAGATCACTTACCTCTCACTCCTAAGGTCGTAGGTTCGAGTCCCACTCATTTAAAAAGTTTTAAGTGAGAAAATTTTCAGTTACTTGTGGAAGGACGTTGGTTCTACTGATTCATTCCTCCACCAATAAAATTGGATATACCATACTTGACCGGGAATGTGTTGAAAATGGCATTTAAAATCCCTTTAAAAAACAATATATTTTGCTTTCTTCTATTGCCATGCAAATCATTAATATCAAAATAACATCCCATCTCTTTCAAATTTTAAAATAAATGGAATAATTATATATAATTATCTGGTAGACAGCATATTGGGAAAACTAACTCACAGAACAAATAAACAAATATAACTGTATGGTCTATGGAGTGCTCTCAGCTACCTCATTGTAAAGTAACAAAATAAGAATAGGCTGTAAAAAAGGGAACAAACTTTATTTATCTAAAAACAAATAAATAAGTCCTTAAATTGTCCTGCTAGTGGCATTGAAACTTATAACTCATGTGACTTCAAGAGGCCCTGGAACCCGCCACCCCCCAACCCTCCTTGTTTTGGGCAGTTTTGAAACACCCAAGGTTGCTTGTGGGATAGGGTTTAAGTTCTACAGTTCAATAGTTTCTTTCCAAACAAATGTTTCAATTTCTTTTGCCATCAAGCATTGCAGCAAAAAAAAAAAAAGGTCTAGTAGTAGATCATTCGCCTCGCATGCGGCAGGTTATGGGTTTAATCCCAAGACAGGTCATACCAGACTTGAAAAATGGTACTTGAAGCTTCCTCGCTTGGGGCTCAGCATTTAGAGGATAGTTCTAGATGTGGTTGGCCCTGTATCAGTATTATGTGACTGGGTTGGGTATCAAACCATGTGTCTGAGGCATTACACTTTAGTTTTTGACTGTCTCAAGTAGACACCGTCACAATATTGCTGAAAAATTGCAGTCTGAGCAACGCTTATAAACACCAAACAGCAACAGCAGCTTTTGTCATATATCAAGATTGCAACCAATATGTCTGTTAAATGAGTTTCTACCATCAAACATCCCCATTTCAGTAAAATACAAATTGGTTCCAATCTAAAGGAAAAGTCAGGGAGCTGTTTTTAAGGATAAGTGTCGGATTTTTGTAAAATTGGCTAAAAACATTTTTTCCCATATATTATGCCAATATCATATTAAACTCGCTGACCCCGTAATGCTATAAGGATATCTATTTAAACATGCCAATATAATATATCGAAAACAGACTTTCTAGCTTGGCATACACGCCCAGCTGGTTATACTAAGACTAAAATAGATTTCCTGCTTAAAATTGCAACGTATTTTGTGACTTGTCAAATTGATCCGTCATATGGATTACATGATGCAGAATTTGTTTCATTTTAGAAAGAATCTGAATGAATGCAAGCAGTATTTAATTGCTGTCTATTTTTAGAATGCAGAATTTGTTTCAAGTTTAACACTCCAATTGAAATATTGTTTTTGTCATGTTTTGGTTGATTTATTATTCAGATTTTATTGATGATAAAAAGATGCTTTGTATCAATTTTATTAATATTTTTATTTTTTAAGAAATTTGAAGCATTCCCCTCCCCCCCCCCCCCCCCTGATAATTGTATACTACCTTCTTTTTTTCCCTTTTTTTTTTGAGCAACCATAAGGTGGCTCATTTATCACTTGTGTTTGTTTGCTTTTTCAGGCTGTAAGAAAAATTATATTTCACATGCAGGATAGAAATATGTTAATATTCACTATATACTGGAATATCGGCGGGAATCAAACCTACTCGGACACGGAAGACCAGCCAAATGAATAATTTGATCCTGCTTATCAAACAACAGTAGTCCATTACATCAAAATAAATCCCCAGAATATTACGATTTCAGTTGCAATATAGTTTGGTTTGTTGTTTTTTTCACTGATCATGAGCAGCAGCAAAATCTAGACTGTAGTTCCATTTTTTAACCTAAAAGGTATGATAAAAAAGAGAGCGTATTCTTAATGCCCATTTGCATCTTAGTGAGACACTATGTTGAGATCTGACTACCTCTCCAATATCAGCCAATACTACAGCTGCTCAGTTTGCCACATTGTAATTTTGATGTGTTGGTTTCCTGAACATCGATGGTCTGTTATATCAAATAAATAGTGTTTATCAGTATGTGTTTAAAGTCACATCTCAGACGACTCCTGTAATAGAGTTTAAATCAGCTGTCAAAAAGCTTTTAAGTTAATATTCGCAAGTGAACACTGTTATATCTCACCGAGTTGAAAAAGCTCCTGTGACAATAACGAATGTTATATATGGTGCCCTTTTATGCCCATGTATGGTGTTGAGTGTCGCCTTCAACAATTTTTTAGTAAAATCGCGACAATGTTTACCTGAGACAGTATTCTGCACTGAGTGGTTAAGGTCACACTTTCAGATTGTTTGATATTTCATTTCTTGTCTGTAACTTTGTTTTAGGTTAAGGGATTTTAAAATAGCTTGTTACAAGTGATCAACATGTCATGATGATGTGTCACCTGCATTTACTTGTAGAAGTACCCAGACCTTTACATTACATGTCATGGTCCAGGTTACACAAAGGTCAAGGTCACACTTTAATGTTAAAAAACATGAAAATGCATTTCTAGTCTGAAACATCAGTCCATGACTCTTGATATTCATTGATACACCAGCTCCGATTATAAAATCATTATTTTCACAGACCATTTTAGCGGCATGCAACTCTTACTAGTGACATTTCTTGTTTTTTTCATAGTCTTCATCCTATATGCCCATTAAAAAAGATTCTTAAAAAAAAAAAGAAGAAAAAAATATATCTAAAAGTATTAAATGGTATGGGCTGGAAGTGGCAAATAAAATAATCATTTTTTGTCCCCGCTTTGCAAAAAGCGAAAGACACTAAATTGATTCTACCCATCCATCCGTCTGTCCTTCTGTCTGTCTGTCTATCTGTCTGTCTGTCTGTCTGTCTGTCTGTCTGTCTGTCTGTCTGTCTGTCTGTCTGTCTGTCTGTCTGTCTGTCTGTCTGTCTGTCTGTCTGTCTGTCTGTCTGTCTGTCTGTCTGTCTGTCTGTCTGTCTGTCTGTCTGTCTGTCTGTCTGTCTGTCTGTCTTTCCGTCCGTCCGTCCGTCCGTCCGTCCGTCCGTCCGTCCGTCCGTCCGTCCGTCCGTCCGTCCGTCCGTCCGTCCGTCCGTCCGTCCGTCCGTCCGTCCGTCCGTCTGTCTGTCTGTCCATCACACTTTGATTTCCATGCAATAACTTAAGAATACCTGAATCAAATGGCTAAGTTTCATTTTCGGGGTTGTGACTTTTGGCGTCATAGAAGAACTCTTTAATTTGTGAAAAATCATCACATTTGTTTTCCATGCAATAACTTAAGAAAGCATAGATCAATCAATCTTCTGAAATTCTTATACAATGTTTATAATGACATAACACAGTCTAAGTTTGATTTTCAGGGTTGTGACTGTTTGGGTTGTTAGAGTTGTGCCCCCATTTATTTCTGTTCAGTAACTTAAGAATGCTTGAATCAGATCTCTTAAAATTGAATACAATATTAATAATAACAATACGTCATTCTACAGTTATGCCCCTGTTAACTTAAGAATGACTGAATTAAATCTTTTGAAAACAGCGTGGGATATAAATTCACTGAATTTGCTCGTTATTTAATATAAAGAATGGCCTTAGAGCATTCACTTCCATAAATGTTGAATTGCAAATTCACTAATAGGAAACACATTAACTTTAGATATGGTCCCATATGGGGATATGTAATTATAATACCAATATACCATCCATCAAAAATATAAAAAAACACTTTCTAAATAAGAACTTTCAATAATATTTGAAATGTCTGTAAATCAGATTGTTTTTTTACAGATACTCTTGGGGTGTATTGCAGCAGATTTAATTTGTATCTGTGAAACAAAATTCAATACTTCCTTCAGTATGGAAATAATATTCAATAATTCATCTCTTGCCAAACATAAAATGTTCAGAACATTTTGATTGCGGCATTTGGAAACAATGGTACATAACTTTGTCTGAGTGACTCTGAAATATTGCATATTACACAAACACCTCCATCCCCCGCCACCACACTTTTTTTTTTAGCTCAAGGTGAGCTATTCTGATCACATGTGATTGATTGTTTGATGTTCATCATTCATAAACATTTTGTTGTGCGCTTTTTAGCATCCTCATTCATTGGATCTTCACCAAAATTATATAGTTGTCATATAACCACAATACCACATTGAGTTATGACCCATGAAACATAGAAATTACATGTACTCTGGCATCTGCATGTTTAATTTGATCCTCTTTACCTCGAATATCGATTCAATATACCGGTAATACATCTTTAACCCAAACATTGATTCAGTATACATCTTTAACCCAAACATTGATTGATTTTACATCTTTAACCCAAACATTGATTCAGTATACATCTTCAATCCGAACATTGATTCAGTGTACATCTTCAGTCCGAACATTGATTCAGTATACATCTTTAATCCGAACATTGATTCAGTATTCATCTTTAACCCAAACATCGATTCAGTATTTTATACATCTTAAACCCGAATATTGATTCAGTATAATACATCTTTAGCCCGAATATTGATTCGGTATAGTACATCTTTGACTCAAATATTGATTCGGTATAATACATCCTTTACTCGAATATCGATTCTTTATAATACATCTTTAGCCCGAATGTCAATTCAGTATAATACATCTTTAGACCGAATATCATTTCAGTATAATACATCTTTACCTCAAATATCAATTCATTATAATACATCTTTAGCCCGTATATCAGTTTAGTATAATACATCTTTAGTCCAAATATCGATTCAGTATATTTTACATCTTTAACCCGAATATATATTCAGTATAATACATCTTAAGCCCAAATATTGATTCAGTATAATACGTTTTTAGCTTGAATATTGATTCACTATAAAACATCTTTAGCCCTTATATTGATTCAGTATAATATAACTTTAGCCTGAATATTGATTCAATATAATGCATCTGAGTTTAACACAAATATCAATTCAGTATAATATATCTTTAGCTCGAATATTAATACATTATAACACGTTTTTAGCCCAAATATCAATTTTATAATACATCTTTAACCCGAATACTGATTCAGTTTAATATATCTTTAGCTTGAATATTGATTCAGTATAATACAGACCGTAATCCGTTTTATGTCTCCAAATGAACGCAAACGAAACGAATATCAAACGCATTTCAAATGTTTTACAAACGGACTAAAAATGCGAACGAAATGAAAAACAAAACGATAAACAAAAGAATACACAGATGCAATAGGACATACAATCCACCAATGATACAAAACGATAATGCAAATGTTAAACGCAACAAAGATTAAAGATTCGATATCCTCTAATATTATCATAGTTATATTGAAAATGAAATAAATGATTTAATGGAGTTATTGCTCTCTTTGTCATTTAAAGTCTTTAAATTGCTATACCTGTAACTTTAATTTATTTTCTTTGTTTTAAGTTTTAATCCTGATTTTCCGTGAAAAACATTGCCTCGGGCATTGTTTCTTTGCTTGTAAAGGTGTGATAAAACAATCAGGTAACGCATGGCCTGCTTTCACAACTCCCCTAATTAACTGAACACCAATTATGTTACTGATCTGTTATACGATTGACAATTAGGAAAAGTTTTCAAGCAATTTTAGAAAATCTGTTTGTTACATCGAAACTTTCCCACTTAGGGCTTTTCAAGAATTGTATATGAAAATATTTCATATCTAAAAAAAAAAACAAGTAGAAGTTAGTGTTTGTTTGTGACTTGTTGTCTTCTAAAATGTTTATTTTCAATATAGCCATTTGTTAAAAAAAAGATAACTATCAAACTGATGGAGAGTTATTTATGACTACACATATCTAAATCTCGCTGTCCCTTTCACTAACACCTTGTGCCAATGTCTGAGGACGTCACAAATGAAACAAACATTTTATTCACTAAGTGGGTATCTTGGACATTTTTTATGGAATTCTATTGGTGTAATGTACATAAAAGTCCTTGAAAGTGTCAGACAGGTTTATGTCATTTATTTTCAAAAATTTAAACACTTGTCAGATTTCGTAAGAAATATATGAAAATAATAGATTAATTAGTTAAGTCAACAATGATAAACCGGTATGTAAATTTTATTTTAACTTCAAATGCTTTATATATTATGTTTACGGTGAATATGCATCAATGAACTTTTGTGTGTGTGAGGGGGTATTTCCCGTAACCTGGCTTGTGGATCAAACACAATTCGATCCGATATGGCCCACTGATCGTATACAAGAAGTGTGCTATTAATACTATGATTGACTCTTCCCATAACCTCCCTATTATCTGTTATGGTTTAGCCTAATTTGACCCCATTTTGCAAACCCAATGACAAACAATTTGGTCATGGATCAAATGTTATTTTATGTTTTTTATACGATTTTTAGGAAATATCTGAACAGACAATTTATAAAAACTTCAAGAATAAAAAAGGTCTAAAGAGGGAAGTACCAGTGATTTTAGAAGCCCTGCCACAAGACATAAAACTTTTACCCTAAAAGGAATCTTTTTTTATGAAAACACCCCCCACCTCAACCATGCATTTACCTTAGTGAAATAGAAAGCGACGTTAAATGACGCAAGAAACTGTCAGAGTGACGACATTGCACATTGGCACAAGGTTAAAAATAAATTATGTCAGAGTTATAAAAATAAAGTGTGTGAATTCGCTACATAAATTAAGGCATGTGTATTAAATTTTGTAAATATATTTATCTTTGCGGATTATATAAATTCTTTTGTTTAATGAATTTTTATAATTGTTTTACATGATAATCTATCAAAATTCATAACTGGAATTATACTTTGAAAAATACCTGTAAATAATGCATTATTCCTGTATATAAGATAAATACTTGCTGAGGCGTCTATACTCTGTTTCTTGTATAATAGCAAATTTTACACCACTCCAGATATAAAAACACGGATTGGTTCACATTTATTACTACATACTTTTTCGATACCGTAATGTTAACTTTAGTGTTAACCAGTCTGGCATTGTTTGGCCATTTAATGATTACGTGACCATAACGTGTTTATCTGATGAAATTGACATGATGCGCTTACCATGTGTATTAAATTTCAATGATTGAGTTTTATGTAACATATTAATCTGCTGGCATGTTACAAATCATCACCTATATGGCAGACTATATCAAAAATAGGGTGGCATAGTTAGCAATATTTTAGAAAGATTTTAATCAATATTATTTTAATTTATTTAATTAAAATACTATCATATAATCCTGGTGATTTCATTAAATATATAGTTCTTATTATTATCTACTGCGGTGTTACAATTAGACAACCAGAGATGATGCGATTGGTGAACACGCCGTGTAAATGATGAATGGTAAACGATTCAAACGCAAATGCAGGCTTAAATGCAATTAGTATCATTTTGAACTGCATGTTCATATTTTCTTTAACGTTTATCATACAAAAATACAAACCATAAACAAAACTAAAATGCATTTAAAACGCAAAACAAACACATTTTAAATGCATTTATGGTGTACTTGAACGGATTACGGTCTGTATAACTTTATCCCGAATATTGATTCAGTATATTATAGCTTTAGCCTGTATATTGATTCAGTATAATACATATTAAACCTGAATATTGATAAGGTATAATACATCTTTAGCCGGATTATTGATTAATTATAATACATCATTAGCCGGAATATTGATTCAGTATTATACATCTTGAATATTGATTACATCTTTAACTTAAATATTGATTAGGTATATATAATACATCTTCAGCCCCAATATTGATTACATACAATACATCTTTAGCTTGAATATTGATGAGTATAATACATCTTTAGCCTGAATTTATATTAGGTATAATACATCTTTAACTTGAATGTTGATTAGGTATAATACATCTTTAGCCGGAGTATTGATTAGGTATGATTCGTCTTCAGCCGGAATTTTGATAAGGTACACTGCGGTCCAGTTAAATTGCGGTCCGATATAACGCGGTCCAATATACCGCGAATTCCGTTATAATGCGGTTTTTGCTTGGCTCCCATTTTTTCGGCAGGGTGAAAAAGTCATGATTTTAAACTTGAAAATCTGCGCGATTGATCAAATGACAACCAAACAATGGATCGTTGCCATGTTTTGATTTGATAACCATTCATCTTCTACTCACCAATTAGCCTTGATTATAACAAACTATTACAACCATTACCTCATGGTGGTTTAAAGGATAGTTTAAGTGATTGATTCATGCCAGCATTGACTATTAACAGTTTGTAATAATCCTGAGTGCTTCAATGAATGCTGTCATGCGCCAAACATGGAAGCCATTTGCAAACTGTTTTTATCAAGTGATCAAGCAACGAAGCTGTTGACAGGTATTAATATATCGCGGGTATCTTATTGGATCATAAACACAAACTTATTTTTATTATTTTATTGTTGTTAATACTTCAGATATAAATTTTTAATATTTTAACACTAACAGCGTTGAGTTTAAATTGAAGCGCAATTTTTTATGTAGACATCGTTTTTTTCTCCTTCCGGGTTAAATGAAAATGGCTGCCAATCTTAGAATAATCAAAACACGAAAATGTTTTTCTTTCTCTTTTTTTTTGTATTAATTTTATACATATCTAAGTGTATCTGTTGTAACCAAATACGAGTTGTATCATATTACAATGTCAACAATACCATTCACTTAGAGTCGGACAGCATGATAGGTGTTAGGTGTGAATAACCGACATCGATTTTTATCGAGGTAATTATCGTTATAACGCGGTTTCGTTTTGCGGACCCCAAGAACCGCATTATAACGGGACCCAAGTGTATAATACATCTTAAGCCGGAATATCGATTCAGTATAATACATCTTTAATATTGATAACATCTTTAACTTGAATATTGATTCAGTATAATACATAGCCTGAATATTGATTAGGTATAATACATTTTTAACTTGAATATTGATTAGGTATAATACATCTTTAGCCGGAATATTGATTGGATAAAATACATCTTTAGCCGGAATATTGATTCAGTAAAATACATCTCTAACTTGAATATTGATTAGGTATAATACATCTTTAGCTGGAATATTTATTAGATATAATACATCTGAAACCGGAATATTGATTCAGTATTATATATATTTAACTTGAATATCGATTCAGTATAATACATCTTTAACTTGAATATCGATTTAGTATAATACATCTTAAGCCTGAATATCCTTTCAATATAATACATCTTTAACCAGAATATCCATTCAGTATAATATATATTTAGCACGAATACCCATTAAGTAAAATACATCTTTAACTTGAATATTGACTCAGTAATTAATACATTTTATTCTTAACTACGAGTCTTTGTAAAAAAAAAAATAATTAAAAATTGAGAAATTTTTAGTTTGAATTGAATAAAACCTTATACATGTAGAATAATATGTTCAAGTGGTAATACTTGGAGAAATAATATTTCCATATGGTGATACTTGGAGAATATAATTTTCATATGGTAATACTCGGAGAATAATGGAGAATAATATTTTTATATGGTAATACTTGGAGAATAGTAATTTTATATGGTAATACTTGGAGAATTATGTCTACATATGGTAATATTTGGAGAATAATATCTTCACATGGTAATACTTGGAAAATAATGTCTATATATGATAAATACTTGGAGAACAATGTTTACATATGGTAATACTTGGAGAATAATGTCTATATATGATAAATACTTGGAGAATAATGTCTACATATGGTAATACTTGGAGAATAATATCTTCACATGGTAATACTTGGAGAATAATGTCTACTGGTATATATGATAAATACTTGGAGAACAATGTTTACATATGGTAATACTTGGAAAATAATGTCAACATATGGTAATACTAAGAGAATAATGTCTATATATGATAAATACTTGGAGAATAATGTCTATATATGGTAATACTTGGAGAATAATGTCTACATATGGTAATACTTGGAGAATAATGAAGAATGATATTTTATATGGTAATACTAAGAGAATAATGTCTATATATGATAAATACTTGGAGAATAATGTCTATATATGATAAATACTTGGAGAATAATGTCTACATATGGTAATACTTGGAGAATAATATCTTCACATGGTAATACTTGGAGAATAATGTCTATATATGATAAATACTTGGAGAACAATGTTTACATATGGTAATACTTGGAGAATAATGTCAACATATGGTAATACTAAGAGAATAATGTCTATATATGATAAATACTTGGAGAATAATGTCTATATATGGTAATACTTGGAGAATAATGTCTACATATGGTAATACTTGGAGAATAATGAAGAATGATATTTTATATGGTAATACTTGGAGAACAATTTCTCTGATTTCTGATAACAGAAGCTACTGGTTTTCCCATCTTCATTGTCACGTGATAGCTTTTCCAAAAGTCCTGATATTAATCTGGGACTAAATCATTTTTGAAAACTATTTCCTTTTCCACAAATCATAATCACATACATTTTCATTTTCACTTCTACGAAAATATTTTAAAACTTGATTTGTCATAGGAAACCATAAAAAAGAGATAGACGTTTATCATAATAATGACATCAACGTATATATTTATGACATCTTGGTTACCTTCAAGAAAAATTTCATAGTTAAAATTATATATAAAGTGAATTATTTAAACAAAAAGTGTGCGGAAAGATTAACAGGTAAATGAGACCATACATGCAGGATAGAAAAATCTCACCCTCTGGGTCAAAACTACATGCAGGGACAAGGCTCAACCCTCGGCGAGATATTTCTATTCCACATGGATTCCTATAATCTGCATATGGTAATATTTGGAGAATTATGTCTACATTTGGTAAAACTTGGAAAAAGCTATCTACATGTCACAGTATGATTTATTAATTATTTAGCGTCATTTTTATGCCATAGAGGGTTTAGACAGACAATCAGTTAACCTAACCACTGTTTCCTGGGATCCTGAAATGTAAACAAGTACTCGAGCACACCACATCTCTGCAAGTAATTGATAACTTTCCCACTTGAATCAGTAGTGAGAGACAAATGATAATGGGATACAATGTTGTATATCAATCATCATGGAGACTGTTGCTGGGCGGGGATTCATACTCATGTGCCCTGGATTGATAGTCAGCCGTGTAACCAACTGAGCAAATCGGGTCCGGCACATATATTGCAAACATTCATATGTGTAAAGATTTATTTGATAGGTGAACAAGAAAAAAATTTAATTTCAGCATTAACGTGTTTCCCTTCAAAACATTTTTTTTTTTTTCTTAAGATAAATAACATACTTTAGGTAGCACAGTATCTTCTCTAAAATGATAAAAGTCCTGCTGTTTTTAATAAATCACATGGCTATAAAATGTGCATAAAAATTATGGAAGCAGTCTAATTTTGTTTTGAATTAGCAACAACAAATATGTTTTCTCCAAATTGTAATAGGGAATGAGACATTAATTGATACTTGAATGTAAAGTTGTTATATTGCTACTAGATGCATCAGACAGAAAGACGTTTTAAACATTGATAATTTTGTAATTCAGTAAATCCGGTGTTAAACAGATCATTTACTGCTCCTGATAGCAAACTAATCTCTGTTGCTGTTGATAATAAGTTTTAATTGTTTTGTAATATTTCATTTTTTACACCCACAGCTACCATAGTGGTTGTCTAGTGGTAGAGCATCCACCTCACCTGCAGAAGATTGTGGGTTTGATCCCAGTTGGGATACCAATGACTTGAAATATGGAAAAATAAAAGCTTCCTCGCTTGATGCTTAGCATTTACAGAATAGTTTTAGGTCTGGTCGGCCCAGTGTCAGTATGTGATTGGAGTATATTATGTCATGTGTCTGTGGGATGGTACTCCAGTGTGGCAGCACTTAGAATACTGTCTCAAATAGACACTGTCATGATATGACTGAAAAATTGTTGAAAGCAATGCTAATCGCCATACAACAACACCTATAGCCCAGTTGTTTGACCTTAAAGTTTACAGAGAGACAGACGTCATCTTTTATTTTGTCTTTACTTTACTTGACAAACCTGTCCAAAAATGACACTAACTGTCTTAGCTAGGCATGAAACTGCATTTGTCTCACCTCTTTTGTTTTTGATAGATTTCAGAAGAACAATCAGTCTCATATTTAAAGTCACTCCCTAGAACAACGAAATAATCCAGTACTTCATTTGTAAACTTTATTTCTCGATCAATCAAACTTGTTCAATTATTGAACATCCCAGAGTCATTACAGGCCCCTTCCGTCATAATTTTCTCAAATTAACACCTTGTTGCTTGTGAAGTTGTAATTGTAATTATTACCAAAGATTTTCATCTATTTTAAGATGACATAAAAGAGGTTTATTTCACGGACGAATGCTTTTTTTAGTATCGTCAATCGAACAATTGTTAGAATTAAGTTATTTTACAATTTCAGGAGGTGTCTGTATTTTTCTTCGAGAAAAAAATAGCGGATAAGTTACATAAACCAAGGCGGCGAGAAATTGTGTCGGAAATAATGCGACGTGAAGTGCAGTATCTTGTCAAACTGAAACATCCCAAAATCCTGAGTATCGTTCATCCATTAGAGGAATGCCAGTAAGTAGAGAAATTTCAGTTGTTTGAGTTGAATAATGTTTTGTGAATATTTTACTTGTGTGAGCCAGATGTTTAAGGTGGTCTGTTCAGTCCAGTGTCAGTATGTGGCTGGGTGGGGGTATTATGCCATGTATCTGTGGCATAGTCTGGTCGGCCCAGTGTCAGTATGTGGCTGGGTGGGGGTATTATGCCATGTGTCTGTGGCATAATCTGTTCAGCCCAGTGTCAGTATGTGGCTGGGTGGAGGTATTATGCCATGTGTCTGTGACATAGTCTGTTCGGCCCAGTGTCAGTATGTGGCTGGGTGGGGGTATTATGCCATGTGTCTGTGGCATAGTCTGTTCGGCCTAGTGTCAGTATGTGGCTGGGTGGGGGTATTATGCCATGTGTCTGTGGCATAGTCTGTTCGGCCCAGTGTCAGTATGTGGCTGGGTGGGGGTATTATGCCATGTGTCTGTGGCATAGTCTGTTCAGCCCAGTGTCAGTATGTGGCTGGGTGGGGGTATTATGCCATGTGTCTGTGGCATAGTCTGTTCGGCCCAGTGTCAGTATGTGGCTGGGTGGGGGTATTATGCCATGTGTCTGTGGCATAGTCTGTTCGGCCCAGTGTCAGTATGTGGCTGGGTGGGGGTATTATGCCATGTATCTGTGGCATAGTCTGTTCAGCCCAGTGTCAGTATGTGGCTGGGTGGGGGTATTATGCCATGTGTCTGTGGCATAGTCTGTTCAGCCCAGTGTCAGTATGTGGCTGGGTGGGGGTATTATGCCATGTATCTGTGGCATAGTCTGTTCGGCCCAGTGTCAGTATGTGGCTGGGTGGGGGTATTATGCCATGTGTCTGTGGCATAGTCTGTTCGGCCCAGTGTCAGTATGTGGCTGGGTGGGGGTATTATGCCATGTGTGTGTTATAGTCCCAGTGTCAGTATGTGGCTGGGTGGGGGTATTATGCCATGTGTCTGTGGCATAGTCTGTTCGGCGCAGTGTCAGTATGTGGCTGGGTGGGGGTATTATGCCATGTGTGTGTTATAGTCCCAGTGTCAGTATGTGGCTGGGTGGGGGTATTATGCCATGTGTCTGTGGCATAGTCTGTTCAGCCCAGTGTCAGTATGTGGCTGGGTGGGGGTATTATGCCATGTATCTGTGGCATAGTCTGTTCGGCCCAGTGTCAGTATGTGGCTGGGTGGGGGTATTATGCCATGTGTCTGTGGCATAGTCTGTTCGGCCCAGTGTCAGTATGTGGCTGGGTGGGGGTATTATGCCATGTGTGTGTTATAGTCCCAGTGTCAGTATGTGGCTGGGTGGGGGTATTATGCCATGTGTCTGTGGCATAGTCTGTTCGGCGCAGTGTCAGTATGTGGCTGGGTGGGGGTATTATGCCATGTGTCTGTGGCATAGTCTGTTCGGCGCAGTGTCAGTATGTGGCTGGGTGGGGGTATTATGCCATGTATCTGTGGCATAGTCTGTTCGGCCCAGTGTCAGTATGTGGCTGGGTGGGGGTATTATGCCATGTGTGTGTTATAGTCCCAGTGTCAGTATGTGGCTGGGTGGGGGTATTATGCCATGTGTCTGTGGCATAGTCTGTTCGGCCCAGTGTCAGTATGTGGCTGGGTGGGGGTATTATGCCATGTGTCTGTGGCATAGTCTGTTCAGCCCAGTGTCAGTATGTGGCTGGGTGGGGGTATTATGCCATGTGTCTGTGGCATAGTCTGTTCGGCCCAGTGTCAGTATGTGGCTGGGTGGGGGTATTATGCCATGTGTCTGTGGCATAGTCTGTTCAGCGCAGTGTCAGTATGTGGCTGGGTGGGGGTATTATGCCATGTATCTGTGGCATAGTCTGTTCGGCCCAGTGTCAGTATGTGGCTGGGTGGGGGTATTATGCCATGTGTCTGTGGCATAGTCTGTTCGGCGCAGTGTCAGTATGTGGCTGGGTGGGGGTATTATGCCATGTGTCTGTGGCATAGTCTGTTCGGCGCAGTGTCAGTATGTGGCTGGGTGGGGGTATTATGCCATGTATCTGTGGCATAGTCTGTTCGGCCCAGTGTCAGTATGTGGCTGGGTGGGGGTATTATGCCATGTGTCTGTGGCATAGTCTGTTCGGCCCAGTGTCAGTATGTGGCTGGGTGGGGGTATTATGCCATGTGTCTGTGACATAGTCTGTTCGGCCCAGTGTCAGTATGTGGCTGGGTGGGGGTATTATGCCATGTGTCTGTGGCATAGTCTGTTCGGCCCAGTGTCAGTATGTGGCTGGGTGGGCATATTATGCCATGTGTCTGTGGCAGGGTACCGCAGTGTGATAGCACTTTAATAGAATACTGTCTCTAGTAGACACTGTGATGATATGACAGAAAAATTGTTGAAAGCAATGCTAAACACCATACAACAACAACACCTACAGCCCTGTTGTTTTACCTTAAAGTTTACAGAGAGGCAATCTTCATCTTTTACTTTGTTTTTCCTGAATTTTGATCACTCCATGTCTATCAGGTAATGTTATAGCAGTGTCTTTCTTTTGATCTTCATCAAACTTGCATACTAGAATCAATAAAAATTTCATTGGGGTTCCAGAACACATTTTGACTGGATCTTTATCAAACTTATACAGCAATTTAATAACCAGATGATTTGTATCAACTTCTGTCGTTGCTTCTTGAATAGAACAAGAACAGAATACTCAAGTTAGTCTGGAGCCTCACACTCACAAATATTCAAGTGTGATACAGATCAAAAAACAAAAATTGATCTAGTTTGTGCTTTGCATTCTAACTTATTATTTATGAAATGAATTAATATCAATACACACGCTGAATAAGATAATCATAACTTCCCTTTCAAATCATGGACAAATTGTTCATCTGAACATAAATCCTTGGTTATTGTTTCCTTAATTAAATTGTGAACAAATTGGAAATTAGTAGATGCAGTCAGATTTACACTTTGATCGCTGCTACCAGAGTGTCCTGTTATCTGTATGGACACTTGTGTTGCTTGAAGATAAATACAACCACTGATACACTTCAGTCTCAGCAATTTAAGGACAACAAGAAAAACCTGATGCAAATCATCAATTCACCGCAAAAAAATATCACCACTCTCCTGAAGCTCCGATTGAATAGTTTGATTCTCTTCCATCAATTCATTGCAATCTCTACTAGATCTGCTATCTTCTATTTTTAGATCAAAATCCTCGCTAGAATTAAAACCTAATCAAATTTTGCTTACATCCAGCATTTGTCTGACAGTGTAATGACAGTACACTATTTTCTAAAATAAATGAATGAAAATTGCAGTATTTAAACAGAGAGAGAGAGAGAGAGAGAGAGAGAGAGAGAGAGAGAGAGAGAGAGAGAGAGAGAGAGAGAGAGAGAGAGAGAGAGTTCTAATTCTTACAAGGTGCAGAAAATACACCACACTGGCAAAATCACTATGTTTTTTTTAAAGAAAATATGTCCTTTGTCTCAAGCAAAATAAACAATTTCTGTTATAGAATTTTTAAATTATTTTCATTGTTATAGGTTCAACATATCATAAACTTTGTAATAATTTGTTAAAACCATGATTATTTGCAAATTATAAACTTTGATTTGCCGGTCACACTCAGTGGGAATTAGTAAAAAGTGCCAAAAAGCTGTGAAAATGGACAGAAAAGTTACTTCGAGACCTGAATAAAGGCATTTTTATGCCCCCAAAAAATTTGTGTGGGTGGCATATAGTAATCGCAGCATCCATCTGTCCTTCTGTCCGTTATTTTATGTCCGGCCTGTAACTTTGTCATGCATATATGAATTTTAATGATACTTGCTACAAATGATCAACTTAACATGACAATGTGTCGCGAGTAAGACCCACACCCCTACCTCAAAGGCCAAGGTCACAATTTGAGTTTGTTTGACAACACTGTCTGTGTGAGATTTCCTGTCCGACCTGTGACTTTGTCATGCATAGATGGATTTTATAAATACTTGCTACAAATGATCAACATAACATGACGATGTGTCGCGAGTAAGACCCATACCCATGCCTCAAAGGTCAAGGTCACACTTTGAGTGTTTGACAATACTTTCAGTCTGTTTGAGATTTTGTGTCTGGCCTGTAACTTTGTAATGCATAGATGGATTTTGTTAATACTAGCTACAAATGATCAACATAACATGATGATGTGTGTTGCGTTTTCGCCCAGAACCCCACTATAAAGGTCAAGGTCAGAATTTAACTATGTTTGATGACACTTTCAGTCTGATCGAGATTTCGTGTCTAGTCTGAAACTTTGTCACCTATGGAAAAATTTCAAAAACACTTGGCTCAAGTCATCAGCATGACATTACAAAGTGTCATGTGTAAGACCCACATGCATACCTCAAAGGTCAAGGTCACACTATGAGTTTGTTTGATAACACTTTTAGTCTTTTTGAGATTTCTTGTCTGGTCTGAAACTTTGTCATCTATGGATAAATTTTAAAAACACATGGCTCAGTTGATCAACATGACATAATTCAGTGATGCATGTAAGACCCAGAACCTTACCTCAAAGGTCAAGGTCACACTTCCAATTTGTTTGATATTGCGTGTCTGGTCTGTGACTTTGTCTTTAACTTGGCTAAATTTATCAAGATGACATGACGACGTGTCATAAGTAAGACCTAGACCCATACCTCAAAGGTCAAGGTCACACTTTGAGTATGTATGACAACACTTTGAATCTGTCTGAGATTTCAAGTCTGTCCTTTAACTTTATCATACATGGATGGATTTCAAAACCACTTGGCTCAGTTTATCAATTGATCAACAATTGATCTGTTACTAACATTTAGGGATTTTAAAATAGCTTGACACAAACGATCAGCATGTCATGATAATGTTTCACCTGCATTTAACTGTTGAAATACCTAGACCATTACATCAGATGTCAAGGTCAAGGTTATACAAAGGTCAAGGTCATGCTTGAATGTAAAAAACAACAACATGAAATTGCATGTCTAGTCTGAAACATCAGTCGATTACTCTTGATATTCATGTATACATTGCTACTTATTATATCATAATTATATTGTTATTTTTCACAGACCATTTAGGGGGCAAAAATATGTGACACTTAACAGTGACATTTCTTGTTCCATATATTTTCTTAATAAATCTGCAAAGGACTTTACATAATAATTGAGATAAGTTTATTTAAACATCATAAATACCATTACACACACCACATTTGCCTTTTTCTTTGTGGCCAAGTCTGTCAGAACCTTGCCAGATTCCAAGATAAAGGGAAACATTGTTAATAAACAATTTATCATAACAATTTTAAAGAAGTATCCGTACATTATTTGCTCAGAAAAATTACTCGTATTTAAATGAATCATATTTTTGTTTTGACTTAGTGTAGCTTTGATTTTATGCCATTCAAACATTTAAAGCAATACAAAAAACTACATACTGAAAGTCTTTTTCATTTCCCATTGGCCAGGTCGTTCGAGTATCACAAATATATTCGACGCCTCCTGGACAATTCTGATCATACTTTGTTGGACTCATCACATGTTTGTACTAAACGTTAAGAAAGTTTGGACAACCGTTGCACAGGTTATTGGCCCAGACAGACAAAAAAGTGACGATTTTGATCAATGTAATAGTAATAACTCTGGGGCTACTGTGGCGATTCTTAGCATTATTCATGGGACATATTGCACTTTGGGGATCAACATTTATATCAATTGTTATTAAAATTTAGCCAAGCGTTACAGTTATTTCCCCTGACAAACAGAAGGACTAGTGGCGGACAAATCCAATTCTATATTGCTCTGCTTTAGTTATGGATAAAGAAGTTTGTCTGTTTGAAAAGCGTCAGTTAAATGATGAGCTAAATGATGTTATTTATTAGTTACCAATGGGGATGATATTGAGATGCTTACCCCAGTAAAGACTGATGGAAACTAACATAATTGTATAGTGTTACCATTAGTATCTTAGAAAAAAAAAATTCTCATTTCTTACAGAGATTGCCTGAAAAGTTTGATTATTTGATTTTTGGTATATTTTTTATGCCATAGAGGGCTAATGAAACAGACATTCAGTTAACCTAACCACTCTCTCCAGCAGAGATCCTGGAAGGTTAACCAGTATGCAAGCACATCCATCTCCTTAAGTGACTGATTACTTTCCCATTTGAATCAGCAGGGAGAGACAAATGATAATGAGACACAATTTTGTATATCACACACTGTTGCTGGGCAGAGATTCGAACTCATGACCCCAAGATTGATAGTTAGACGCACTACAGACCTTATTGAGCTCCAAGATTTTTAAACATGTGGGTTAAAAAAAAGAAATAAATTACAAGATACATTGCAATTTGCCAAGATGCGGTGTGCTCGAGTACTGGTTAACCTTTCAGGATCCCTGGAAGCAGTGGTTAGATTAATTGATTGTCTGTAAGCCGGGCCATGATGGCATAAAAATGAAGTTGATTTTCAATTGATCAATCAATCAATAAAAAAAATCTTGGATTAAAAATATTGCCTAATTCTTAATTAAAAATTTGGAAGTATATAAAAAATAAATAACTCTTATTATAAAATGACCTGGGACTCTGCTTTCAAAATGCAATTCAATCATTTAATTTATTTTTGATTATCACATACACTTCAATCAATACACTGTCAGAAGTGGCTATAAATATCAGTACTGTGCTTGTAGTACCTATCGCAAGTGATATTGTAGACCACTTCTTCATCACCTGCACAACAGTAACACAATAATCGTTAACATATTTTTTTTTGATTGACGTTTGAATTGATTTCCACATTCTGTAGTTTATTACTCTCCATGATGTATTAATCTTTTTTGAGTCAGAGCGATTTAAACTCACAGGTCGTTTCCGACAGAAAAATAATTATCTGTGAAATATTACAAGCCTTGCTATTTAACAGTCACTCTCAGCATCAGCGCGCTAATTTAGGAATCACATTGAACATACCCAGAATGCAATGCAATCTGATTTTCTCTTTAAATGTATCAGTATGGTACAATGGCACTTACACAAAGTTGTACTTTGTATGAACAGTTACAGGCTTGTAGTGATACATGTTACATTTTAACAATCTTGTGTTTGGTGATTGTTTCACAAACAAATACAATGTATATATACAATTTTACATAACACAAAAACGATATTATACCAAATCTATAGAATTAAGGAGGTTTTATATAATTTTTCGTGCACTATAATTCTGCGTACAAAGGGAAGCAACTTTGTCGAGATCAGCCAGTGTGGCTACATATTATTATACTACAACTGGCCCTATTTCGGATGGCAAAGTTTACGGATACACCTGAAATTGGTTTTTAATATTCTGGTCAATATAGAAAAATATGCATACCGGTATGAAAAATTGTTAACAGCAATTTAACCTGAATATAAAATATATTAGAAATCTTATACAAACATGCTCATTTAGTATAAAAACGTTTATTTTACAACTGCAGTTTATTTAAGAATGGAATACTTAAGGCCATTATAAATTAATTGCTAGATTATCATCAAACTTTTAGCTCACCTGAGCGAAGGCTCACAGGTGAGCTTTTGTGATCGCCTAGTGTCGGTTAACTTTTACTTTCTAACAACTTCTCCTCTGAAACCATAAGGCCAAGTTTGATATAACTTCACAGAAATGTTCTTTTGGTGACCCTTCACAGAAACTGACAGATCTGCATGTTGCAGTGTTGAGGGATGCTGATTTCTTTAAATAGATGGTATTAAACTATAATTTGGACATGTTATGAATAGTTGACCACAATCTGAGTTTTTAAACATTTCAATATAACTGATGGTGCAGATTTGCATTTTTTTTTCATGCATTTATGATAGAGATTACACACATTGACCAAACTTTGTATATGTCAATTTCTTGATATTCATATTGTCCATGTATGATTTAGTATTCTGTTAAATGTGGAAACAAAAAGAGAGATACATCATGTCTAATGCATGGCAGAATACTGGTTTACTCTGTAGATGGTCATTTTGGTGTTTCCTTGCCCAAAGTTTAGGTTTATGAGCAGTGTCCAGTCTCATATTTTATGAACACCTGTCCTCATAGACAGATCCCATTTGTGACACTCTCTCCATCATGTGTGGTTTTGCCATATTTCTGTAGAGCTACCAACCCTTAATTCAGGTTGAAGTATCTGCAAGATCACACTGAATTCCAATGGACATGCTTATTGCTCAGATTGTGAATTTGAAGCTGATTTTTACATTAATTTATTACCCCACCCACTTATTTCTGCATACAAAAATAGAATTGTTTGCAAAATGAAATAAATTGCATATTCACAGTGGACTGAGAGTTTGTACTACTTTTTATTGTTTAATTATGAAAATGCAGTAGTTGCAATCTTGCCAAGAGGCCAGTTTACGGTTAACTTTGGTTGTTTTCGGTTGTCGTCGCATTAAATTCTGCGTCGAATCATTGAATTTGGCGAAGTTTTTGCTTGTACTCCATTTTTATAGAAAATGCTATAGATATGCAGAATTTTACATTGAATGACATGTATGCATTATCTATTGGGCCTGTGTTGCCCTTTTTATATTGGAATTAATGTGTAAACAGGGTAATGGAGTACTTTAGCATGAAAATAGCTTGAATTGTTTGCTTTTGTGGCTGCCATATCATTCTGATATTGAAATTTTATCTAAAATATGTTATGTTTAATCAGTTTTGTTCCACAATATTATTAATTTGTATTCAAAATGTCTGTTTTTCTTCCTATTTTCAATCACCTTTTCATTTTACCATGTAGTTTTGAAAGTTTCAGACCTTTTAAGACACAATTGGTCAAGTTATCATGAAATTTAGACTGTAGGGTTGTGAATTCTAGCCTTTTTACAAGAAATAGCAGCATTTTGACTGAAACCATGTGTCACTAAAACTTATTTTATTTCAGAACTAGTTCAGATATGGGGATGCATTTAGCTTTATTGAACTTGTATTGAGTATTGTAACATAATATGTAAATTTAGAATCTTAAATTTAAAAAAAAGTCCTCTTCAGGACTCACACCACTATTATCTCCCTTGAGTACTCCGGACCTACAGATGAAGGAGGTAGAAATAAAACTTTAGTTCTCTTTTTCTTCTTTTTTCAGGGCTTTGTACTGCAATGTTTTGTTTTTTGCTAGCATGAGTTAAATGGTCAGTATCTTAGAAATCACCACTGAAAATTTGATGCTGATACCAGCTTTCTGGACAATTCTGTGTCATTTCAGAATTGTTGGTTCGAACCGCATCTAGGGCGAACAGTTGACATATTATTACTCTGGAAATTGATAGGTCTCACAAAAGCATTGAATTTAAAAAAAAACAACCTGGTCAAGGTATACTTTTTTTTCTTTATAATTGCATATCTTGAACCATGCAGTGAAGAATTTGAGCCCAGACACATGCTGCAGAATTTAATTTTTCTCTCTGTTTTGGACATAAATGTTACAATGGAGCCCTATGGGAAATGTCATAGTGGTGTGAGACGTTTACCCAGTTTGTTCAAGCCATCTTGATTTGTCAAAAAACATGGCCACCAGGGGGCGGGGCAAGTTTAATTAGTAAAAATTTAAAAAATCTTCTTTCAGAAACTACTAGCTCGATTTTAAAATAATTTCACAGAAATGTTCCTTGGAGGACCCTTTACAAAGTATATTCAAACCATAGTAATTCATAAAAAAACATGGCAGCAAGGGGGTGGGGTTAGTTTACTATTTGAACTATAGTAAAAACTTAAAAAAACTTCTTGTCAGAAACCACTGGGCCAATAATGATATATCTTCACAAAAATGTTCTTTGGGTGACCCTCTACCAAGTATGTTCAAGCCATCTTGATTTGTCAAAAAACATGACCGCCAGGGGGTGGGGCAAGTTTAATTAATAAAAACTTAAAAAATCTTCTTGTCAGAAACGACTGGCTTGATTTTAAAATAATTTCACAGAAATGTTCCTTGGACGACCCTTCACCAATTTTGTTCAAACCATATTGATTTGTCAAAAAACTACGGCCAGTCGGTTAGGTTAGTTTACTATTATAAGCTATATTAAAAACTTAAAAAATCTTCTTGTCAGAAACTACTGGGCCAATTTTGATATCACTTCAAAGAAATGTTCCTTGGGTGACCCTCTACCAAGTTCTTCCATCCATCTTGATTCATCAAAAAAAATTGCCGCCAGGGGTCCGGGCAAGTTTAATTAGTAAAAACTTCAAAAATCTTCTTGTCAGAAACTACTGGCTCGATTAAAAAATAATTTCACAGAAATGTTCCTTGGAGGACTCTTCACCAAGTTTGTTCAAACAGTAGTGATTCGTCAAAAAACATGGCGGCCAGGGGGTTGGGTTAATTTACTAAATAAGCTATAGTAAAAACTTAAAAAATCTTCTTGTCAAAAACCACTGGATCGATTTTAAAACAATTTCACAGAAATGTTCTTTGGGTGACCCTTTACCAAGTTCGTTCAAGCTGTTGTGATTTGTTTAAAAACATCACCGCCACAGCGAGGTGCTAGTTTATAATACAGGCAGTTAAAGTAAAAGCCTTCTTGAATGTCAGAATCTACTGACCTGATTTCGATGTAATTTCACTGACATTTACCATGGGTGAGAACCTCTACCAAGTTTGTTCAAGCCATTGAGATTCGTCAAAAAACATAGTCACCAGGAGGGGAGGCTGGTTTCTTTAAATGGATATAGTGAAAACTTTCTTTCGATATCTGATGAAAACAATGACAAACTGTCTTTAGTTTCCAAATAAATTAAATCAAAAAGCCGATCAAATAATCCAACGTAATTATAATTTTTAATCATAATAAAAAAATATAAAAACGAACGTCACACAGTCCAATCTCAATTTTCCAATTTAACCTGATCAAAAAGTCCGATCAAACTTATTTAATATTTTTTGTCGTAATAAAAACAAACAACAAACAAACCTCAAACTGTCCAATCTTTAATTCCAATTTTATTTAAGTAATTGACGATCCTTTAATCGTAGTAAAACAAATAGCAAACATGCCAATTTATTCCACCCAAACAATGATCAAACGTTGATATATAATTGGGGTTAAAGTGTTTTAACTCTATAACTAGTTATCGAACAATTATCAGCTTTACCACGAGACACTGCAGTATTTGGCCTCGGGTTATTTTTAGCACGTTACCTCGGAGATTGACAATTTTACACTTACACATTTGTCACGTACACAAAACATGATGCTGAAATTTCACAACTCGTGTATTCGTGGTCGTATGGTAAAGGATATTTGTTGAAATTTGATGGATTTTAAGCCGTCGCTGGTCGCAGAGAGCAAGTGGTTGCTTATTGCATGTGTAATTATGAATGAAATTCGTTGGGGGGGGATTTAATGTGGTCGCTTACATCAGGGGGTCACTTATAACAAGTGGTCACTACTGCAAGTTTGGCTGTACTGGGAATTTTCAAAAAATTCTATCCATAGGAAAAAAATTACAAAAACAATAGAAAACGTCCTCAAGCACTATGAAATTAGAAATTTTGAACATATATACAGTTGAAAACTAAAAATGGAATTCTAATTTCAGTTGCAAAGCAAATTAAATTGTAAAAGATGACAGACTGTTTTATTTTACAAATATAACATTTTCATCATTCTGATATTAAAATGTCACTTGCACAACTGAAGTATTTCATTAAAACCATACAGTATTTTATCCAAAAATTCGTCTTTAAAAACTTGTTTGCAATTTATTTGAGAAAACATGCAAGTATTAAATACTAAATGAAAACGAAAGTCTGCTTCAAATGGTACTGAAGGTTTACTTGTGTTTTGTGCTATAAATAAACAGCATTACCGTGGCCCAGAAAAACTGCCTATCTCATTCATTTATGCTTTTAAAATTCTGTGATACACAAGAAAATTTGTTTTTCACATGTTGCCATTACGTTCATACTTTGAGATTTATACAACAGATAGAAAGAATATAGTGTAAACATGAACAGATATTTCAATATTGCAACCAATTTTACTTACGTTACGATAAACAGTTCGCTTTGCCGCACTGTCACATTTTGTCAGATAAATATAGTAACTTTATCGTACAATTGTAATGAATACAAGTGTATCTTTTATCAAGTAGCTTTGTGCTTGTACGATATTGAACAAAAATGTCTCGACAAGAAAATAAAGTTTCTTTATGATTAATTTATACAAACTTAAACCAATATGCCAAGCCAACAATTGAGGATATACCAGCTGCAAAAAAAAAAAAGTCACACGTTTCATGTACCAAAGTAGCAGCCAAACATTTTGATTATTTTACGCTCGACTTGTGTCCGTACCAGTACAGGATTCCTGTAGTACAAGAGATGATGGAAATGTTCTGTTTGTAAAAGGCACTTTAAAAGTTTTGTTAATGTATGGGCCCAAAACATTCAGAAACATTCACTTGACAAAATCTGAATTTATATCATTGCAATCCAATGGTTATTGTGTCTTTTTTCGCATTTCACCAAGAGTGGTCAGAGGACTGTGTGGTTGTTGTTGTAGTCTTAAAAATGGGCAGCAATAAAGAAGACTGCAAAATTCATATTACAGTAGCTGCAAAAAAAAAAAAGATGTGTTTGATAACACAAAGTACGCAAATAGCTTTGTTTGTAGGATTGCAGTATAAAAATCATTATTTCACGGTTTTTTATTCTAAAAATATCGGACTCTTTAAACAAGTATGATTTTCTCGGAAACATTAAACATGTTTATTGATTCAGCCTCCTTCTTCAATTGATTTTGAAGGATGGTGAATTTGTTCAACAATGTCAATCGGAGACGAATGTTCAAACAGTAATTGATATAAACATGAGTAATAAAATCGTTTGATTAAATAGAGTTATCAAATTAAGCCTAGTAAATGCTCTGAAAATGTTCGTTTTCACATCAAGGCACAAACAAATTACTTTCAATCATTTGCTGAAAAATGCTAAAAATACCACGATCGCAAAGTTGACATGAATAATGACGATTATATCTCAAGGCCATGGAAGTTTCACACAAATCATTGACAAATTAGTTATAAAGCAGTTTCATGAAATATGACTGAATTTCTTGTTTTATTTTAACAATATGGTTGATTGTTTGAATATATAGCATCATTTTTATGTCATCGAGGGCTAACAGACGATCTGTAAACCTAACCACTGGCTTGTGGGATCCTGGAAGGTTTCCAGTAATTGAACACCCCATCTCCGCAAGTAACTAATAACTTTCCCACTTGAATCAGCAGTGAGAGCCGAATTATAATTAGACACAATGTCATATATCAATCATCATAGAGACTGTGGTCGAGCAGGGATTCAAACTCGCGACCCCTAAATTGATAGTCAGATGCACTAACAACTGAGCTTATCGGGCCCGGCTTAGCAAGATGGATTAGAAAGAATTTTTTCCCCTTTTATACTTTATTTTTTGTATTCTGAAGATTATAGTTATAAGTATGCAAAGAAAACCCTATACGACTTGGAACATTGTAAGATAGAGGGCCATGTTATTGGAAGTGCAGAGCGTAAGAACTGTATGATCTCTCTCTTGAATCTGTTCACCAGATGCCCTTGTGTTCAGAAATAATTTTAAGTGAAAATTCATCAAAATTTCCTTGCATCCCTTTAATAGTGAGTCATGTGACACCAATACTTCACCTTTATATAATAACATTTCAACTTAAAAGGGAATAAATATATCAGGATTTTACAAAATTTTGAAATTGGCTAAAACATTTTTTTTTCGTTATAGCATGCCCTTTAATATACTCACTGACACCTTATTGCCAAAAGGATATCTATTTAAAGATGCCAAAATAATATATTGAGAAGGGGTTTCCAATCTGGGGCTATTATAATAACTAAAATATATTTCCTGCTTAAAATTAAACATAATTTACGACATGTTTAGGGAGTCACATGATTTTATTTTGATTTCAATTTGATCCATCATACAGGTTTACATGTAAAATTTGCTTCCTCCTAGAAAGAGTCTTAATGATGTGAAGGTCGCCGAGCAGTATTTAAGAACTGTCTATTTTCATGCCTCCCAAATGGGGGAAAGCATATAGTCGCCGCTTCGTCTGTGCATGCATCCCTCCGTCCGTCCGTGTGTCACCAAATTCTTATCCGGGCTATTTCTCTTGTTGGAATTTTATGAAACTTGCTAGGATGCATCACTACCAAGTGGAGATATGCATAATATCTTTTTGTTCCGGTTTGTTATTTTTCACAGAGTTATGGCCCTTTGATTCCGTCTGTGACCAAATTCTTGTCCGGGCTATTTCTCCACAACCCAATGTTGGAATTTTATGAAACTTGCTAAGATGCATCACTACCAAGTTGAGATGCGCATATTATATTTGTGTTCCGGTTTGATGATTTTCACGGAGTTATGGACCTTTCATTGAGTCTGTGACCAAATTCTTGGCCGGGCTATTTCTCTACAACCTCAGGTTGGATTTTTATGAAACTTGCTAGGACGCATCATTATCAAGACCATATGTGCATAATATCTTTGTGTTCCGGTTCGATGATTTTTTACGGAGTTATGGCCCTTTGATTCTGTCTGCGACTAAATTCTTGTCCGTGCTATTTCTCTACAACCCAATGTTGGAATTTTATGAAACTTGCTAGGATGCATCACTACCAAGTGGACATGTGCATAATATCTTTGTGTTCCAGTTCGATGATTTTTCACAAAGTTACGGCCCTTTTATTGAGTCTGTGACCAAATTCTTGTCCGCACTATTTCTTTACAACCTCAGGTTAGAATTTTATGAAACTTGCTAGGATGCATCATTACCAAGTGCAGATGTGCATATTGTCTTTATGTTTCGGTTTGTTGATTTTTCATGGAGTTATGGCCCTTTGATTTTGTCTGTGACCAAATTCTTGTCTACGCTATTTCTCTACAACCCCATATTGGAATTTTATGAAACTTGCTAGGATGCATCACTACCAAGTGGAGATGCACATATTGTCTTTGTGTTCTGGTTCGATGATTTTCACGGAGTTATGGCCCTTTGATTGAGTCTTTGATCAAATTATTGTCTTTGCTATTTCTCTACAACCTAAGGTTGGAATGAAATGAATTTTTTTATGTTTGTGTTCCAGTTCGATGATTTTTCACGGAGTTGTGGCCCTTTCATTTTGTCTGTTACCAAACTCTTCTCTGTTCTATTTCTCTACAACCTCTGGTTTGAATTTTATGAAATTTGCTAGGATGCTTGATTACCAAGTGGAGATGTGCATATTGTCTTCATGATGCAGTTTGTTTGTTTTTCAACCAAGTAGCCATCAGCACTAAGGGAATATGGTACAGAGTCAAACACTCACTTGGGAGCATCCTTCGGTTCCACCAATATTTTCTTGTTAAATTGGAGACATCGTTTTAAGTTTACCACTCTGATTGTAACATCGATTTGTCATGTTTCAGTGGATTTTATATTATACCAATCCATTCAGAATTTTTTTATTTACGATAACGATATACTTTGTATCCATTTTTAAAAATGATTTTAATTTTTATAGACATTTATAGCATTTTTTTCCTGATGTACATCCTTTAATGCAGTGCCATTTATGTATAAAGTCAAACTTCTTCTCACTGACACACTTTCTTGGTTCTATAAAAACTGATCATTTAACTGTCTGTTTGCGCATCATTATCATTTCACTAAAATTCTTCTTAAATGACTCTGAGCTGTTTTCTCAGCATTTTTGCCAAGGAATGATGCATTATGTTCCATTGGATTAATTCCCTGGTGTCAATTCCTGCCTACCAATTAACTGTTAGGTGTAACTGTTTCCCTAAGGATGAAAAGTGAACACTAATAGAGGTATGTATATCAGTGCAGCTGTTTTTCCCCTTTCTTTATTATCCCAAATCTAAATTGTCCCAGATCTTTGAGAGGTTTACAAGTCGTTTGCAATACACAGTAGGTTTTTATCAAAGTATTGGCAAATTGTATTGGTGAGGTAGTTTGTTGGATATAGAGCATTGGACACTCATGCCAGAGGTTGTGGGTTTGATACCTGTGTCTTTATAAAAACAACACTTGGAAAGTGGGCTCTAGAGTTGTTCATATGGGCCCTGATCTTATGTGGCAATCGCTAAAATTAATTAGTATAAACTTAAAAGTTGTATTGAAGTAAATATGTTCTCCATGGCTTAGTCTTCTATGGTGCCATCTCAATATCACTAACTTGCCATCGCTGAGTCTGGGTTCGAGTCTAGCTCTATCCAAAACTTTTATATGAAAAAGTTTGCCAGTTACTTTCAAATGGATGGAGGTTTTTAACTCATATTTCTATATCAGCTGCCGAGATCTTCCACCAGCAACAAAACTGAATGCTGAATATAGCTTGTAATGTTTTACCCTCCCCTTAGATTCAGTTGGAGGTACCTTAAGTAAAGCCACAGAAGATAGTTATATGTAGGCTTGAACCCATGACCGCAGCTGTGAGAGGCAAGAAAATACTTTCAACAATTGCGCTTAGTTTCTGTTTAGTTTAAACTTGTGTTATATATATAGGTGGTGAGAAAAAAGTGTCAACATCTTAAACATTTTGTTTGAAGTCCTCCTAATGGTAGAAGTTAGTATTAAGGGTATGTTGTTAAAGGCATGTAAGAAATAGAATCAGTAATGAGTAGAATACAATTGAGATAATTGAGATTCCAGACCACCATCTCACTGTTTTGAGAAGAACCTCATCAGAGCCATAGTTGTGTTAATTGTAACAGAGTACCACAAGTTGGAATATAGTCAAACCTAGATAAGCGGTCACTTCTGTTGAGCAGTCACTCACCTGCTATGCTGTACGATTACCAGATAACCTGTTTTAAGCAACAGCCTGTCTTAAGATGCCACTTTTGCTCCTTCCCTTGATTGTCTGTTTAAGACAGGTTTCATTGTATTTATCTTAAACCTTAGATACCCATTAAATATTCATATCCATTTATATTACAAGTAGAGATCTGGTGACTGAGATTTGCTATATTATTTCTCTGATGTTGGTTGATTTGAAATAACCCTCACAGGTACTTGGTTGACTTGGTGAATATTCCTCATCAGTACTTGACTTTGTGAATATTCCTCATCAGTTGCTCGACTTTGTGAATACTTCTCCTAGGTTTGTTGGCTTTGTGAATATACCTCAAATGTTGATTGACTTTGTGAATATCCGTTATAGGTTGCTTGACTTTGTAAATATCCCTCATATGTTGGTGATTGTAAATTCTCCTCATATGTTGGAGACTGTAAATATTCACCATAGGTTGGTTAACTTTGTGAATATCCCTCATAGTTATATTGATGATTAAATATTCCTCACTAAGGTTGGCGACGGTAAATATTCCTCATGGGTTGGTTGACTAAAATCGTGAATATCCCTCATATGTTGGTGACTGTAAATATTCCTTATAGGTTGCTTAACTTTGTAAATATCCCTCATAGGTTGGTAACTAAATATTCTTCATAGGTTGGTTGACTTTGTGAATATCCCACACAGATTGGTTAATTGTCCACAAAACGAGTTAAACATTTAGTTTTAAGCTCATTAACAATTTATTCTAACAATAACCTGTACAGATAATACTTCTTAAACCATTCCAACCAATAATTAAGAGTTTTGAAGATGAAAATAAGTATCTGTTTCTCTTGGCTGTCAGAATTTGCTGCAATTTTCCTCAGTCATTCCCAGACAAATTCTATAATAATGGTTCAATTTGTCCAGATTGGTTTTTAGAGAGGCTTTTCTGCAGTTAAAAAAATATCATAATGGAAAAATCGACAGTGTATAATGGAGTCGGTAATTATATAATATATCCGATTTATCATGTAAATATATAAAATGTCTGCTGTCACCTTTACATGCAGATAGCATGCAGAGGTGACAGCAGACATTGATTACTTTAGTATCCTACCATCTAAATTAGAGAAATTTAAATATAAAAAAGAAGGACCTTGAATCCGAAATAAAAGCAAATTGCGTAGTTTTAAACAAGAAAATAGTGTTGCAAAGCATCCAAGTCGATCAGAATTTATTGCAAACCATTGTATGGCTGATAACGCCTTGATGCAAACTGGCTAGATTATGCCTGCCTTGCAAAACCAACATTGCTAAAGTGACTGTTTCAGCATAAAAATAATTCAAATTACTTGTACTCAATACATTGATACAGAATACAAATACCAATGTTCTTGGTCAAGCTTTATTTGAGTGTTACAAAAATCAGTAGCCAATTGCAAACAGACCAAGATCTGTCATCATTTCTTTCCCAGTTTGAAACAATAAGCAAATTATTATAACACCATATGTTTTTGATAGCTAATTTGTGATCAACATTGTCATTGTCAGTATATAAAAAACATATGTAAATCATCGTATAACTAACAATATATTCTTCTTGATTCAAAAACTCACTGCTCCTTATATTAGGTTGCTGCAAAGACTACTTTCACAATCTGTAACGTTGGTGACTGGTTTGCCGTTCGACTAATACATACATGTACTGTTAAAATTTCATATTCCAATTTCCAAACAGAAATATTCTAACAGTTCAGATGTCAGTTAAGCCTTTCACATGTCTCCGAATGATACTTGCAATTAATGCATACCCAAATTAGCCAACCTGTAAGTTGTTATCAGAGTCTGCATGTGATTTGCAGACTTGTCACATGGTCTACATTCTAATTGTTTGTTTCATTTTATCTTCTTTTGTCTTATTTTTTATTCACCCTCTGTGGTTCCAGGGAGGTAGATTAGTTGTGGCAAGACAAGTGTCTACAACTAATTTAATGCTTTAAAAAGATGTCCTGCGTGGCCAAGTGGTCTATGGCACTGTTGTCCATTGATCATTTATCTCTCACCGCTGAGGTCATGGGTTCGAGCCAAGCTCGGTCCAAAAACTTAATGTGACCAAGTTTCCAGTTAAAATTATGGAAGGATGTAGGTTGTACTGAGATTTATTGTGAGGTCATCCTCCACACATATAAAACATCATATGCCATAATGTATAACCTGTCAAATGCTCAAAATGGTGTTTAAAACCCCCATTAGAAAAAATATGTTTTAAATGTCTGAATCCTACATGCATCTAGCTAATGTGCTGCCACCTTCAAGTATGCATCATCATAATTATCATCATTATCTTCATCATAACTGCAGACGTGGCATGATATCCCATCTGTCAGTCTCAATACACCAACACCTGACCTCCTTAGATATATCATACAAATACTAAATGTCAAGCGAGGACAATCAACTTCTGATGAAACTTATGTTTAAATTTCTAAGAAATTAATATTTTTCTTTTAATAATGAAAAACATTTCAACGACTTTAAAAGCATTGAAAAATATCTTACTGTCTCTGTTGATATGTTTGTGTTGGAGAGGAAAATATTTTTAAACAATATAAAAAAGAGATTGGATGATTCATTCGAACGACGATTCGATTTTATAAACACCTTTTTGTAGCTTTATGTTTGCATTTAAATATTTAGAAACTAAAGTATTAAATAGAATTCTGTCATCAATCAATTTATGAGAAATGTTATTTTGTACCCTAGGATATTCTAAGAATAACAAAGTGTATATGTTTTATAATAATCACCACTTGGGTTACTGTATATAGGGTTATTGTATAGGGTTGTTTTATATAGGGTTATTGTATAGGGTTGTTTTATATAGGGTTATTGTATAGGGTTGTTTTATATAGGGTTATTGTATAGGGTTGTTTTATATAGGGTTATTGTATTTAGGATTATTGTATAAAGGGTTATTGTATATAGGGTTTTTGTATATGATTGTTTTATATAGGGTTATTGTATATAGGTTATTGTATATAGGGTTATTGTATATGGTTGTTGTATATAGGGTTATTGTATTTAGGATTATTGTATAAAGGGTTATTGTATATAGGGTTTTTGTATATGATTGTTTTATATAGGGTTATTGTATATAGGTTATTGTATATAGGGTTATTGTATATGGTTGTTTTATATAGGGTTATTGTATATAGGGTTATTGTATAGGGTTGTTCTATATAGGGTTATTGTATATAGGGTTATTGTATAGGATTGTTTTATATAGGGTTATTGTATATAGGGTTATTGTATATAGGGTTATTGTATAGGGTTGTTTTATATAGGGTTATTGTATATAGGGTTATTGTATATAGTGTTATTGTATAGGGTTGTTTTATATAGGGTTATTGTATATAGGGTTATTGTAAATAGGGTTACTGTATTGGACTATTGTATAGGTTTATTGTATAAAGGGTTATTGATATATAGTAATTGTATAGGGTTATTTTGTTATTGCATAAGGAATATAATCTGATATATTTTTATCAACTTTAATGTATACTGCAAGTAGATATTTCATGATACTTTTTTGTGTTGTATATTTATAACAATAAGAATTCTAAAGATAATTTTTAAAATAATGCCGAACTGTATTGTACCTTATTCTTATTTAATCTGCCCTTTGCTTTAATTTAAATCACCAACCCCACCCCACCCCAACCACCCACACCCCCCCAACCACAAGTATTTTTTACAATAATAAAATCTTAAAAAATCTCTAAATTTCCTAAAACCTGAATTAAATGTGGCAACATCCAATTGTCATAGTAATAAAAGTCCAAATGACATGACAAAATATACTTTTTGTTATATTTTGCATCACTTATAATCGCAAATAGGCTGCTTTGTTTGTTTCATATAAACTCAAATTAATGTCATTTATTTATAACATCTGTTAATAGCAAGGTCCAGTTCTTTGGCTTGCACAGACCACATAATCACAGGACTGCAGTGTTGTTTACTTCTGTTTAGCCATAATAAATTTATTTCTTTATGTCCCATCTCCCCCCCCCCCCCCCCCCCTATTTTAGGGTGGCATAATAGTAATCACAGCATCCATCCTTCTGTCCATGCGACCTCAAAGGTCAAGGTCACACTTTGAGTTTATTTGACAACACTTCGAGTCTGTGTGAGATTTAGTGTCTGGCCTGTAACTTTGTCAGGCATAGATATAACATGACGACGTGTCACGCTTAAACCCAGACTCCCACTTCAAAGGTCAGGGTTACAGTTTAACTTTGTTTGACGACACTCATTCTGCTTGAGATTCTCAGTCCGGTCTGTAACTTTGTCACCTATGGATTTCAAAAACCCTTTGCACAATTCATCAGCATGGCATGACAACATGTCGCATGTAAGACCCACACCTGTACCTCAAAGGTCAAGGTCACACTTTGAGTTTGTTTGACAACACTATGAGTCTGAGATTTGGTGTCTGGTCTGTAACTTTCTCACCTATGGATAAATTTCAAAAACATGTGGCTCAGTTCATCAGCATGACATGACGACATGTCACGAGTTAGACCCACACCTGTACCTCAAAGGTCAAGGTCACACTTTAAGTTTGTTTGACAACACTGAGTCTGTATGACATTTTGTGTTCAGCCTGTAACTTTGTCATGCAAAGTTGAATAATATAAATACTTGTTACAAATGATCAACATAACATGACGACATGCCGCGCTTAAACCCAGATTCCCACTTCAAAGGTCAATGTCACAATTTAACTTTGTTTGATGACACTTTCATTCTGCTTGAGATTCTGAGTCCGTCCAGTCTGTAACTTTGTCACCAATGGATAAATTTCAAAAACACTTTACTTAATTCATCAGCATGACGTGATGACAAAAAAATTGTCATGCGTAAGACCCACATCTGTACCTAAAAGGTCAAGGTCACACTTTGAGTTTATTTGACAACATTTTGAGTCAGTGTGATATTTTGAATCTGCCCTGTAACTTTGTCATGCATAGATGATTTTTTATAAATACTTGGCTATTTGGTGGTAGAGGATAGTTCTCAGTCTGGTCAACTTTGTGTCGGTATAAAGTGTTTTGAATCTCCAAACCCCCTTCCCCCTTGGTCCCTTGGCCTGTAGTTTAAAGTCGTGTGAACCACAGCTCTAATAGAAGTTTCCACTTGATATAAAATACTAACTAGACATCATGTTAGAGTACTCAGAATGAAAATTTTTCGTTTTTCACCAAATCGACATCAATCATTCATCCAGACTGCCTAACATGGCATTCGTGATGTATCATCCAAGAATTCTTTTATTACTGAAGCTGCCAATAGAGGTTATTGGGATCTTTAATGAAACCACTTGTTAGATCAGTTTGATACCTTATTGATTTTGTATGGTCGGTGTGAAATATTTTTTACTTTTTCTTTAAAATTATTGTTGCAATTGGATGAAAAGAGAATTGTTTGTAAATGTGTGAACTTGTCATTGTTTGCAGACTGATCACTCATTTTAAACTGAAATGTGAATGCACACTGGTTAATAATTAATTATAAAATCATGATTGCCATATTTGAGTCATGGAATGATATAAAATAAATGGATAATTATAAAGGGAAAAGAAAAGATTGCCAACAGTTTCCTGAAAAAGTAATCTGTCTTTGTCGTGCTCTATGATTCTGAAAGATTATTGCATGTTGCTAATCCAAACTAAAACACTCTTCAAGGAGCTTGCTACACGTCGGAGAAGCGTGGCAGAACTGTTCTTATTGTATAGCCCCAGATACAAAGTATTTGGGGGCTTTATAGGAGCCACACTAATCCGTCTGTCCGTTGGTCAGTCCATCTGTAGACGAATTTTGTGAACGCTATTTCTCAGCAACCATTAGCCGGAATTCAATGAAACTTCACAAATGTGACTGGTACCAACCCTAGTTGTGCATATTCTTGGCATGTTGCATGAAAATAACTTTTCAATGAATTATGTGCAAAAACTGTGTCAAGAGGTATTCATCACCTTCAGTGAAATTTCTAGTTCACTCTGCAGTAACTCGCTGTTATTTTTGTTAATTTAGAATTTTGTTAAATGTTATTTTCAACACATAACATGTTATATATATCTCCACTCGTCATTTTGGGTATTTTTCAGATTTTACATTAAAATGTGCAGAAGTTCATTCTGAGTGTAAAACGACGTACATGTAGCTGATATCCAATTAAAACATGCCATGTTGATCATGTGAGCATGTGTAAAATGTACAAATGACATGACTGCAATATTTAAATGCTGAACATACAACTCATTTTTAGGCTGAAATACCAAAGTAATATCAAAATTGAGAACATTTTTCATGAAAATATATTATTCTACTGTAATTTTTTAAATGAATACAATGAAAAATATATTATTTTTTTTTAAATACAAGTTTTCAGGTCTGTAATTATCAAACTACTTAAGAAAATGATATTTTTGTTCCTCCTGAAAAGTTTGTATATTGTTTAAGTTCGCCATTTTAAATGGAGACCTGCAATGGTATGTTTTTATTGGAAGAGGAAATGCTGTTATCCATGAGAGCATGAACCTGACTGCTTTTCAAAATCTCTCTCATTTGGACAATATTCAGGACTCAAACCTACCTATGGCATCAGTACTGAGAGGAGATCACCTGTGTAGTTGAATTGGCCTGAGTGAGGACCTTCCACTTTAGTTATAGCATTCATTTTATTTTCATTTAATAATTGTATTCATTTATTTTTTGCCCTTTTCTAGAAATTCTGAGAGAGATATGAGAAGGGAGATTTTACAAAAATTTAAAGAAGGGAGATTTTCCAAAAATTTAAAACCAAATATCCATTTCCTCTCTTCTGTTGGCTGTCGATGGCATAAAAATAATGCTAAATATTCAAACAAACATTCTCAAGTGTTTTTCTTCTAGGCTCTCATTTCAACTCCAGAGTTGCCATCAAAGACATGTTTAATGGCTGAAACCAATAATTTAACGTAAAAGCCATCTTTAATGAGAGTGCTCTGAATTGATTTCAATCATATTGATTTCTCAATGACATCAGAGCCAGCATGCAAAATAAAGGTTAGCGCTATATATATATTAATTGATGGATTGGAAATGTCACATATCTTTTGAAAGGGACTGCAATTATTGCAACTACATTATTACCATCTACAACACTTTATGGTTTGACAGCTGATTTGTCACGTGCTGTTTAAGAACTGAGAGCAGGGTTTGCCAAATTTACATAGTAATTAATTATTATTTCATGAAATGAAGATTAAGGAGTGCAACTTGTAACGGCACTAAATTGATTTTTACTGAATTATTTCAGTTTTATTGCTAAATAAGGTTGAGCTTTAGTGAACTGTGTTCAGATCCATTTCTATGGGTACAATCAGTGCTAGGTGTAAAGTAGGAGAGGTCATCAGCCTATTGCATGATCTGTCCACCAGATCATTACTTATTGCTTTAGACTTAGTTATTTATTTTACATCTATTGAAAAACAAGTTCTCACAACTAAGACAATTCATGCTCAAAATCTTCCCAGGGAAATTCAATCAGTACAAATGCGGATTAAGCGGACCAATCTCCAGGGTCTTGTGCTCTTTGACTGGACCACAAGCTCCACTGCTTTCTTATTTGAGTTATCTAGTCTAAAGAAGGTTGTTTTTTTCTTAACTCTTTAAGTGTTAAATAAAGACAGGGTACATTCCTGTGGGACCCTGCTAGGCTTCAACACTCTGGAATTGGCAGTGAGTATCACAATTATTCACCCTACCTTTGCATTCAAAAGTATTGGTGGGTATATTGAAATGCTTTCATTTCTGCACAATTCAATCCCTTAATTAAAACAATATTTGTTTGATCCCTTGGAAGTTGTGCTCTGCCCTTTGCCTCGATCATAATGGCAAACATTTATACCAAGTAACTGCTGGGCCCAATTAGCTCAGTCGGTAATGTGTCTGACTATCAATCCAGGGGTTGTAAGTTTGAATCCCAGCTGGGCTCTGTGATGATTAATACACGACATTGTGTCTCATTATCATTTGTCTCTCATGGCTGATTCAAGTGGGAAAGTTATCATAACTTGCAGAGATCGGGTGTGCTGGAGTATTGGCTAACCTTTCAGATCCCAAGTTGCTGGGTTAACTGATCATCTGTTAAGCCCTCGATGGCAAAAACTGATGCTAAGTATTCAATCAATCAATGTACAGAGTAACTGCAAAATCCTTTTAACTTTTGACTTGTGACAAGGACTTGGAATTGAGTGGGAATGAAGCCATAAATGTATCTGAGTTATTGTATAGATGTCAGTGTAACCAGCTAATGACAATGTTATTTTTAGCTTTCTATTTAAGAATAGAAACATAAGTAATACACTATTGATTCTAACAAATATAATTTTGATTGGTATACCAAACACTCATTCAATTTTGAATTACCTGAACTAGCTTTCTGACCTCTCCATTTGATTTGTTTTAAAGCCAGAAGCCAACTTGTGTAGCCAGGCCTGGTTGGCTCAGTTGGTAGCGCGTCTGACTTACAATCTAGGGGTTGTCATGAGTGGGAATGCACTGCCCGACCGCAGTTTCCGTGATAATTGATATATAACATTGCGTCTCATTATCACTCTCACCGCTGATTCAAGCAGGAGAGTTATCAGTTACTTGAGTAGATGGGTGGGCTCGAGTACTAGTTAACCTTCCAGGATTCCAGGAAAGAATCTGGTTAGGTTAACTGTCTGTTAACCCTTGATGGCATAAAAATGAAGCTAAATATTTAAACCAAACCAACTGGTGCACACTTACATCGGGGAGGGGGGGGGGGGGGGAATACAGCTGTGTGAGAATGACAGATTGTGCAGACTGTATTACCCAAGTCTTCTGATTTAAGGTCCATTTAATCAATCCATACATCTTCCTGTCCTGATAGGTCAAATCTGGCATGGTGACATATTTCCTGTGTATGCTGATGAATTCTGGGAGAATATTGAAAATCAGCAGCGGTGCTGACTGAATATGGTCTCGGATGATGATTTATGTGTCAGGTTCAAATTGTTTAGCAGGACAAATGAGATTAATATTGACATTTCAGGGTAGAACAGAAACTGTTAAGAACTCCACAATATGATATGGTTGTAATACGGTTGTCCATAATTTGAGACAGAAATTCAATATGTTGTAATTAACTAGTATAATTTGTTGCAGTAGAATGATGAAAAATATAATGACTGGAAGTCATTTATCAACATATTAAGGGAACTCCTAAGTTTATACTTATTCATTTTATCTCCTAAGTTTATACTTATTCATTTTATCTCAAATGTGAAGAAACTTTTATAATCACTCTTGAGTCCACTTACTGGGTAGAACCAGAAATGAGTGTTGTTATTTGAGAGGCATCAAGTCGAGTTGGGTATCAGACGCACAACCTCTGGCCTGACCTGTTGCGGCCAACACTACATTGTCACAATGCTTATCTTTGAAATGATCTCTATAAAAACTGCATTAATTTTGCTTTTTTTTTTTTTTTGTAAATTCATATTCAACAGCAAGATTTACGTCTGCTGATCAACAGAATGTATTTTGTTAGATCTCTATAGAGTCTGCCGCTTTCACATTGCTCTCCAAAAATGAAGAAGAAATAACAAAAACTTTAATAATGGTGTTTTGAAGAACCCTTGATATAAAGGAGAATGATGTTTGTAAAGAAAAAATTGTGGATAATACCAACAGAAACACCAGTGATTTATGCAGTGGCTGAAAACCCCAAACTCCACAAACCACTACGGATATAACACATTAGTAACTTCAATCCCCAAACTCAACAAACAACTACTATTATTACACATTGGTGGCTGCAAACCCCAAACTCCCCAAACCAACATAATTTATACACATGGTGGCTGCAAACCTCAAACTCCGCAAACCACTACGGTTATTACACATTAATGGCTGCAAACCTCAAACTCCACAAACCACTACAATTATTACACATTAGTGGCTGCAAACCCCAATCTCAACAAACAACTACTATTGTTACACATTAGTGGCTGCAAACCCCGAACTCAACAAACCATTATGGTTATTACACAATAGTGGCTGCAAACCCCAAACTCCACACCAACACAGTGTATATGCATGGTGACTGCAAATCCCAAACTCTACAAACCACTATGGTTATTAGATATAAGTGGCTGCAAACCCCAAACTCCACATACCAATATAGTGTATATGCATGGTGGCTGCAAACCCAAAACTCCAAAAACCACTATGGTTATTAACCCTAACTCCACAAACCAACACAGTGTATACGCATGGTGACTGCAAATCCCAAACTCCACATACCAACATAGTGTATAGGCATTGTGGCTGCAGACCCCAAACTCCACAAACCAACACAATCATGATGATTGTGTAGTTACGTAATTCCTTCCTCAGTTAAATTTAATGCTAGATTTTTTTTTTTTTACAAAAGTCTTTGAAAGACTCACCGTGTTGTGTCATTTTCAGTAGTAAATGTTTTTTGTATAACAGAATCTGATATTACTTTCCACTACAGAACACTAAATTGACACAATAACCCCACTGATGTGATGGAAGACGAAGGGAAATTGTAGACAACATGGCTGCATAAACTGTGATAATTGTAATCCTGCGGTTTAAAGACGGCCAATTTTAGATTACTTTAAAAGCTGCAATCTTTTCCTTGGCTGTATGACATTTTGCCACCTTTTTTCTGTTCTGTAGTATTCTTACCATATAAATTACACAATTAGATGGGTTTTCTGTCTCAATGAGGAAAAAAGGCATCTTTATAGATGAACTTAAAAAAAAACGTTTTGTTTTCAATGCTTTCATAGCGCGCTCTCAAGCTCTGGTCTTCTGTTCAACTTGAGTGACTATTTATTGTGTTACGGCAGTTTTAAAGCTGACAACTTGATAAATCCCTTGAAATGATTGTCTCTACTTTTATTAATTTCAAAGACATGCTAGAGCAATTAGCACAATAAGCGCAATGGTCATGAACTTCTGTTGTCGAGCCCGCTTGAAGTGACCACAGCGTAGTCGTCACAACAGTGGTTCAGTGTGTGTGTGTGTGTGTGTGTGTGTGTGTGTCCTTCTGTCCGTCCAATCTTTTCTGGGCTATCACTCAGTATTCATGCACTGAGGTAACTTGGTAAAAATATTTACTATAATGAGGCAAAGTGTTGTAAGACCCAGGTCCATAGATCAATGGTCAAGTCAAGGTTACACTTAGAGGTTCAAGGTTAGAATAGGTACAACATTTTGTGTCTGCTCCATATCAGGTAAAGCACTTGACAAGACTTTAAAGTAACATAACACAAATATTAACCATAAGCAGAATATATGTTGCCATCAAGACCTTGGTCTAACTCAAAGGTCAAGGTCACATTTACAGATTAAAAGTCAGAAATACATACAAAATTTCTTGTCCACTCCATATCTTTGTCACATTTAGAGGTTCAGCAATCCTGGATATAAGACTCGTCAAACCCCTCAAAATCATCTGGCGAAATGGATCATCAGAAATAGGAAGTCCTGGAAGTCACATCATGATAAACAGTTTCATTTTTGTATGTGGGTGTTGATGGTTCTGCAGTGATGTTTTATCAACACCTTCTCGCCCCTCAGTACCTACTCAAACATGTCACTACTGTCAATTATCAACAGGCATTTGCACTCTTTTGAGATCGAAGAGATCAATTAATTTCAGTTAACAAACTAATAATCTGACAGCAGGAAAGGATGATGGATGGACATGGGGGGTGTGGGGGTCAATTTTGTAATTCAATTTACAGCTGCCCAACAATGACACATGCTCAGAACTTTTAATTTTTTGTCCCAGATTTTTAAATTTGTTTTAATATGTTATTTTTTTTATTGTTTAATTCTTAATTCTGAACAAAATTCCAACCATTCATTTATGTCCATATGTATTTCCATATTAAATTAAACACCATACAATTATCCCGGTTAATGACAACTGTATAAATAGCGAATTGAACAAGTTTGACTCAACCCACAACTTTAGCCGTGAGAGATACAAGTGGTTATTAGGCATTAGCACTTTAGTCCACTCAACAATGGACAAATCCTCCACCAGACATCAAATGGAATTATAGCAGTAAATGTTATTTGTGTACCATAGTCTTTTAAAAGACTAAACATTGTGATATTTCTTTTATTGTAATGTTTATCGTATGAATATAGTTATATGCGTGTCATATTATACGTCAGACTTCACTATTGTAATACTATAACCTTTTTCTGTTCTGTAATATTCTTTCCATATATATTACAGGATTAGATGGGTTTTCTGTCTCAATGAGGAATATATGTAAACTTGAAAAGGTCCCTAACATACTGACATTGAATGCTTGTTCTGTAAATGATAAAGCTCTGGTTATTTTTGGCTTGCCAAGTGGTCTAAGGTGCTGTCTGGAGATCACTCCCTGCTTGAAGGTTGTATGTTTAAGTCTCGCCTACTCCAGAAACATTGCATAAGTTAGTATGCCAGTTACTTGCAGAATGACGGTGGTTCTACTCAGATCTATTCTGAGGTCTTCCTCCACCATTAAAGCTGGATATGTCATAATATAACCGGAAATGTGTTGAAAATGGCGTAAAACCCCATTCTTTTCCACACTAGTGACTACTTGTTACGGCAACTCAAACCCCTGACTAGCTGAATTCTTATCCTTAGTCCATTAAATTTTCATCTCTCTTTTTAGACCTTTCTACTAGCTAGAAACGGGTTTTATATGAATTGACTGACTAAGTGTCAAACAATTTAGAGCTTGACAAATTATATCCTGCTTGATTAGACTGCCTTGCTGAAACGATCATATACGTAAGCACATGCTGATATTCCGTTTAAAATTTGTAGTTTTACTTAAGCTTAGCGTTAAAAGACCTTAAATGAGAATATTGATGTTAAAGGGGCAGAAAGTGTTATCCCTGTACATCCGTCTGTCATGTTGATATCGCTGAATAACTTCTGGTCTGTGTATTTAATTAATATTTGGTATTATAAAGGGTCCTCCATGGTCGAGTGATCTAAATCGCCGTCTCAAGATCACTTGCCTCTCACTGCTCAGTCCTGCTCACTCCAAAATCTTTATGTGAGAAAATTTGCCAGTTACTTGTAGAATGTATAAGATTGGATTTACCATATATAACCCGAAATCTGTTGAAAATGGCTTTGACTCCATTCAAAATTTTTTTTAAAAAGTTGGTGGTACAGAATACAAATCAAGTTCAAACATCCTTTAATACGGCAGATATATGATATAATATGAAAAGCAAACTGTCAAAGTTGTAAACAATAATATTATTTGCTAAAACTTTTCTAAAAGACTCTTTTAAATGAAATAAACAATGTGTGTTTTACTATCATTATTTACTCAGTCTTTATCTCTTTTTGTTGGGATGGCCTGTATCTTCTCTAATTGATATGTCATTAAATATCAATCTGCTACAATGGACTATTGTTGTTCAAAAAAAAAGGTTGATCAAGCTTAAGTGATATTATTGGAATGTCTTCCTGTCTGTCAGGTAGACAAGACTGCTTGCTGTCATTTGTTTTAAATTGATTGATATATATCATCTATCTGTAAATCACTCTAACATTGACCTAGTCACAGCAGACATACTCATAAACTGTTAGCTTAGAGTGTAACATTGACCTCGGCTCTGCAGACACACTTGTAAACTGTCTGTTTATGAAGTAACAATAACCTGGGCTCTGCAGACATGCTGGTAAACTGTTAGCTTAGAGTGTAACATTGACCTCAGCTCTGCAGACACACTTGTAAACTGTCTGTTTATGAAGTAACAATGACCTGGGCTCTGCAGACATACTTGTAAACTGTCTGTTTAGAGTGTAACATTGACCTGGGCTCTGTAGACACACTTGTAAACTGTCTGTTTATAAAGTAACAATGGCCTGGGCTCTGCAGACATACTTGTAAACTGTCTGCTTAGAGTGTAACATTGACCTGGGTGCTGCAGACACACTTGTAAACTGTCTGTTTATAAAGTAACAATACTCTTGGCTCTGCAGACACACTTGTAAACTGTCCGTTTAGAGTGTAACATTGACCTTGTCACTGCAGACACACTCGTAAACTGTCTGTTTAGAAAGTAACAATGACCTGGGCTCTGCAGACATGCTGGTAAACTGTCTGTTTAGAGTGTAACGTGGACCTTGTCACTGCAGATGCACTCGTAAACTGTCTGTTTAGAGTGTAACATTGACCTGAGCTCTGCAAACACACTCGTAAACTGTCTGTTTAGAGTGTAACATTGACCTAGGCTCAGCAGACGCACTCTTAAACTGTCTGTTTAGAATGTAACAATGACCTGGTCACTGCAAACGCACTCGTAAACTGTCTGTTTAGAGTGTAACATTGACCTGAGCTCTGCATACGCATTCGTAAACTGTCTGTTTAGAGTGCAACATTGACCTTGGCTCTGCAGACGCACTCATAAACATTCTGTTTGGATTGTAACATTGACCTGATCTCTGCAAACGCACTCGTAAACTGTCTGTTTTGAGTGTAACAATGACCTAGTCACTGCAGACGCACTTGTAAAATGTCTGTTTAGAGTGTAACATTGACTTGGGCTCTGCAAACACATTCGTAAACTGTCTGTTTAGACTGCAACATTGACATGGGCTCTGCAGACACACTCATTAACTTTCTGTTTGGAGTGTAACATTGACCTGGGCTCTGCAGATACATTTATAAACATTCTGTTTGGAGTGTTACATTGACCTGGTCACTGCAGGCGCACTCGTAAACTGTCTGTTTAGAGTGTAACATTGACTTGGGCTCTGCAAACGCATTCGTAAACTGTCTGTTTAGAGTGCAATGTTGACCTGGGCTCTGCAGACACACTCATAAGCTTTCTGTTTGGAGTGTAACATTGACCTGGGCTCTGCAGATGCACTCATAAACGTTCTGTTTGCAGTGTAACATTGACCTGAGCTCTGCAGACGCACTTGTAAACTGTCTGTTTAGAATGTAACATTGACCTGGGCTCTGTAGATGCACTTGTTAAATGTCTGTTAAGAGTGTAACATTGACCTGAGCTCTGCAGACACATTCGTAAACTGTCTGTTTAGAGTGGTGTAACGTTGACCTGGGCTCTGCAGAGGCACTTGTAAACTGTCTGTTGAGAATGTAACATTGACCTGATCACTGCAGATGCACTTGTAAACTGTCTATTTGAGTGCAACAATGACCTGATCACTGCAGATGCACTCGTTAACTGTCTGTTTAGAATGCAACATTGACCTGGGCTCTGCAGACGCACTTGTGAACTGTCTGTTTAGAGTGTAACATTGACCTGGTCACTGCAGACGCACTTGTAAACTGTCTGTTTAGAGTGTAACATTGACCTGGTCACTGCAGACACACTTGTAAACTGTCTGTTTATAATGTAATAATGACCTGGGCACTGCAGACACACTTGTTAACTGTTTAGAGTGTAACATTGACCTGGGCTCTGCAGAAGTACTTGTAAACTGTCTGTTTAGAGTGTAACATTAACCTGGTCACTGCAGACACACTTGTAAACTGTCTGTTTAGAGTGTAACAATGATCTGGGCACTGCAGACACACTTGTAAACTGTCTGTTTATAATGTAATAATGACCTGGGCACTGCAGACACACTTGTTAACTGTTTAGAGTGTAACATTGACCTGAGCTCTGCAGAAGCACTTGTAAACTGTCTGTTTAGAGTGTAACATTGACCTGGTCACTGCAGACACACTTGTAAACTGTCTGTTTAGAGTGTAACAATGATTGGGCACTGCAGACACACTTGTTAACTGTCTGTTTAGAGTGTAACATTGACCTGGGCTCTGCAGAGGCGCTTGTTAACTGTCTGTTTAGAGTGTAACAATGACCTTGGCACTGCAGACACACTTGTTAACTGTCTGTTTAGAGTGTAACATTGACCTGGGCATTGCAGACACTCTTGTAAACTGTTTGTTTAAAGTGTAAAAATGATTTGGGCACTGCAGAGGCACTTGTAACTTTCTGTTTAGAATGTAACATTGACTTGGTCACTGCAGACACACTTGTAAACTGTCTGTTTAGAATGTAACATTGACCTTGTCACTGCAGACACACTTGTAAACTGTCTGTTGAGAATGTAACATTGACCTTGTCAATGCAGACACAGTTGTAATCTGTCTGATTATAGTGTAATAATGACTTGGGCACTGCAGACGCGCTTGTAAACTGTCTGTATAGAGTGCTACATCAACCTGGGCACTGCAGACGCACTTGTGAACTTTCTTTATAGAGTGTAACATTGACCTGGGCTCTGCAGAAGCAATTGTAAACTGCCTGTTAAGAGTGGAACATTGACCTTATCAATGTAGACACACTTGTAAACTGTCTGTTTAGAGTTTAACATTGACCTGATCTCTGCAGGCACACTTGTAAACTGTATGTTTAGAGTGTGACATTGACTTTGTCATTGTAGACACACTTATAAACTGCCTGTTTAGAGTGTAACATTGACCTGGGCTCTGCAGACACACTCGTAAACTGTCTGTTTAGAGTGTGACATTGACTTTGTCATTGTAGACACACTTGTAAACTGCCTGTTTAGAGTGTAACATTGACCTGGGCTCTGCAGACACTCATAAACTGTCTGTTTAGAGTGAAACATTGACCTGGGCTCTGCAGACACATTCGTAAACTGTCTGTTTAGAATGTAACATTGACATAGGCTCAGCAGACGCACTCTTAAACTTTCTGTTTAGAATGTAACATTGACCTGATCACTGCAAATGCACTCATAAACTGTTTATTTGTAATGTAACAATGACCTGCAGACGCACTCGTAAACTGTCTGTTTAGAGTGTAACATTGACCTGGGCTCTGTATACACATTCATACAAACTGTCTGTTTAGAGTGCAACATTGACCTGATCTCTGCAGGCACACTTGTAAACTGTATGTTTAGAGTGTGACATTGACTTTGTCATTGTAGACACACTTGTAAACTGCCTGTTTAGAGTGTAACATTGACCTGGTCACTGCAGGCGCACTCGTAAACTGTCTGTTTAGAGTGTAACATTGACTTGGGCTCTGCAAACACATTCGTAAACTGTCTGTTTAGACTGCAACATTGACCTTGTCACTGCAGATGCACTTGTAAACTGACTGTTTAGAGGATGACATTTACCTTGTTACTGCAGATGCATTTATAAACTGTCTGTTTAGACTGTAACAATGACTTGGGCACTGCAGACACACTTGTAAACTGTCTGTTTAGAGTGTAATAATGACCTGGTCACTGCAGACACACTTATAAACTCTTTGTTTAGAATATAACATTGACCTTGTCACTGCAAACGCACTTGTAAACTGACTGTTTAGAGGATGACATTTACCTGGTTACTGCAGATGCACTTGTTAACTGTGTGTTTGGAATGTTATATTGACATGGTCACTGCAGACACGCTATTTAACTGTTTGTTTGTAGTGTAACATTGACTTGGTCTCTGCAGACGCACTTGTCAACTGTCTGTTTTGAGTGTAACATTGACCTGGTCACTGCAGACGCACTTGTAAACTGTCTGTTTGGAATTTAACATTGACCTGGTTATTGCAGACCTACTTGTAAACTGTCTGTTTAGAGTGTAACTTTGACCTAGTCACTGCAGACACACTCATAAATTATTTGTTAAGAGTGTAACAATGACATGGTCACTGCAGACACAATCATTAACTTTTTGTTTAGAGTGTAACAATGGCCATGTCACTGCAGATACGTGTTAACTACAGTGTACCATGGATGATCAGTCCCCAGATATCGTTAAAACTAATTGATACCACAGTACTTTTGTTTCTAGCTCCACTTGGCAAGTTTCAGAAATATGTAAAAATATGAATCATTTTTTAAAATATTCTTATATGATTTTATGAATATTCAATCGTTTGAATATATCACTGAAACTTGGCATTAGAGTTGATGAGTTATAAATAATTTCTAGACTACTTCCTACAGGTTATACTTAAAGCTGTATTATAATGGATTTTCTATGCTTAAATATTCCCTGAGAAGAAGGAAAATGATGATTTTATGCAAAAAAAAAAATGTATTATTCCGATAGATTTAACATCTCTGATAGATTTTGTTCTTTCTGTAGTCAAGAATTGACTCCAAGCCAATCTCACAATTTTTGGAAATCAGTTTTAGTTTAATGTTACATGTCAAGGACATATATATTATTGAGGCCTGTAGAAGCAACTGATTAAGATGTTGCAAACTCATGCGTTTTCACGCAGTTATCTCGTAAAATCTTGTTTTCAAATATCCCAACTTCAATTCATCTCACAAATACAAATCAAAATTCTTTCTTTAATGCACAATTAAATTCTTTACAAAATGATGCTATCCCAGCAAATTGTATTTAAAATTGTTGAAATATTTATGATTACGAAAGTTGTATACTGCAACTAAAATATTAAGGTAAATACTTGAAATTTACTTTAAACTGCAATATTTTAAATGTAAGATCATTTTATGTGTCTAAAACATGAAATATTTAAGGTTAAAATACAAACACCTTATTTATTTTTTTTAAAAGAAGTCAGTTGCCTGTGAAATTTGAATGACTAATTTGCCAAATTATTATTTGTTTGCATTCTATTTTATCAATATTTTGTAGGGAGATGCATGTTTCTTCTCCTTTTATATAGATCCTTCTATACAAGAACCAGAACAGCATGATCTTTGCTAATCATATTTGCCAATTTATCTTGATTTATAACACAGTTTCGTCTATAATCGCAGTCCCATTCCTAGGCTCCCGGGAACCGCATTATATCGAGACCTGATTGTACAATAAGTTTGCATTTTCAATTATTTTCCGACTACCCAGTCGATGTGATAATTAAAAAGAGCTTTAAGACTTGCATAAATTAAACATTAAAAATATAACGATCCAATCTCAAAGACTCGAATGATAATATTGTGTTTGACGCAGATATATCAATATAGCCAATCATAAAATGGATGCGCTACTGTGATGAAGATAATTATGTTAGTTGCAAATATATTTATAACTGGTACTTTTTTGTATTGAACCCCCATTTGAAGAATGGTAAAGGAGCATCTGTTATTAATTGGAGTGGTATACCTGTCTGCCCGCTCAGGCACTTGAGTTCATATTTGATGTATAGCTTTATAATCATAAAATACAGATCAAGTTCGATATTTGTCGATGTCAGTCAAATTTTACAGGAGTAATGGCCCCTTTTTACTTTATTTTTAGTAAAAAAATGGTTTCAGATCAATAGTGGGCCAGCATTCGTGTCGACAGACATTTTTCTAGTTTTTAAAGTGTATCAATGTACCATTATGTAGTTTGTATTTTTTTACGAAAGTATAAGTTGTCTGTCTGAGGGTGTTCATCAGTATCATAAACCAAAATCAAACATCAATTATATATAATAAACTTGCAATGTTTCTTTCTAATTTAGCGATCATGGTGTTCTTTCAATTTTGTGTTTACACCCTTCATCCAATATGGCTGCCTTTACTATAAATAAGCAAACATTTCAAATAGCAGCATGTCTTCCCTTAAATCACTTTTTCATTATTGATGAAATATCGTGTGCTTTGCGTCCCAGCAACTCTTTACCTTGTATTTTTGTCTGAAGCCTTTTTTAAAAAAAAGTAATCATTCTTGTCCAGTAACAGCTACCTTTATCAGATCTCACTTACCAATTACTTTCCCTTGGTGACAGTAGCAAGATTATTGCGCTCAAGAAATTAGAGCTGTGTAAATCGATTGGGAATTATTTTTGTTGAAAATGCATGAAATTTCGTTGTACATATGCGAACATTGAAACATTTTCATGAGTTCTGCCATGATTAGAATGATGACATTGGGCGGTGTTGGATGAAGATATAACAGTTTGAAAATGCATAATAATACACTGCAACAAATGGGCAGAATTGTCAAAAATGAAAGGGTTTCATCAAACCATAGAAATTGTGAAAATGCAATCTGGTCAATCCCGTCTTTTCCTGGATATTTGGACTAACAGAGGACTACCTATGGAAACAAGACCCATTGGCAATGTGCTCAGTGTTCCAAAAGTACATGTCTCTATATGTAGAACAGTGCAACATTAATTGGTGTACGAGACATATCAGGCTTATTTACTCCTACAGGTCTGATGCAATTGAATTAAAACTTTAAGAAAAAAAATTAAGAAAAAAATTTAAAAAAAACATCAGTGTGAAGCAGAAATGTGCATATTCTCGGCGCATGCTGAATGGATAATATATGTTTCAGGAGTTGTGCCCCTTGAAGATTTGATTATTTTTCTATTTTTGTTCGGGACCTGAATTCAATAAATTTGTTTATTGGTCTGGTCTTTGTGGCCGTTACATACATGGAAGCAGTTTGCTTACATTGAGTTATTTTAAGGAAAATATATGTAAAATGACACTTCTATCACTTTTAAGTATTTACATGAAAAGTCTAGTCTATCCCAGAGCCTGCTATCTCTTGAATCATGTCTATTAAGCGCTGATGAAAAAGAGGGAATTCTGTGGCTGTCCCACAATTCATAGCAATTGAATGCTTATTAAATTACGAAGTAATTAAAACTTTCAGTTGAAGAAACTGACCAATCAACGTGCCCAATGTGGCTCTCCCACCATTGCTATTTAACGGACCCAATCTGGGGAGCTGGGTCCGTTCTGCAGCCTGTTAAACCTCTGTAAAATTATATCTTTGGTATTGTCCATTACGATAATGTATGTGTTTTAGTTGCTTTCAATTTTTCAAAAAAGTCTATATCAGCATTTTAGTTTTTGATTACCAGTATATTCGGTGAAAATGTACCAGCTAGTGTAATGGATATAGTGTTGGCTGCTCATGTCAGAGCTTGCAAAATCGATCCTCAGCTTGATCCGATGTCTCTCATAAAACAAGACTCAGTACCAGTTCTACCCAGGAAACGATTTGAGAGCGGTTCATATCAGCTTGGAGCTATAATTGCTGTTGAGTTAAAATAAATTGGTATAAACTAAAACTAAGGCATACCAAATTCTCCATTATAAAATATCTCAATTTTAGCTCTACTGGCAAAAGGCCAGCAGGGCTTATGTCATGGTAAGATGTCCATCATCGTCCGCCTGGTAACCATTTTCTTGTAGACGCGATAGCACCTTCATTTTATGTTGAATCTTAGCCAAACTTGCACAACAGTTACATAACTAAAAGATCTCGGACAAGGTTTTGAACCAGCATGATTTGACCACAAATGCCCCTGCCACAGGGCTTATAAGCAAATTTTAAAAGAAAATTCAAAAAAGCATTTTCTCTGAAAGTTGAAGGTCTAGACCTTAAATATTTTACGTGTAGCATTGCAAGGTAGTCTCTTTAAAGATTTGTTGAAGAGGAACTCACAAAAACTTTTCCTCTGAAATGTTCATTATGTCCATTTGTTGCCAGTAGAGTGATCCAGGCTCTCTTGCCAGTAGAGTGATTCAGGCCCTCTTGGGCCTCTTGTTTTCTCAAATGAGTTGAGAATAGAAGGAGCAGCTTTATATTATGTTTTTTTTTATAAAAATATATAAGATTATGCGAGGAAGTTTGCCAGTCACTGCCAGACACTGTGATGAATAAAGTATATTTTAAGGTCAACAAATGATAGCCGTAATGTGTTACAAATGTTAATAAACCCCATTCAGAGTCAAGATTGTTAATCATTCACTCATTCTCTACCTTTTCTTTCCTTCTTCAATTGCCAAGTTCGACCAGAAATGTCTCCAAACAGGTTGTAACATTCCAATTTATTACGCTGCCATACAGGCTGACATGGGATTATAAGTAGACAGCAACACATAATTACAGTTTGCATGTGGATTTATCATCATCAGTTTCCTCATTTAATGTAACATTTCTCCATCCCTATGTACGAAAGGCATTAAACTTGAATCATCACAGCCCGAACAAACTTCCATTATCTTGTACAAAAGACCTGTCAGCAAAACCAGAGATCATTATCTTGAACTACATGTCAAAAAAAAAATGCCTCAGATATGCATGAGTTTTAGATGAAGTTGAGTCCATCTGCTTCTAAATGGCAACCATATTGATTGGACCCTCCCAGCAAACTGGTTTAGCAAATTAACTGGTAGAAACATTGTTTGTTATGGAATATAATCAAATAAGATGAGGACGGATGGGGGAATGTCATAACCATATCTCTATGATGTATTACATCATTGCACACATTGCTATCTCTGATAGTCCTTTTCTCAGTCTACAATGACATCCAACATCCATTGCACTGATACGATTTGTTTGATTGTTCGATTTCATTGATACGTTTTCTTTCATTATAATGATCTACATTGTTGACGCTGAGTGCAAGTGCTATATTAGCTTATCTGCACCATTCTAGTGTACAATTAATCATTTATTAAATTTTTGGTATTCTAACAGTCATGTAGTGTGTCTTTTTATTCAATCTTTCTTTATCATTCTAACATAGTACATTTATTTATTACCTCATTTTGAGGTCACCTGAGACTTTGTTTTGTGATGGCCTTTTGTCCGTCGTTGTGCATCATCCGTACATTAACAGTTCACATTTTTGACTACTCAAAAACTGTTATACTGATTGTAATGAAACTTTGTATGTAGATTTGGTACTTAAAAGATAAAACAAAATTGTAAATAGAATGGTCCCCACCCTCATGAGGTCAATTTTAATGGGAAACTTAAAAAAATCTTCTTAATACGGGAAGTGCCGGGGAACAAATTGTAAGCATAATTATTGAGGCCTATGGGTCCTTCATAAAAATTATCAATTTCATGCCCCTGGGTCTCAAAGTTTGGCCCTGGTGGTGGGGCCTACTTTACTGATTCTTTAAAGAGAAAATGAAAAAAAAATGTTATTTCTGAAATAACTTAATTGAGAAGTTTTTGGTGTGATTTGTTGTCACTGACATGATGGTTAATATTATTGGGGAGGGGTAAAAAAAGTCAAATTCAAGGTAAACTTATTATAGGAATCACTTGGAAGCAGATGGAAAGCATGATTATTGAGGCGTATGGTGAATTTGAATTACACGCCCCTTGGTCTCAGCAGGTGGTGGAGCCCATTTTGATAAATCTTTATGAGAGAAAATGACATAAAAACTTTATTTCTCATTACTGAATACATCATCCGATACCCACATGTAATCCATTCCAATATTTATCACCTGTGGGATATTACACTACATTTGCATCGTTTCTACCAAGCCACAATGCAACCATATAATTGGTTCCTTCAAAATTTCATTAAGGGAACGTTATCCAATCGCTACCCTAGTTTCATACAAACACCGTTTGATAAGAGTATCTGAATTGCATGACACCCTTGCATAGCCTATGATGTACTGAATAGATTTACTTGAATGGGTTTTGGTGTTATTTGTAGCCAACATGATGGTCAAAACCTAATTAATAATATATATTAATATTATGTAAACATGGCAGCTGTTTTCTCCAAACTTTTTAATTAACTGAATGAAGTGGAACTTAGAAACCTTTGCTTAGTTTTAGTTGCTTGCATATGCAAAAATCTAGGAGTAAAACATTAATTAACCTCACCATGAGTGACAATACTACCACAAAATTTGGGGGATTAAACTATCCTCTTCACAAAAAAATTAGCTAGGTGTATTTTACTTGCTGGCTGATCTGGGTATGCAGTGTTTGTGAATGATCACAGTACTGAGGTGACTAACAGATTTAAAGGGTAAGTACATCTGACTCATGCAGCAAATTATGCAAGTTTGTTTTTTGTATTTCAGCAACAGCCTTGCATTTGCCACAGAGCCAGTGGTAGCCAGTCTGGCAAATTACCTTGGAAACCACGACAGAATGCCTGTCCCTGTGCCAACCCATATCAAAGTAAGTCACATTATTTATCACAGTTCATGCAGACACAGAATTGGTGTTTATGGCAAAGTAGATGGGCTGCCATAAGATTTTTTCGCATGTAGATTTCTGAGATTAGAGACCAGTATCTATATCCTTACCGTATACTCTGAATGAATGAATATAAACTCTCCCTCCCACCCCTTTATAAAAGCCACAAATATACATTTTAGTGGGGGAGGGGGTGGGAATGACTAAGACTTAAAGCAAGTTTTTAATCAAAATAAATACCGTAGATTTCATGTCTGGTTTAAATATTCTAAAAGTGAATGTTATAATATTATGCCGACATTATATAAAGTTAAAAATTCTGATTTCTCTGACCAAATTCAAAACATTGCCATGTGTCATTTTAAAGTATATAATTCAAGGGGGGGAGAACCTATGCTATGTTATGCACACCTAGTTCCCACTGGCTGTCTGCGTATGAGAGGAATCTATTCCACTGACAGATCAGTGCTCCCTAAAAAATTCCAGATTACTTCAAAACAGTTGCACTTCATTCTAAATGAAAACATTACCAGCACAAAGTTTATGTGGCAAAGAAATTTAAATTGATACCATATCACACTGTAACTCAATTGCTTCCTAACATTTGTCATTTTTACTCAGTTCCAACCACAAAACAAAATCTAGTATCACCTTATTATTACTGTTGTAGTTGTATGGTGTTTAGCGTCGCTTTCAACAATTTTTCAGTCATATCGCGATGGTGTCTACTTGAGACAGTATTCTAAGCGCTGTCACACTAGAGTATCATGCCGCAGACACATGGTATGATACCCCACCCAGACACATTATACTTACACCGGGCCGACCAGACCTAGAACTCTCCTTTAAATGCTGAGCGTCAAGCGAGGAAGCTTTTAGTACCATTTTTAAAGTCTTTGGTATGACCCGGCCGGGGATCGAACCCATGACCATCCACATGCGAGGCGGACGCTCTACCACTAGACCACGCCGCGGTCTCCTTATTATTACATAATGATATATCAAATTCCATACTGACAAAGCCTGCCTGCCCCTGTCTTCACACCTACTCAGAATCAATTTATCAGAAGAGAAAAAACTGGTGATAGAAATGATCCTGACTGGCTGATATGAGTTACAGTCTAGACGGCCAACTCAAAGGCCTCTTGGAAATCATGTTAGCCAATTTCCTCTTCTGCTACATTTTTGAGATTGGAAAAGGTTTCTATTTATGACATTAAACATAGTAGTTGGTGCCTATTTACAGCTTGTTTTGAGCAAAAATTACAGTTGTAAACCTATAAACTGGTAATAACATTTCCTTCCATATAATGAAAATTGATAGCCGAAGGTAGAAATGTTTAGCTTTACTAACCTTAGGACTTACGTGATGGAGTATACATTGTAATTATTAGCAGCAGTTTCACTGATATCACCAGATCTGTTATATTAAATTTCATCTTCACATGAATGTTTCTCATATATGTGAAACTGTTGTGCAGTATTTTCTTTTTTTCTTTTTTAGTCCGAAATTCAAGATGAAATGTCTCTTCTCAAGAACCGATCAATAGATTTTTGAAATTAACGAGAGAAGAATTATGGTCAATTCTCCATCATCTAGTTGTTCATATTTCTTTTTTGTTCTGGTTCATTAATTTTTATACAATAAAATTTGCTACGAATGATCACTGTGAAGCCTCAATGTGCATTATCCAATATGCTTTTTAGTGGCATTGCACTTTTTCCTGCAGCCCTATTACCAGTCCGTAAATTTCGGAACATTATGTTATCATTCTCACAATTGTTTGACGTGAAGAGATAGTTATTCCCTGAAAAACAAGTTCTGGTTAATTTTGCAATTAAAGATTTTTTGTGGGTGATGTTCTTTCAGATTTTTTATTTCTAAAGTAGCTTTGGTTCAAAAAGTTCATTAGAAAAGTCATTGTTCCTCAAATTGACTGTCATTTGCAAATTTGTTAAATGCTGGAGTTAGCAATCATCTAGTGGTAGAGTGTCCACCTTGCATGCAGAAGGTTGTGAGATCAATCCCTGGCTGGGTCATACCAAAGACTTGAAAATGATACTGAAAGCTTCATCGGTTGCTTGGCATTTGGCATTTAGAGGATAGCTCTAGGTCTGTTTGACTCAGTGTCTGTAAAATGTGACTTGCCAGGTGGGGTATCCAACCATGTGTTTGTGGCATGATACTCCTGTGTGGCAATACTGTCTGAAGTAGGCACCATTGCGATATGACGGAATGATAAATTGTTAAAAACGATGGTATAACACCAAGCAATTGAAGTTTTAATTTAATGGTAACTGAACCCCAATCTGTAGTTTAAAATATGAATTAAATGTCTCAGAAAATCTATTAAAATACTTAACTGATATCTGGCATATTTATGCACCCCTCCCCCTCTTAAAAGGTGTATAATTATATTTAAGTAATATTTGGTTTGTAGCTGTATAATTATGTGGAGGTCAAGAACAATTTTTGTTAACGTTGATTAAGTTTTACAGGAGTTTTATAATGGTTTCTTGATATTTCTGACAGCGATTTCAAAACAAAGTTGGTAAATTGCGCCTTTCTCTGGTGCCAAATACAACCTGTAGTAAGATATCTACCCTTTTCAGCTTAATTTTTGGTAAAATTTACTGTCATATAGCAAGGTCATCCATGTGGAATGGACACATTTCTAGGTGAATAAGTAATGTCTGAGTTATGGCCCTCTTTAATAATTGCTTTATCGATATCATCTTGTGTGCACTCTGCCACCAGCATTCGTTATCTGATCTTGACCAAACTTAACATCTGTTGTTTTAAAATTAGAAAGAAAAAAAAGTCTTCAACAGACAAAATCTGATGTCAACGTCAGAGTTGTGGCCCTTGATTTGTCAAAAATGACACTGTTAGACCTTGTCGTGCTACTGATATACTTTAATTTTACATCTGCATTGACTCTGCTTTATCTAATTCTGACATAAGTATAACTGTAAATTCTTCACCCGTCATGATTTGATACTTACAGATTTAACTTTAAATGTCCCATAAATTGTTTATTTGTTTGAATTTTTAGCATCATTTTCATACCATTGAGGGGATTTCTGGAACCCGAGTACTCAAGCACACCCATCTCTGCAAGTAGCTGATAAGTTTCCCACTTAAATCAGCAGTGAGAGATACATTATAATAAGACACCTTGACATATATCAATCACTATGGAATCCATGCCAGTGTGTAGTTCGAACTCACAACCCCTGGATTGATAGTCAGATGTGCTACCAACTAAGCTAACCAGGCCCAGCCCCTTTACTTGTAAATTTTTGCATAATTTTGGGTTTTATGGCAGCATTTTTTTAAAGAAACTTGAAAAAAACAAAGTATAATGGTCTACTTTCATTACCAAACCTTAGTAACCAGACTGAACTCTGCAAAATACAAATTGTGGGTATTCACACATTAGGTGAGTGAGTAATCATGGCCCTGAGAAAGACTTGTCATTTGTCTACTTACGTTGTCTTTTGTCTAGAAGAATGCTAGTGATTCAGTGTTTCTATTTATTTCTCTGATTAAACTGCCCATAGTGAAATATAAATTATATAAAGATTCCTTGTGGTTAATTTAATAGCTGTTTTGGCCATTGGGGGTCATTCTGCTTGGAATAATTTTGGTACCCAAACATGCAATAAATTTACACAGACTGGTTTTGAGGACTTTGTTGACAAGGGAATTCTTTTTGGCACTTAGTCTAGTCAAGAGATAATTGTAGTCTTGACTTTGAGTAGATAATGAAACATGTCAAAATAAACTGTGAAACAGAATCCCAAATTGTATGGTACTAAATAACTGTGTTTCTGATAAGTTGATGTAACATGAAGCTATTTAAAGGGAATATATCAGGGTTTTTTCAAAATTTTAAAATTGGCAAAAAACTTTTTTTCCAAATATAATTATGTCTATATATACTCACTGACCCTGTATTATCAAAAGGATATCTATCTAAACATGCCAAAATAATATATTGAAAAGGAATTTCCTAACTTGGGCTACGTACGTGCCTAGGCTAGACTTGAAAAGATTTCCCCATTAAAATTGCAACATATCTTGTGACATATTAAATGTATCCCTTATACAGGTTTACATGTTATCAATCTTTTTTTATCTTAGGATAGATCTGTATGATGATGTGAAGGTTGTCAAGCAGTATTTCAGTGTCTATTTTTAGGATGGGGATTTCATTTCAAGTTTAACACTCCAAGTTAAAAATTATATATTGATTTTGTCAACTTACGGTGGATTTGTTATACCAAACCATTCGTATTTTATTTATTAATGACAATGAGATACTTTTTTATCCATTTGAAAAATAATACATATTTTAAGACAATTGTTACGTTTTTATCAGATATACTCCTTTAAAATGTATTTTCTGGTGGAATAAATTTTGTCTCCATAAAATTTGACACAAGACGGATCATGTCATATTACATTATTGTATTCAATTATATACCTCTATGGTAGTAGTTTTCAAAGCAATTATGTCTTATCATCTTTTAACTACTCACTTTGTTCCTGTTATTGTATGGCATAGTCTATCCCGGCCAGAACCTCATATCTCCTGAATCAGGTCTAGTAATCCCATGTGATTTAACAGGGAATTATATGTGACGGTAAGACTGTCTCACAATTCATAGCAATTTAAAGCTTACTAAACTGTGACATCATTCAAACTTTTCCTGCAGCAACCGACTAATCAACATGCTCATGCTCATTGCTATTCAATAGACCCAATCGAGAGAGCCGGGTCTGTTCTACAGACTGTATGACATCATTGATCATGTATGACATCATTGGTCATGTATGACATCATTGGCCATGTATGACAACATCATTGATCATGTATGACATCATTGATCATGTATGACACCATTGGTCATGTATGACATCATTGATCATGTATGACATCATTGATCATGTATGACATCATTGATCATGTATGATATCATTGATCAATTTACATGTATAGAAACTGAATGGAAAAAATTCTCACTCTTCCTTTGGTATTATATAGTAAAATATAAATCTTGCCACTAAAAACTACTGGATATGCTTAACTTAAATAAGACGAGACAAGAAAATCTTACTGCAAAGCATCAAGGCGAACAGATTTATTACACACCATTATAATGGTTGAAATACAGCCTTGATAATGCCTGCCTTATAAAACCAACAAAAGCAACTGTTGCGGCATAAATTATACAAATTACCTGTACTTGAGTAATATACAGATATGAATGTTCTTGCTGTTCTAACATCATTATCAGCATATGAAAAACGTATGTATAAAGTAAATCGTAGTGAAAATAAATTTTTCACTCAAACGAAAAAAATTACTGCTACCTATATGACGTCACTCCAGTGATTACTTCGGTCTGGTCAACTTATAAAACTGGATTTTCTCTTTAATAAATTCACAGCAGTATTGTTTACATAAGGCCATATTAAATTGATTATTAGATTATCATCCCTGCCCAACCCCGGAATACCGCCCTGATTCTTTTATTTTCATATGAAAAAATAAATTAATAGCAAGAAGTGCAAAATTAACATGACAAATTAATAGCTAGCTAGTAGTGCAGAATTAGCCTGACATATCAATAGCTAGCAGTGCAGAATTAACCTGACACATAAATAGCTAAAATGTGCAGAGTAAATATGACACATTAATAGCTAGTAGTGCAGAATTAACATGACACATTAATAGCTAATAGTGCAGAATTAACCTGACACATTAATAGCTAGTAGTGCAGAATTAACCTGACACATTAATAGCTAGTAGTGCAGAATTAACCTGACATAATAATAGCTAGTAGTGAAGAATTAACCTGACATATTTATAGCTAGTAGTGAAGAATTAACTTGACACATTAAAGTAGTGAAGAATTAACCTGACAAATTAATTGGTAGTAGTGAAGAATTAACCTGACAAATTAATTGCTAGTATTGAAGAATTAATATGTCACATTAATAGCTAGTAGTGCAAAATTAACATGACATTAATAGCTAGTAGTGCAGAATTAACCTGACATATAAATAGCTAGTAGTGCAGAATAAACATAACATTAATAGCTAGTAGTGAAGAATTAACCCGACACATTAATAACTAGTAGTGAAGAATTAACCTGACATATCAATAGCTAGTAGTGCAGAATTAACATGACAAATTAATGGTTAGTAGTGCAGAATTAATCTGAAACATTAATAACTTATAGTGCAGAATTAACCTGACACATTAATAGCTGGTAGTGCAGAATTAACCTGACATTTTAATAGCTAGTAGTGAAGAATTAACCTGACACATTAATAGCCAGTAGTGCAGAATTAATATGACACATTAATAGCTAGTAGAGCAAAATTAATATGATATTAATAGTTAGTAGTGCAGAATTAACCTGACATATAAATAGCTAGTAGTGCAGAATTAACCTGACATATTAATAACTAGTAGTGCAGAATTAACATGACATTAATAGCTAGTAGTGAAGAATTAACCTGACACAATTATAACAAGTAGTGAAAAATTAACCTTACATATTAATAGCTAGTAGTGCAGAATGAACATGACATTAATAGCTAGAAGTGCAGAATTAATCTGACACATAAATAACTAGTAGTGAAGAATTAACCTGACATTAATAGTTAGAAGTGAAGAATTAACATGACATTAATAGCTAGTAGTGCAGAATTAACCTGACACATAAATTACTAGTAGTGAAGAATTAACATGACACATTATTAGCTAGTAGTGCAGAATTAACATGACACATTAATAGCTAGTAATGCAGAATTAACCTGACATACTAATAGCTAGTAGTGCAGAATTAACATGACATTAATAGCTAGTAGTGCTGAATTAACATGACACATTAATAACTAGAAGTGACACTAATAACTAGTAGTGAAGAATTAACCTGACATATTAATAGCTGGTAGTGCATAATAAACATGACACATTAATAGCTAGTAGTGCATAATTAATATGACACATTAATAGCTTGTAGTGCAGAATTAACCTGACATATTAATAGCTAGTTATAAGAATTAACCTGACACATTTATTGCTAGAAATGCAGATTTAACATGACAAATTAATTGCTAGTACAGAATTAACATGACAAATTAATAGCTAGTAGTGCAGAATTAACATGACAAATTAATTACAAGTAGTGAAGAATTAACATGACACATTAATAGCTAATAGTGCAGAATTAACATGACACATTAATAGCTTGTAGTGAAGAATTAACGTGACATTAATAAGTACAGACCCTAAACCGCTCAAGTACCCCATGTGCACGCAAACGGAGTGCACTCATAGGGTAACCGGAGCGCAGACGGAGCGCAGATTGAGCGCTGACGGAGCGGAACTGGACCGTAAGCAAAGGCTGGATTTTGAATAATAAACGCACTCCTGAATGCATGAAATAGATCGAGTGCACTCAGACACGCTGAATGCACTCTAATACGCTGAGTGCACTCAGATGCGCAGTATTTGCTAGACACAGTAAGATAATTGATAACAGAACTATTCGTGTCCTACTGAGTGCACTCTTTCATTTGGATACACTCTTTTTTCCTTATTTGATCGTGAAGTCGATACTTAAAATCGAGATAAAAAAGAAATTTTCTTTCACATAAATATAAACCATGTAGTTTATATGAATGTTTTATTGTAAAACGCATGGTAAAACTTATTTTGGTCAACAATTTATCAATTACAGCATAAATATCAATATTTAGCTGATCAATACAATATTGTTTAAAATACTTATTATACAATAGACGACACATCAATGGTTATCTACGGTTTCAAGGCTAATTTAGTTGCATGTTTAAGCATGATTTGGTTTGCGCAACAAAAATATAAATAATTATATATATTGTGTAAATAACAATTCGAAAAGATGTAATATGAATTCACTATTTGCCGTGTTATTTTGATATAAATTAGTTATAGAACATACAAAACATGTACTTTATTTCGATTTAAGCGTATACTGCTCCAAATACAAAAATATCAAAGCATGCGTGAATCAAACAAAACATAGATATGCGGAAAATTATATGATTATGAGTCTATTTGTTTGGATATTTCGGCAAAATAAAAGTTACCAATTTTCAATTTAATTTGGACTTTAGTTTTATATTTCCCCAAACATAGTTACACTGAGTTTGTGCTTAGTTGTGAACAAATGTACGTAAAACTGTTATATTGCAATTAAAGTGGAAACATCAGTCTCGTGCACATCTCATTAAAATAATAGTAATAAATTAATTGTATTCTAAAATATAAAGTGGGTCAGTAGTACAGCGGATAGGGTGCTGACTTCAGACGGCAGAGGTCGCGAGTTTGACCAAGGCTCTACCCGACCCCTCGAAACACAATTCAGTACCAGATCTAATAAGGGAATGCACTGGAGAACGATATGCATAAGCTCCGAGCTTACTTCACAATCAAGCTAAATTAAATTAATGTAAAATAAATGTATGTATGTATGTATGCCAAATTAACACGACAGACCGAAATAACACATTAGACACAGGAAATAAAAACTAGTAAAAGTAAATTTCTAGGTGACCTTTTTGAGGTTGTGATTTTATATTGACTAAAGAACAGCTTTTGATAATGAGGAAGGTTTAAATAAACAAAAAAGAACATGTATTCACTGCCTATAAAATAGTAAATATATTGTTTTCCCGCTTTCCTACAAAATCGATACGCCTGATCACGTGCACGTAAGCATGTAACAACTAAGCCATTATAAAAGCTGTGAAAGGGGCAACAAGTAAGAAATGACAACAATAATAATAATAATAATAATAATAATAATAAAGAAGAAAAAATACTCAGATAATAATAATATAATTACATAATAATATAATAATATGATAATATAACTAAAGTAATATAGCAATAATAACAATAATACTAATAATATTAGTAATAATAGTAATGAATAATAATAAAATATATAATAGATATTAATAATAATGATGATAATAGTAATATTATAACAAATCTGCATTAATTATTTTAGTATTGATTTTGACTATATATTTCTTATCCAATCACTTGCCGCGGGTTAAATAAAGATTCATTTATCTGGCACAAATTATAATCAAAATGAAAATTACACACCGGCAGGGTTCTTCGTGATCAATGGACCGATAAATCACCAATTAACTATTTATTGACACACATGTGGTTCTCACCATTGGTATCTGTTTTGATGATTGCCATGCAACTCTGCCTTCATAATAGTAATTAAATTGTTATATTAATTGTGAACAACTGACCAGATGCACGTACCCACGTATCCAATATAAAAGCTGTGACAAATCAATAAGTCAATATGTATATTATAATAATAGCTCCAATGATAATAATATTTAAAAAAATAAAACAAATAATGAAAGTAAAAAATAATACAAATAAATTACTACATTTTTACAAGGAATTATTTAGAGACATGTCTTTAATTTTTATTAGTTTTAAAATTGTAGGGGTTTTTTTATTTTGTAAATTAACAATTCTGATCTGTTTTTTATACGAAATCGCTATGGCAGCTGTGGTAAAATGACAGCCCTGAATACACATCCCTTAATATGTGTATGTCACACTTTCTACCATTCATTCAGAACTGGCGTGGGGTTTTCGGTTCGTTAATTTAATGATATTAACATCATGATATTTACATACTAAAGCGTTCTGAAACTTCGAATAACCAATTACTTAAATGATTTTTTTATTTGTTGTTAATTGGCTGGCAGTTTTTCTTTTCAATCACATAATGTTGGCTCAATTAAGATTCATCCATCTGGCACGAATTACAATCAAAATGAAATCATACATATCTTCCGTGGTCAATAGACCAATAAGTCACCGCTTTAGCATATACCGGTAACTTAATTGACACGGCTCTCACTGGCATGTGACATAATGTAATTAACACCACGGGTGTGTTGCTGCGTGTCATATAATTAGCGGTGTAGCACAGTGGGTGTAGTTTCAAACAAGTTTAATATAGTTTGTCATTTTAAATAATATATTAACATAAAGCATACTATCAATAAAATAATAATTTGAGAAACCCACTGAAAAAAGTTCATTGCAAATATATTTATATATATGTAAATTATGTGGACAAACTTTATTGCTTTCCTGTAACAAACGGCTTATGGTATATCAAAGAAGATACTGACGCAAACACATGTCGGTCTGGATATTAGAAGCCGGTATAACGTGCGATATTCTTTGATCACCCAGACCACTGATCACATATCAAAACATAGACACTTCCATTAAACATGCCTACTATCAATACTAGTTTATCGGAAATTTACAACCTTTCGTCCAGCGGGTGACATAATATGTAAACAAACAATCGGATTATGAATTAATTTACCTTGACTAAATCCCATGGATACATTTCATTGCTCCATTGGAACAGATTAAATTAAAAAGTCAATATAAAATAATTTTAAAGAGTTGAAATGTTGCGATTGGTTATGGGCCGGAAACCAAACTGAGCGAACTGAACGTTGAATGAACGCTGAACGAAGCGAACGCTAAGAGGAGTATTAAATAGAGCACTCAGATATACAGCGCTCGTGAGTAAATACTTGCATTTGTGAGTGCATTAAATTAACCGCGTTTAAATGAGTGCACGCAAACGGAGCGCGAACGGAGTGCAAACGGAGTGCAATTATGGGGTACTTGAGCGGTTTAGGGTCTATGGTAGTGCAGAATTAACCTGACATAGTTATAGCTAGTAGTGCAGAATTAACCTGACATATTTATAGCTAGTAGTGAAGAATTAACTTGACACATTAAAGTAGTGAAGAATTAACCTGACAAATTAAGTGGTAGTAGTGAAGAATTAACCTGACAAATTAATTGCTAGTATTGAAGAATTAATATGACAAATTAATTGCTAGTAGTGCAGATTTAACATGACAAATTAATTGCTAGTACAGAATTAATACGACACATTACTAGCTAGAAGTGCAGAATTAATATGACAAACTAATAGCAAGTAGTGCACAATTAACCTGACATATTTATCATTAGTAGTGCAAAATCAACCTGACACATTAATAGCTAGTAGTGCAGAATTAACCTGACACATTAATAGCTAGTGCAGAATTGACCTGACACATTAATAGCTAGTAGTGTAGAACCAACATGACACACTAACAGCTAGTAGTGCAGAATTTACATGACACACTAATAGCTGGTAGTGCAGAATTAACATGACACATTAATAGCTAGTAGTGCAGAAATAACATGATAAAAGCTATGCTCCTTATTAAAAGGGTTTTTGGTAATTTAGTTTTACATGACACTCCTTTATAAATGTATAGTCTCCATGGAGCCAAATGTTCAGTCTGACCTTTAAACAGAACAAATAGAATTTATGTCATTTGTTTTGTATTTTGTAAATTGAGTTATTTACTCCCACAGCTTTAGTTATTCTCTGGTATTTACAAAGTTAATTACAAGTGACAATTTGGCCATAAAAACCACAGGATATGCTTTTCTTTAAGACAAAATAAAACTGAATTTTCTTGGTGATAAATTTTGCTGGTAAAGTAATTGTATATGCTAGACTATTAGTGAAAAATACATTAGCTCAGATGATTCAACCAGAATCATACACGTTTTCTTAATTAAAATAATAATTAAACTTATAATAGTATAGGGAATGTATCAAGATTTTTCAAATTTTTCAAATTGGCCAAGAACATTTTATTACAAATACCATGCCTATATAATATATGCTCACTGAACCCATGTTGCCAAAATGATATATATTTAAAATGCCAAAATAATATATTGAAAAGGGCTTTCCTAACCTAGGTAAGACTAAATTAGATTTTCCGCTTAAAAAGGCAAGATATTTTGTGACTTGCTTTAAATGAGTCACTTGATGTCATTTTGATTATACAGGTTTACATATAGTAAAAATTGTTTTATTTTAGAAAGGTCATCGAACAGTATTAAAGTGCTGTCAATTTTAAGAATGGGGATTTCGTTTTAAATTTATCACTCCAATTTACATATTGATTTTGTCAAGTTGTGGTGGATTTGACACACTAAACTATTTGGTTTATATTTATTAATGATAATGAGATGCTTTTAATTCATTTTAATAATTATTTTATTTTTTAAAACATTTAAAGCATTTTATCCTGATACACTCCCTTTGATTAATTAATAGACAGGATTGAAGAATAACTTTTCTTTCCAGTAAAAAGATTACGGAAATTTTATTGGTATAAATTTTGGAGCAAAATTATTTTCATCAGTCTTTTTATCAGTATTGTTATTTGCTTAACCCTTTACTCCATAGATATGCTTTTTCCCACACCAATCAGAGGCCTTTAAAAACAGTGCAGGAAGAGTTCAGATTGCTCATAACGAGCAATCTGAACACTTCCTGCACTGTTTTCCACTCTGTCAGTTAATATAAACATAATTCACCCAATAATTCAAAAGCTTCCTGTATTATAGATGTCCAAAGGCGTCTACGGTATATTAGAGGTGTCCAAAGGCATTTATATTAGAGGTGTCCAAAGGTGTCTATATTAGGTGTCCAAAGGCATCTATATTAGCGGTGTCCAAAGGCGTCTATATTAGGTGACCAAAGGCGTTTATATTAGAGGTGTCCAAAGGCGTCTATATTAGAGGTGTCCAAAGGCATCTATATTAGGTGTCCAAAGGCGACTACATCAGAGGTGTCCAAAGGCATCTTTATTAGGTGTCCAAAGGTGTCTATATTAGAGGTGTCCAAAGGTGACTATATCAGGTGTCCAAAGGCGTCTTTATTAGAGGTGTCAAAAGGTGTCTATATTAGAGGTGTCAAAAGGCTTCTTTATAAGAGGTGTCCAAAGGTGTCTATATTAGAGGTGTCCAAAGGTGTCTATATTAGAGGTGTCCAATGGCGTCTATATTAGAGGTGCCAAAGGCATCTATATTAGCGATGTCCATGGGCGTCTATATTAGGTGTCCAAATGTGTCTACATTAGAGGTGTCCAAAGGCATCTATATTAGGTGTCCAAAGGCGTCTTTATTAGAGGTGTCCAAAGGCATCTATATTAGAGGTGTCCAAAGGCGTCTATATTAGAGGTGTCCAAAGGCATCTATACGAGGTACGGCCCGAAAGTAATAGGACATATTTAGCCTTTTAGTGTTTCAGTCCAAACAAAACCTGGCATGAATACTTTTCAATACTTAAACTATAAGTACCGGGTATGCAAAATTTCAATATCGTACACCACCATTAATATTAATTGTCAAAATGTGTATGTAACGAAGTACGGGGGAGTTTGACGTTATTTGTGCGACGTTAAGTTGACATTCAATTGAAAATCATTCTTTTTTCGAACTATGAACCGCTGTGCACAATTTTTTTGGTACTGCAACCACTATTGGTACATGTTACGATACTATGATGACTTGAAGATCCAAACCACAGAATGTACACTCAGGCACATGGTTCGGAGGTACTGGAAGTGCTTTTCATCAAGATCTGACTTGAATTAAGTCCCCTGTACATCTAAACTCGGGTTACTTTGGTGACCTTTGCATGAACTTAACGATGACTAAAAGTTGATTTGATGTTTCATGACAATAGAAGAGATGCCAATCTATCCATTGATACCATTGGTTTGCATGTTACGCCCTAAATACAAAAACGACAGGGTCGTCCTATTACTTTTGGGACATACCTCATATTAGAGGTGTCCAAAGGCGTCTATATTAGAGGTGTCCAAAGGCGTCTATATTAGAGGTGTCCAAAGGCATCTATATCAAATAAAGGGTTAAGCAATTTTTATTTAAAGGGAGTATATCAGGAAAACATGCTAGAAATTTCTTAAAAAATAGAATAATTATTAAAATGGATAAAAAGCATCTCATTATCATAAAATATATCTAGTCCGAATGATTTGCTATGGCAAATCCACCAAAACATGACAAAGTCATTATGTAAATTGGAGTGGTAAACATGAAACAAAATCCCCATTCTAAAAATAGAGAGCTCTTAAATACTGCTTGAAGTCATTCAGATTCTTTCTAAAATGAAACAATTTTTACTATGTGTATCAATGGTGGATCTAGTAAAAAAATGGCGTATGCCCCCTCCCCTTTAAACTCCTGTGTGTTAGTAAAATGCATTAAATTTGTACTGAAAATGTGTTCAGATTTTGTGTTGCACCACACCCCCTCTTTACTGAAATCCTGGATCTACCCCCGTGTATAAAGGATCAATTTGAAATCAAAATGAAATCACTTGACTCATTTAATACATCACAAAATCTGTAATGCTTTTAAGCGGAAAATCTATTTTAGTCAAACTTAGGTGCATAGCCCAAGCTAGAAAAATTTTTAATATAATATTTTGACAGGTTTAAATATATATACTTTTGGCAATACAAGGTCAGTGAATATATAATAAAATCATGATATATTGGGAAAAAAATTTTTTTAGCCAATTTTAAGTTTTAAAAATCCTGATGAATTCCCTTAATAACAAAATAAGTATTATTTTACACTGTTTATGATATGGTATATAGCTGACAAGTTAAGGAAACCAACTTCTGTAATTCATAATTCTTGTCAAAGTTTTTTTAAATTCTCATCAGAAGCCATTACAATGAAGTAAAGGAATAGAACTGAAAAATTAAAATGACAATAGTTCACTTATTTGTCATTTATACTTTAAACTGCATGCATTTTCCTGTCTGCGTCTCACAATTGGGCTTTCCATTTTAAGCATCTGCATTCCGGAGGGACAGTGTATATAACAGTTTATTTTGGCTGCTTCATGCACGCTTGTTAATTGTATTCCATAGAGGAGAGCAGAGACAATTCCTGTGCGTGCGGCTGACCATTTGCCTAAAGGATCATTATTTTTTCATTTGGATTGACAAAAAATATGTTAACCAATATAATATCAGCTGCACACTGCCTCCAAGGTAGCAGAAAATTAATTTTTAAAGTAAAGTTACTGGAATATTGCATGGGGAGTTTGTGGGTTTGTAAGGAAATGGATGGGTTTGTATGGAAATGGCTGGGTTTGTAAGGAAATAGGTGGGTTGTATGGAAATGGCTGGGTTGTATGGAAATGGATGGGTTTGTAAGGAAATGGCTTGGTTTGTATGGAAATAGGTGGGTTGTATGGAAATGGCTTGGTTTATATGGAAATGGCTGGGTTGTTTGGAATTGGCTGGGTTTGTAAGGAAATGGCTTGGTTTGAAAGGAAATAAGTGGGTTGTATGGAAATGGCTGGGTTGTATGGAAATGGCTGGGTTTGTAAGGAAATGGCTCGGTTTGTATGGAAATGGCTGGGTTGTTTGGAAATGGCTGGGTTTGTAAGGAAATGGCTGGGTTGTATGAAAATAGCTGGGTTTGTAAGGAAATGGCTTGGTTTGTATGGAAAAAGCTGGGTTGTATGGAAATGGCTTGGTTTGTATGGAAATGGCTAGGTTGTATGGAAATGGCTCAGTTTGTAAGGAAATGGCTGGGTTGTATGGAACTGGCTGGGTTTGTATGAAAATGACTGGGTTTGTATGAAAATGGCTTGGTAAATATGAAAATGGCTTGGTTTGTATAAAAATGATGGGTTTGTAAGGAAATGGCTGGGTTGTATGGAAGTGACTGGGTTGTATGGAAGTGGCTGGGTTGTAAAGAAGTGGCTGGGTTTTTATGGAAGTGGCTGGGTTGTATGGAAGTGGCTGGGCTGGTTTGTATGGAAGTGGCTAGGTTGTATGGAAATGGCTGGGTTGTATGGAAGTGGCTGGGCTGGTTTGTATGGAAGTGGCTTGGGCTGGTTTGTATGGAAGTGGCTGGGCTGGTTTGTATGGAAGTGGCTGGGCTGGTTTGTATGGAAGTGGCTAGGTTGTATGGAAATGGCTGGGTTGTATGGAAGTGGCTGGGCTGGTTTGTATGGAAGTGGCTGGGCTGGTTTGTATGGAAGTGGCTGGGCTGGTTTGTATGGAAGTGGCTGGGTTGTATGGAAGTGGCTGGGCTGGTTTGTATGGAAGTGGCTGGGCTGGTTTGTATGGAAGTGGCTGGGCTGGTTTGTATGGAAGTGGCTGGGCTGGTTTGTATGGAAGTGGCTGGGCTGGTTTGTATGGAAGTGGCTGGGTTGTATGGAAGTGGCTGGGCTTGTAAGAAAGTGGCTTGGGCTTGTAAGGAAGTGGCTAGGTTTGTATGGAAATGGCTTGGTTTGTATAAAAATGATGGGTTTGTAAAGAAATGGCTGGGCTGAGTTGTATGGAAGTAGCTCGGCTGGGTTGTATGGAAGTGGCTGGGCTTGTAAGGAAATGACTGGGTTGTATGGAAATGGCTGGGTTTGTAAGGAAATTGCTGGGTTTGAAAGGAAATAGGTGGGTTGTATGGAAATGGCTTGGTTGTATGGAAATGGCTGGGTTTGTAAGGAAATGGCTGGGTTGTATGGAAATGGCTGGGTTTGTAAGGAAGTGGCTTGGGCTTGTAAGGAAATGGCTAGGTTTGTATGGTAATGGCTCGGTTGTTTGGAAATGGCTCGGTTCGTATGGAAATGGCTGGGTTGTATGAAAATAGCTGGGTTTGTAAGGAAATGGCTTAGTTTGTATGGAAAAAGCTGGGTTGTATGGAAATGGCTTGGTTTGTATTGAAGCGGCTAGGTTGTATGGAAATGGTTCAGTTTGTAAGGAAATGACTGGGTTTGTAAGGAAATGGCTGGGTTGTATGGAACTGGCTGGGTTTGTATGAAAATGACTGGGTTTGTAAGAAAATGACTTGGTTTGTATGAAAATGATGGATTTGTAAGAAAATGGCTGGGTTGTATGGAAATGGCTTGGTTGTATGGAAGTGGCTGAGTTGTATGAAAATGGCTTGGTTTGTATGAAAATGATGGGTTTGTATGAAAATGACTGGGTTTGTATGGAAATGGCTAGGTTGTATGGAAATGGCTTGGTTTGTAAGGAAATGGCTTGGTTGTATGGAAGTGGCTTGGTTGTATGGAAGTGGCTGGGCTGGGTTGTATGGAAGTGGCTCGGTTGTATGGAAGTGGCTCGGTTGTATGGAAATGGCTGGGTTTGTCAGGAAGTGGCTGGGTTGTATGGAAGTGGCTGTGTTGTATGAAAATGGCTGGGCTTGTAAGGAAGTGGCTGGGTTGTATGGAAATGGCTCGGTTGTATGGAAGTGGCTGGGTTGTATGGAAATGGCTGGGCTTGTAAGGAAATAGGTGGGTTGTATGGAAATGGCTGGGTTGTATGGAAATGGCTGGGTTTGTAAGGAAATGGCTGGGTTGTATGGAACTGGCTGGGTTTGTATGAAAATGACTGGGTTTGTAAGAAAATGATTTGGTTTGTATGAAAATGATGGGTTTGTAAGGAAATGGCTGGGTTGTATGGAAATGGCTTGGTTGTATGGAAGTGGCTGAGTTGTATGAAAATGGCTTGGTTTGTATGAAAATGATGGGTTTGTATGAAAATGACTGGTTTGTATGGAAATGGCTAGGTTGTATGGAAATGGCTCGGTTTGTAAGGAAATGGCTGGGTTGTATGGAAGTGGCTGGGTTGTATGGAAGTGGCTAGGTTGTATGGAAGTGGCTCGGTTGTATGGAAATGGCTGGGTTTGTCAGGAAGTGGCTGGGTTGTATGGAAGTGGCTGGGTTGTATGGAAATGGCTGGGCTTGTAAGGAAGTGGCTGGGTTGTATGGAAATGGCTGGGTTGTATGGAAGTGGCTGGGTTGTATGGAAATGGCTGGGTTTGTAAGGAAATGGCTGGGTTGTATGGAAATGGCTGGGTTTGTAAGGAAGTGGCTTGGGCTTGTAAGGAAATGGCTGGGTTTGTATGGTAATGGCTCGGTTGTTTGGAAATGGCTCGGTTTGTATGGAAATGGCTTGGTTGTATGAAAATAGCTGGGTTTGAAAGGAAATGGCTTAGTTTGTATGGAAAAAGCTGGGTTGTATGGAAATGGCTTGGTTTGTATTGAAGCGGCTAGGTTGTATGGAAATGGCTAGGTTGTATGGAAATGGCTCGATTTGTAAGGAAATGGCTGGGTTGTATGGAACTGGCTGGGTTTGTATGAAAATGACTGGGTTTGTAAGAAAATGACTTGGTTTGTATGAAAATGATGGGTTTGTAAGAAAATGGCTGGGTTGTATGGAAATGGCTTGGTTGTATCGAAGTGGCTGAGTTGTATGAAAATGGCTTGGTTTGTATGAAAATGATGGGTTTGTATGAACTGACTGGGTTTGTATGGAAATGGCTAGGTTGTATGGAAATGGCTTGGTTTGTAAGGAAATGGCTGGGTTGTATGGAAGTGGCTTGGTTGTATGGAAGTGGCTGGGCTGGGTTGTATGGAAGTGGCTCAGTTGTATGGAAATGGCTGGGTTTGTCAGGAAGTGGCTGGGTTGTATGGAAGTGGCTGTGTTGTATGGAAATGGCTGGGCTTGTAAGGAAGTGGCTGGGTTGTATGGAAATGGCTGGGTTGTATGGAAGTGGCTGGGTTGTATGGAAATGGCTGGGCTTGTATGGAAATAGGTGGGTTGTATGGAAATGGCTGGGTTGTATGGAAATGGCTGGGTTTGTATGGAAATGGCTGGGTTGTATGGAAATGGCTGGGTTTGTAAGGAAGTGGCTTGGGCTTGTAAGGAAATGGCTGGGTTTGTATGGAAATGGCTTGGTTTGTATGGAAATGGCTAGGTTGTTTGGAAATGGCTCGGTTTGTAAGGAAATGGCTGGGTTGTATGGAACTGGCTGGGTTTGTATGAAAATGACTGGGTTTGTAAGAAAATGACTTGGTTTGTATGAAAATGATGGGTTTGTAAGGAAATGGCTGGGTTGTATGGAAATGGCTTGGTTGTATGGAAGTGGCTGAGTTGTATGAAAATGGCTTGGTTTGTATGAAAATGATGGGTTTGTATGAAAATGACTGGTTTGTATGGAAATGGCTAGGTTGTATGGAAATGGCTCGGTTTGTAAGGAAATGGCTTGGTTGTATGGAAGTGGCTGGGTTGTATGGAAATGGCTGGGTTGTATGGAAGTGGCTGGGTTGTATGGAAATGGCTGGGCTTGTAAGGAAATAGGTGGGTTGTATGGAAATGGCTGGGTTGTATGGAAATGGCTGGGTTTGTAAGGAAACGGCTGGGTTGTATGGAAGTGGCTGGGTTGTATGGAAGTGGCTGGGCTGGGTTGTATGGAAGTGGCTAGGTTGTATGGAAGTGGCTCGGTTGTATGGAAATGGCTGGGTTTGTCAGGAAGTGGCTGGGTTGTATGGAAGTGGCTGTGTTGTATGGAAATGGCTGGGCTTGTAAGGAAGTGGCTTGGTTGTATGGAAATGGCTGGGCTTGTATGGAAGTGGCTGGGTTGTATGGAAATGGCTGGGTTTGTAAGGAAATGGCTGGTTTGTATGGAAATGGCTGGGTTTGTAAGGAAGTGGCTTGGGCTTGTAAGGAAATGGCTGGGTTTGTATGGTAATGGCTGGGTTGTATGGAACTGGCTGGGTTTGTATGAAAATGACTGGGTTTGTAAGAAAATGACTTGGTTTGTATGAAAATGATGGGTTTGTAAGAAAATGGCTGGGTTGTATGGAAATGGCTTGGTTGTATGGAAGTGGCTGAGTTGTATGAAAATGGCTTGGTTTGTATGAAAATGATGGGTTTGTATGAAAATGACTGGGTTTGTATGGAAATGGCTAGGTTGTATGGAAATGGCTTGGTTTGTAAGGAAATGGCTTGGTTGTATGGAAGTGGCTTGGTTGTATGGAAGTGGCTGGGCTGGGTTGTATGGAAGTGGCTCAGTTGTATGGAAATGGCTGGGTTTGTCAGGAAGTGGCTGGGTTGTATGGAAGTGGCTGTGTTGTATGGAAATGGCTGGGCTTGTAAGGAAGTGGCTGGGTTGTATGGAAATGGCTGGGTTGTATGGAAGTGGCTGGGTTGTATGGAAGTGGCTGGGTTGTATGGAAATGGCTGGGTTGTATGGAAGTGGCTGGGTTGTATGGAAATGGCTGGGTTTGTAAGGAAATGGCTGGGTTGTATGGAAATGGCTGGGTTTGTAAGGAAGTGGCTTGGGCTTGTAAGGAAATGGCTGGGTTTGTATGGTAATGGCTCGGTTGTTTGGAAATGGCTCGGTTTGTATGGAAATGGCTGGGTTGTATGAAAATAGCTGGGATTGAAAGGAAATGGCTTAGTTTGTATGGAAAAAGCGTGGTTGTATGGAAATGGCTTGGTTTGTATTGAAGCGGCTAGGTTGTATGGAAATGGCTCGATTTGTAAGGAAATGGCTGGGTTGTATGGAACTGGCTGGGTTTGTATGAAAATGACTGGGTTTGTAAGAAAATGACTTGGTTTGTATGAAAATGATGGGTTTGTAAGAAAATGGCTGGGTTGTATGGAAATGGCTTGGTTGTATGGAAGTGGCTGAGTTGTATGAAAATGGCTTGGTTTGTATGAAAATGATGGGTTTGTATGAAAATGACTGGGTTTGTATGGAAATGGCTAGGTTGTATGGAAATGGCTTGGTTTGTAAGGAAATGGCTTGGTTGTATGGAAGTGGCTTGGTTGTATGGAAGTGGCTGGGCTGGGTTGTATGGAAGTGGCTCGGTTGTATGGAAGTGGCTCGGTTGTATGGAAATGGCTGGGTTTGTCAGGAAGTGGCTGGGTTGTATGGAAGTGGCTGTGTTGTATGGAAATGGCTGGGCTTGTAAGGAAGTGGCTGGGTTGTATGGAAATGGCTGGGTTGTATGGAAGTGGCTGGGTTGTATGGAAATGGCTGGGCTTGTAAGGAAATAGGTGGGTTGTATGGAAATGGCTGGGTTGTATGGAAATGGCTTGGTTGTATGGAAGTGGCTGAGTTGTATGAAAATGGCTTGGTTTGTATGAAAATGATGGGTTTGTATGAAAATGACTGGTTTGTATGGAAATGGCTAGGTTGTATGGAAATGGCTCGGTTTGTAAGGAAATGGCTTGGTTGTATGGAAGTGGCTGGGTTGTATGGAAGTGGCTGGGCTGGGTTGTATGGAAGTGGCTCGGTTGTATGGAAGTGGCTCGGTTGTATGGAAATGGCTGGGTTTGTCAGGAAGTGGCTGGGTTGTATGGAAGTGGCTGGGTTGTATGGAAATGGCTGGGCTTGTAAGGAAGTGGCTGGGTTGTATGGAAATGGCTGGGTTGTATGGAAATGGCTGGGCTTGTAAGGAAGTGGCTGGGTTGTATTGAAGTGGCTGGGTTGTATGGAAATGGCTGGGTTGTATGGAAGTGGCTGGGTTGTATGGAAGTGGCTGGGCTGGGTTGTATTGAAGTGGCTGGGTTGTATGGAAATGGCTGGGCTTGTAAGGAAGTGGCTGGGTTGTATGGAAATGGCTAGGTTGTATGAAAATGACTGGGTTTGTAAGAAAATGGCTGGGTTGTATGGAAATGGCTGGGTTTGTAAGAAAATGGCTCGGTTGTATGGAAATGGCTGGGTTGTATGAAAATGACTGGGTTTGTAAGAAAATGGCTGGTTTGTATAAAAATGATGGGTTTGTAAGGAAATGGCTGGGTTGTATTGAAGTGGCTGGGCTGGGTTGTATGGAAGTGGCTGGGTTGTATGGAAATAGCTGGGCTTGTAAGGAAGTGGCTGGGTTGTATGGAAATGGCTAAGTTGTATGGAAGTGGCTGGGTTGTATGGAAATGTCTGGGTTGTATGGAAATGGCTGGGTTGTATGGAAATGGCTGGGTTGAATGGAAATGGCTGGGCTTGTAAGGAAGTGGCTGGGTTGTATGGAAATGGCTGGGTTGTATGATGTGGCTGGGTTGTATGGAAATGGCTGGGTTGAATGGAAATGGCTGGGCTTGTAAGGAAATGGCTGGGTTGTATGGAAATGACTGGGTTGTATGATGTGGCTTGGTTGTATGGAAATGGCTGGGTTGTATGGAAGTGACTGGGTTTGTAAGAAAATGGCTCCATTGTATTGAAATGGCTGGGTTGTATGGCTGGGTTGTATGGAAGTGGCTGGGTTGTATGGAAGTGGCTGGGTTGTATAGAAATGGTTGGGCTTGTAAGGAAGTGGCTGGGTTGTATGGAAATGGCTTGGTTTGTATGGAAATGGCTGGGTTGTATAGAAGTGGTTGGGTTGTATGGAAATGGCTGGGTTGTATGGAAATGGCTGGTCACAAAATGTGTTAATTCCGTAAAATTTCTAAATATTTTTGCTTTAGCAAAAACATTCTCAGCCACTTTAATGTCACTCACTGTACAGTGTACCTGAATTGTGGTATGAATGAGCTATAATACCATTGAACTATTGTGTCAGTGAACTATAGTGTCACTCAAATATAGTGTCACTGTACAGTGTAACTGAATTATGGTATGAATGAGCTATAATACCATTGAACTATTGTGTCAGTGAACTATAGTGTCACTCAAATATAGTGGCACTGAGCTTAATAGGTTCTTGTCTTTGAAAAATGGAGTTTTTGCAATGTCACTCTTCGCACATAAATTTTCACTCCCAAGATGTAAAATCAATCAAAGTACTATTCTGATGCCATATATAATGTATAATGTGTTGAAAATAGCATCAGCCTCTCCCACTTATGATATGTAATTGACATAACTAAGTACATATAGGATTGTTATTGTTTAGATGATTAACGCCTTTATCAGAACATGACAGGTTATTTATGGCATATCCAGTTTTATTGATGGAGAAAGACCTCAGAATAAATCTGAGTATAAGAACCACTGTCTTTCCACTGCAGTAACTGGCAAATTTTCACACAATGTTTTTGGACAGAGTAAGACTCAAACCCGCAACTTGGTGGTGAGAGTTATGGTCGTTAAATGACAGCGTTCGGGACCATTTGGTCACAGTGGACCTCCGTCCCGTATAAGAACATTGTAATGATTGTATAATCTATTTTCATGCAGGTCAAGGTCAAAAGTTCAGTTTGTCTTATTGTGTCAAGCCGGGTTATGTATATCAAATTATTCTAAACCAGTAAGTGCAGAGTCAATCGTCTACTCGCAAGTGTTGTTACATGATAGTATAATGTTATTACCTGACCATATAATATGTAGAAGTTAATTTATTTACAAGGATCTTGATTTATCTTTACTTTGTTGATGCACACATTCAGAATGAGGTATAGAATAAAAAGATAATTTTACAGCGTTTGTTCAATATGAAAATATATTGTACTCGTACAATATATTCCCATATTGTACAAAACACTGTTAAATAAGCTTGCAATATCTGTACAGACTAACAAAAGTTTATTCACTTCCAAATCCTTGGAGACATCGGAGATTTCCAGACCAAAAGGTCACCAATTATAATTGTGATGCATGAACATTACCGAGGAAATGCAAATTTATTCATAAGAATGAAGTCATATAATCCGCGGAATGATCTCCCGGATGATAACAGAGTCTGTTTATGATATTTTCCTATACAAGCCATAAATCATGACGCAAATTGGGATTTGAGCTATTTACATGCTTTAGTGTAGAATACATTGGAACTTTCTGGTGATTTCTAGAACATTTTGTGGGTTTTTTAATGGTCTCTAATTTTTTTTTTTTTTCTCTGTTCTGATATATTATTTGTTGTTGCTAGCTTACTCATGAATAAATGTTAGATTTATTTTCTGCTCCTGTTTTCTAAGTTTTAAATATCATGGACACTTAATCAATATACATGTATTTCAAGTAAAGTGGAGTGTGTTGTCTAGTGTTCACAGGGCATCAAAACCCATGATCAGAGGGTCATGGGTTTGATCCTCCAATACGGCTATATGTTGTGTCCTTAAGCAAGACATTATTTTTGTAAATGCTTAGTACTGGTTGTACCCAGGAATACTTCTAGCGTGATTTGTCTAAGATGTAAGAACTTGTTTCACAACCGAAGTACAACAAATAAGATTAAACTAAAAAAAAGCAATTTTGTTGGTATGTTTTCCTCAGCTTCATTAAATTTTACATATTGAAGCTGAGTAAATAACGTTGCTAGGGATTGTTGTATCGATCAGCAATACTTGAGCATTTTGTTTCAGAATGTTTTACTTTTCACGATTCACCATTTTGTAATATATCATTCTGTGCATAATGTGATTTATTACATTTAGTGAACACTCTTGCAAAAGTATCCCCTGTGGAATATTTTCTTTAGTGGAAATTATAGACCTTATTTTATATAGAACAAAGAATAAAATTCAACTGTGTAGTGAGACCTGAATGTCAACTTACAGATGACAAGATCCCCCTCCCTTCCCCTCCCTCCAATATCCCGGTGATTAGCCGGGATAATGCCAGGGAGAATCCTCATGTCCAGCAGTAATCCTTGTCTATAAGCTGTACCATAATTATCAATGATATCAAAAATCAAACAGCACTATTTCAACCCGCCAGACGATGTGCTCATCGATAACATTACAGTGATCCCATTGCTCATTATACGCAGCATTGCCGGGTTTATTTTTGATTCAGATTTCATAGAAATGGTCTCGGCTTGTAAATGATTGGACAAATTGGGTAAATCCAAGAGTTGTCAATCCTTAAAATCACCGGTATAATAATTGTGGTGACATTTAAATTTTAGGCAAGATTTAATGATCAGTTCTCTACTAATAGGTGGTTATTATTATGGATTTATTCAATATTTAGCAGGTCCTCTGTGGCCGAGTGGTCTAAGGCGCCGTCTCAAGATCACTTGACAATCACCATGAGGGTTGTTGGTTAGAGTCTCCCTCGCTCACTTCAAAAAGTTTATGTGAGAAATTTGCCAGCTACTTGCAGAAGGATGGTGATTAATTCTGAGGTCTTCCTCCACCAATAAAACTAGATATGCCATATATAACCTGGAATGTGTTAAAAATGGCATTAATTCCTTTTCAAAAAAATATGTATTTAGCATAATTTTTATGCTATTGAAGGCTAACAGATGGTCAGTTAAACTAACCACTTTTTCATGGGATCTTAGACGGTTAACCAGTACTTGAGCACGCCAATTTACTCTGCTCTGCAAGTAACTGATAACTTTCCCACTTGAATCAGCGGTGAGAGACTCATGACAGTGAGAGGTAATGTTGTATATCATGAATCATCACAGAGAAAGTGTCCGGGAGGGAAATCAAACTCACAACCCCTGAATTGATACTCAGACGCGCTATTAAATGAGCTGTAACCGGACTTTGAGAAAGCTGACAGAAAATTAACATAAAAATTTGTCTGTAGCTGTATAATTGCACAATTTAATTGGATCAGATACAATTTGCTGAAATTCTATCAAGGTTCTCATTGTATTTTTATACATGGAGAGTGAGCCTGGAACATAATGATTATGACTACCGGTATGTTAATTCTTTTCTTTATTTTAATTTGATACTTAGAACTGGTTCCACCCAGGATCATAGTGTAGTGGGTTTGATCCTCAATCATGACTATATAAAGGGTCCTTGAACAAGACACTTTTTCAGCATATGCTTAGTACTGCTTCTTCCCAGGATCGGAGGGTTGTGGGTTTGATCCTTCAGTCACGGTTATGTGTAGGGTCATTAAGCAAGACACTTTTTCGGCATATGCTTTGTACTGGTTCTATTCAGGAACACTTCTAGCGTGATTTGCTTAAGTTGTAAGAACTCACAATTGATGTCAAATAAATTACTTAAAAACAATAAGATAATTGTATTATTTATATCAAGAACTACAATAAGAAATATATGGTACAACGCTTTATAGAAAATACACATCTAAGTGGAGTTGTTAAAAGCTTTTAACACTCCGTTCAGTGAAATCTTTCTTAAAATTTTCATTACAAGTACGTTGGGTTGTAGTAGTTAAGATTCACATTTTGTTATGATTCCAGTATATTGTTACTGTAAATGTAAGAATCTCAAGATACAATGATTTGAAAATAATTCTGCTTAACGTGGCATTGTTAATGGAGTCATGGTGGTCTACTGGTTAGCATGCTTGCTCTCTTCTCGATTCCGGTGGGGTTTCGTCCGCAGTTTTCCAAACGCACTCCCACAGTGCCTTATTGGCGCAAGGTGCTGTGAAAGCATGCAATTCTTCGGAGGGGATTTAAAGCAGTTGTCCCGTGTACAGGGACAGCCATACCCAGTGCACATAAAACATCTCACTGAACTTCTATGTTAATTTGTGATGCAAATGCCCGTAAACCTCCCTTGGAAGCACGGCTTCCTATAACAATCACAAATTGGTTGCTGGAAGTAACTGAATAGAAAAAAAATTAAATATTAATGTTAACGCACAGCTTTAAATAATTTGGCTACAGGAACATTAGACTTATTTAAATACTACAGATGGGTTATGTTACATAAATGGTACAGATTAAATAAGAAAGTAAAATCTTCTGCTATAAAAATTCTATTACATTTATAATATACCAGTGTTGTCTGGAGATTTCAAAATTCCCAACTAAAGAGCTTTTAACAGTTTCTTGAAATTAACACCACTATTCTTTGGGTGAATCTCAGAGTAATAAACCTGGGTGCATAAAGATTGCTAGCTCTCTCTTTCTTAAAGGCAGCATGTCAGGGGTAAAATGTTACTTTGAATGTCTAAAAATTTAAACACCACAATTCCTTTGGTGAATCTAAGTAATAAACATGGTTGCATAAAGATTGCTTAGCTCTCTCTTTCTTAAAGGCAGCATGTCAGGGGTAAAATGTCACTTTGAATGTCTAAAAATTTAAACACCACAATTCCTTTGGTGAATCTAAGTAATAAACCTGGGTGTATAAAGATTGCTTAGCTCTCTCTTTCTTAAAGGCAGCATGTCAGGGGTAAAATGTCACTTTAAATGTCTAAAAGTTAAACACCAAATTTCCTTTGGTGAATTTAAGTAATAAACCTGGGTGCATAAAGATTGCTTAGCTCTCTCTTTCTTTAAGGCAGCATGTCAGGGGTAAAATGTCACTTTAAATGTCTAAAAGTTAAACACCAAAATTCCTTTGGTGAATTTAAGTAATAAACCTGGGTGCATAAAGATTGCTTAGCTCTCTCTTTCTTAAAGGCAGCATGTCAGGGGTAAAATGTCACTTTAAATGTCTAGAAATTAAACACCACAATTCCTTTGGTGAATTTTAGTAATAAACATGGTTGCATAAAGATTGCTAGCATTTCTTTCTTAAAGGCAGCATGTCAGGGGTAAAATGTCACTTTAAATGTCTAGAAATTAAACACCACAATTGCTTTGGTGAATTTTAGTAATAAATATGGTTGCATAAAGATTGCTAGCTCTCTCTTTCTTAAAGGCAGCATGTCAGGGGTAAAATGTCACTTTAAATGTCTAAATTAAACACCACAATTCCTTTGGTGAATTTAAGTAATAAACCTGGGTGCATAAAGATTGCTTAGCTCTCTCTTTCTTAAAGGCAGCATGTCAGGGGTAAAATGTCACTTTAAATGTCTAAAAATTAAACACCACAATTCCTTTGGTGAATTTAAGTAATAAACCTGGGTGCATAAAGATTGCTTAGCTCTCTCTTTCTTAAAGGCAGCATGTCAGGGGTAAAATGTCACTTTAAATGTCTAAAAAATTAAACACCACAATTCCTTTGGTGAATCTAAGTAATAAACATGGTTGCATAAAGATTGCTAGCTCTCTCTTTCTTAAAGGCAGCATGTCAGAGGTAAAATGTCACTTTAAATGTCTAAAAATTAAACACCACAATTCCTTTGGTGAATTTTAGTAATAAACATGGTTGCATAAAGATTGCTTGCTCTCTCTTTCTTAAAGGCAGCATGTCAGGGGTAAAATGTCACTTTAAATGTCTAAAAAATTAAACACCACAATTCCTTTGGTGAATTTTAGTAATAAACATGGTTGCATAAAGATTGCTAGCTCTCTCTTTCTTAAAGGCAGCATGTCAGGGGTAAAATGTCACTTTAAATGTCTAAATTAAACACCACAATTCCTTTGGTTAATCTTAGTAATAAAAATGGTTGCATAAAGATTGCTAGCTCTCTCTCTCTTAAAGGCAGCATGTCAGGGGTAAAATGTTACTTTAAATGTCTAAAAATTTAACACCACAATTCCTTTGGTGAATGTTAGTAATAAACCTGGGTGCATAAAGATTGCTTAGCTCTCTCTTACACAAAAGCAGCATGTCAGGGGTAAAATGTCACTTTAAATGTCTAAAAATTTAAACACCACAATTCCTTTGGTAAATCTTAGTAATTAACATAGGTGCATAAAGATTGCTTAGCTCTCTCTTTCTTAAAGGCAGCTTGTCAGGGGTAAAATGTCACTTTAAATGTCTAAAAATTTAAACACCACAATCCCTTTGGTGAATTTAAGTAATAAATCTGGGTTCATAAAGATTACTTAGCTCTCTCTTTCTTAAAGGCAGCATGTCAGGGGTAAAATGTCACTTTAAATGTCAGAAAAATTAAAATTTATTTTCAAAATGAATACACAGCATTGTGTTATCATTTATAAATAAAATATGAATAATATGAAATTTTAGACTTGTAACATGACATAAAATAACAATATTTTAATTAAAGTATTAAAATTGAAAGGATATCACTGTTAATAATAAAAAATTTGAGAAATTTTCAAGATGAGCACAACTGTTAAGGATAAGCAATTTTGATGAATATTCAATATGAAGGCAGCTGTTTAGGGGACACACAGCAATTTTGATAAATGTTCAATATGAAGGCAGCTGTTTAGGGGACACACAGCAATTTGGATGAATGATCAAGATGAAGACAGCTGTTTATGGGACACACAGCAATTTGGATGAATGATCAAGATGAAGGCAGCTGTTTAGGGGACACACAGCAATTTGGATGAATGTTCAAGATGGAGGCAGCTGTTTAGGGGACACAAAGCAATTTTGGTGAATGCTCAAGATGATGGCAGCTGTTAGAGTGACACAAAGCAATTGTGATAAATTTTCAAGATAAGGGCAGCTGTTAAAGGGACACGCAGCAATTTTGATAAATTTTCAAGATGACGGCAACTGGCACATGGCAAAGTTGAAAAATCTACACATCAAATTGATCTCAGCACTTATGAAGATGATTATAACCATATGAAAATATTCAGTTCCAAATGTATGAACTAAAACCTCATATTTAAACAGTTATTAAAAACAGTTTTTATAAAACTAGTGAGTAGGTTTTGAAATTATGAGGAAAGTCTGTAAAACTGCAAATTGATATTTCTTGGATTTTTTTTTTTGGTCATTGTAACTTACAATGATCACAGATCATACAGAATATGATGATGCCTATCAACTGGAATATGATGATGCCTATCAACTGGAATATGATGATGCCTATCAAATGGAATATGATGATGCCTATCAACTGGAATATGATGATGCCTATCAATCAGAATATGATGATGCCTATCAACTGGAATATGATGATGCCTATCAACCGGAATATGATGATGCCTATCAATCAGAATATGATGATGCCTATCAACTGGAATATGATGATGCCTATCAACTGGAATATGATGATGCCTATCAATCAGAATATGATGATGCCTATCAACTGGAATATGATGATGCCTATCAATCAGAATATGATGATGCCTATCAACTGGAATATGATGATGCTTATCAATCAGAATATGATGATGCCTATCAACTGGAATATGATGATGCCTATCAATCTGAATATGATGATGCCTATCGACCGGAATATGATGATGCTTATCAACTGGAATATGATGATGCCTATCGACCAGAAAATGATGATGCCTATCGACCGGAAAATGATGATGCGTATCAATCAGAATATGATGATGCCTATCGACTGGAAAATGATGATGCCTATCGACCGGAATATGATGATGCCTATCAATCAGAATATGATGATGCCTATCAAGCATTTAAAATAGTTATGGCCCTTTCAAAAATAGAGACCCTTAGGTGTTCCTTTAAAAATATAAAAAACATAAGAGGATTAGTGATGATAAGATTTGTATGGGGACATGTATATATACAGCAGTTTTTTTATCACTATTGCAAATACATAAGTGCTGAAGTTATTACACATGCCAAACTTATTTAAACAGTTTCACAAAACTGAACAATTAGTCATTAAAAATGTTTTACTTAGAAATACTGGTTAAAGTTTTGTGTGCAACTACCATTTAGTTCAAATCTCAAAAATCACTTAATGTATTTGATCGAAACTTCACACAGTACTACCTACAATATTTCTTAGTCATTAAACCTACTACATTAACCAAGTTAGATAACTCTTGCATAATTATAATGCAAATTCTTGTGTCATATTTTTGCGAATCGTGGCTGTTACTAAATTCATCAAATCAAATTACTAATGTAAATAACCACTCTTTATTATATTATGGAAGTTGTTATGTCATTTCTCTGTTACCACTAGATTAAAACAATATTTTTTTAGCTTTACAGATACATGTGCCAATTTTTCTCATTGTATTTTAATTTTTTCTCTCCTATGTATGTATTAACGGTCAAAGCGGACATGGCGAGACATATCATTCTGCGGAATTCTTGTTATTTTAAATTCAATACTAGTTTATATATATCTTGCTTATAAAGTTAATATTTCAGCAAGATATATTGATTTTACACTTTTTTTGTCAGAGTAAACTTTGTTTAATATTAAATTATCTTTTTGATATGATAAAAAAAAAAATTCTCTAACAATGGAATACAAAGATACACGGGTATAAAACAAGAAGACTTTTCATTTCAATTCATTTTTAATTTTGACACCAATTTATACATACCAATATTTTACAATGATATTTTTATATGTAACATAATTCAAACAATGAATAAACTTAAATAATTAAAATAGGAATAGTTAAATAAATATTTAAATTTTTACCAAAAGTATCATAAATATAATGTTACTACACTTATTTTTATACAAAATATGCAAGAGCGTACAGTTATGGTTGGATAATATTATAATCTTTACTTTATGGTGGAATTTGTACATTTATTTTCCATTTCAGGTAAAAGCAGAACAAAATTTAAATTAAAAAATATCAAATCCTACTTGAAGGTTAGGTCCCGACTGCTCTATGTGAACTTTTCAAACTGAAATAAGACAAAAACATATATAAGTTCACTAAACAGACATAACAGATTATTTACAATGATAATTAAGGACTAACTTTACTACTACTTATACATTATTTCTACCTTAATTATAATTAATACAACTGCTACATATTTATTATTAGATCTATTATTATGAATAATTAATAACAATAATAGATAGTGGTAGTTTTAATTATAATAATGGTAGGTCTAGTAACAATTTATCAGTTAATCAGAAATGACTTATCATTATTCTATTATGTGTTCTATTACCATGCTACAATTTTACCTATGAAAAAAAATACTCGTTTTTTTTGCGCATTTTTAAAAAGAATCCCCATGCTATTATTTTTACATGTAGATCTACATGTATGTAAATAAATTGCTTCTGTCATCAGATCAGATCAGGAAAGTCAAATTTAGAATTGGACATTCAAAATTTATCTAAATAGGTAATGCAATAGTTATAAATTAATTAGAACGGGATCTTTCACAGCAAACAGATGATTAAAAAAAATAATTGCCTTATTATAATGATCAACGGACATCATGCTGATCTGCGGCACCTTATGGTTTTATTGTCCCCCTCATGGTATAAAAATTCCGGTCACAGGTGTCAGCTGTGAAAACAAATTAGTATGTCGCACATTAGTGCATGCATTTGATTAGTCCATATACCCCAGGACATATATCATGGCTTTGGTAAATTGCAGAACTATAAACTGACATAATTTACAACACCACCTCCCCAACTTCTATCTGCCCGAAGCCATAATAGTAAGTCACGGTAGCGTACATGATCCTATCCCAGTAATCCCAATCAAAAAAACATTAATTTATTACCATGTCAATGATCACAGTCAGCATGCATGATTTTTCAAAAATATAAAAAAAGACTGTTGTACATTTTCAGAAATCTTTCTGGAAAATTGGGGATATTTGTGTTATTCCTGCGTAGGTCTGGTCAGTTCAATGACAACGTGTGGTCACTGATATGACACTATGTACAATTAGACGCTATTTTTATAAAACTTTAAATAGTAACCATATGATGTATTTCGTAAATTTACTTTGTGAAATGTTACGCTACACAAATATAATCTTACCATCTCTGAAAAATAAATTAAAAGGGTGTTGTTTTTGTGATTGAAAATAGAGAGTGTCAAAATGCGTCTTTATGAAAATGATACCATGCCTCCAGATGCATCTTTATGAGGGACACGTACCAGGTGTCTAGATGCGTATTTATGAAGCTGGCGGTACAGTTGTCAAAATGCGTCTTTATGAAGTAAACAGTTTAATACATCCAGGACTGATTGAGATTTTAAAATTCTCTACAACATCATTGGACCATTCCCAGCTATCAAGTTGAAAATTGTTGAAGTACAGTCAAACCTGTATAAGTGGTCACCTCTATTAAGCAGTCACATTTGTTATTTCCCATTTATATGCTTCTAGAGCAAGTTAACCTGCATTAAACAACCAATTATGATTAAAAAAATTGTATACTGCAACTAAAAAATCAAGGAAAGTACTCGATTACAAAAATTGTATACTGCAATTAAAAAATCAAGGAAAGTACTTGATTACAAAAATTGTATACTGCAACTAAAAAATCAAGAAAAGTACTTGATAAATTCAATTTTTACTTCAAACTGCAATATTTTAAATACGTGATCATTTTGCATGTTTAAAACATAATAAAACACCTAAGTTTAAAATTGTAAACTGCAACTAAAAAACCAGGGAAAGTACTTGATTAATTCAATTTTACTTAAACTGCAATATTTTAAATTTAAGATAATTTCATTGTTTAAAACATAATTAAACATCTAAGGTTATATACATCTTACATTTTATGTACCGTAAATCTCCGAGTATAAAACGCATTTTTTTTGCAAAGTTTTTAAGTTATAGAAATTTTTTTTTTTTTTTTTTTTTTTTTCAGGTTTCATCAATTTCCCGCAAACTTTGTGATCATTAACAAAGGCCAGCTTACAACAGTATTTCTGATGCCTATCATCTTGAACGTAGTGCGAAAAGCACACAAAGTTTTAATCATGTCTTACATGCTTTATGATTTCTATCTAATAAACAAAGTTTATAAACCCTTTTTGATATTGTTGTGTATTCTGTAACTTCAAAATGGGAAAACAACAAAAGATTTCGCTAAACCGAAAGTCTTTTATTTATTCACTGGACTGGTGCAAATATTCAAATTCTGTTCAATTCGCTATTTTTTACGCTCGCCCTTTAATGGGATAATTGTATGGTGTTTAATGTAATATATATAACTATTTTTTACAATTATGTTTAGCTTTTTTTTTTTTACAATTATTAATAATTGTTATCAGTTTATTGATTAAAATATAACACATAAAAAAATTTAAAACTTTGGAAGAACAAAATTTAGCAGGTGTTCCGCAACGCTAATTTGACTCCCCCCACTTGTACTTTCCATGTCCTTTACTGCTGTCGGATTCTCACTCTGTTAATTGGAATTAATTGACATCTCTTTGATCTTGAATTAAAAAGCTTGAATACTATTTGACAAGTGTCAATACTGACACGTGTATGTAGGTGTTCAGAACCTCGTTGGTGTGAAGGGGTTTAGAACGTGTTATCGTTGCTTGGAAGGAGATGATTTTTAGGGTTTTGATAGTGGTTCTGAAAGCAGTATAATTAAAATGTTATGACTGGTTGGTGTTTTCATAAAAAAGTGCAATGATGCATACTAACCATAAACAGAATATATATAGCAATTGAAATTAAAATAAAATTTCCATACTGGTTTATCATTGTTGACTTAATTAACTTTAATCCATTTTTTTGATATTTCCTCCACATTCAGGAATAGACTAGAAATCTGACAACAGTGTTAAAATTGAAATGACATAAACATGTCTGACACATTCAAGGACTTTTATGTACATTACATCAATGAAATTCCTTTGTCAGATATCCTTCCATCAAAAATTTCTAAGATGCCCACTCAGTGCAATAATGTTTGTTTCACTGTCTGAGTGATGTCATCAGACATTGACACAATCATGGTGTTGGTGAAAGGAACAGCTGTTCATTCTGTACATAAATTTATACATGTGTAGTTATAAATATAACTCTATTTATGGATTGTATCAGTTTTATAGTAATTCTATTTTTACAAATAAACATTTTAGAAGACAACCAGTTACAAACAAACACTGACCTTTTATAACTTTTTAATTTTTTTTGTTTGTTATTCTATAATGCCCCTTTATTTAATTCTCAACCTTTTGAAAACTGTGATGTAATCACTTGCTCATCGGCATAACATTATAAGTGTTATGTCAGCGTACTTCAAAGAAAGTAGGCAAACACCCTGGCTAGTAGTTCTGCAAAGTGTTACAATAAGAGAAAAGAAGAAAGGGGATTTTAACCTATTTTTTTAATTTAATGCATGGTGGTAATTTATCAGTTAAAATTTTGTGCGTGGTGGTATTTGAATAATTAAAATTTTACCCAGATACACAAACATAAAAATAATTTCGGTAACACCATTTTATACTCACAAATTTTATTGTTTCCAACACACTCTACATCACATCAATATGTTTTACCTACGTTTTTACAAAGTTATGCAGTACACCAGTCTAGATTTCGTTACTCCATAATTAGCCAATCAAAATTCATCTTTCACTTTGATCCGGATTTCAAAATGGCGGATACAGTAAACAACTGATTCATCTGATTCATGCCTGCGTATTATAGAGGTATACTAGCTTTTTTCAACCAGTATCGGCTTCAAAGTCACCTGCGGATTATACTTGAGTGCGGTTTATAATAGGAGATAAATCATTTGCCTGTGAAATTTGAATGATTAATTTGCCAAATTACTAATTCTTCGCATTTAATTTAGCTATTTATCAACATTTAGCGGAATAATGCAAGTTTCCTTTCCTTCTATATAAGTCCTTGACTACATAATTACAACGTGACTTTTGTTATTCAAACCAGCTTTTTGCACAAATAAGGATTAATTACCAGTCATGGTTGTCATGATTTCTAAATATGGTCCACTTAAAATAGCCAGTCATAAAATCTGACCTTTGATACTAAAAAGAATATAATATTAGGCCAAGTATCTTTTTTTATGTATTTGGCATTGAATCCTCAGTACATCAAAATAACAGCGTCTATATCTTAATACAGACATCATTATTTTTTTAATTATTTATTTTGCGAACATTGACAATTCAGATGCTTCATAGGAACTAGAGTTTGATTATTTGATTTGTTTGGTGATAAAATAAAAAAAATACAATAATACAAAGTTTTTTTGTGTTTTGTTTTTTTTTGGAAATGAATTTTTTTTTAAGGGATGAGTTTGTAAAAGGTTAAAGTTTTTTTATTAGGTACGATATCTAGCAACCACTAATTTGATATGAATGAAACTTTACATGTGTGTTCAGCATCATCAACTGAACTCACAGAGACAAGAACCATAGCTCTGGGTTGCATTTTGGCAGAGTTATGGTCCTTTTTTACTTAGAAAATTTGGTTAAAGATTTTTAAACGGTAAAGTTTTTGATTTAGTACTTATTTCATCATCCTATCATTGAACATAAATGAAACACCACCTGTGTGTTCAACAATCACTCATTTGATGTGAATGAAACTTCACATGTGTGTTCAGCGTCATCAATGGAACTCACAGAGACAAAAAAACATATCTCTGGGTTGCATTTTGGCATAGTTATGGCCCTTTTTGGACTTAATTTTTCAGATTAAAGTTTTTTATCAGGTGAGATATTTATGCAACCACTCATTCAATATGAAATAAAACTTCACATGTGTGTTCAGCATCGTCATTGGTGGAACTCAAAGACACAAGAACCATAACTTTTTGGACATAATTTTTCAGGTTAAAAGTTTTTTCACGTTATGATTTTTTTATCAGGTAAGATATCTATGCAACCACTCATACGATATGAATGAAATTTCACATGAATGTTCAGAATCATAGTGGAACACACAGAGATATGAACCATAACTATGTGTTGCATATTTACAAAGTTATGGCCCATTTGGAGGTTAAAGTTTTTGATTTGGTACTTATTTCATCATGCTATCATTGGATAGAATTAAACTTCACCTGTGTGTTCAACATCATCTTGGAAACTCATAAAGACAATTATCATAGATCTTGATTGCATTTTGGCAAAATCATTTCCCTTTTAGACATACAAATTGTTTTTTTAGCAGGTTAAAGTTTGTTAGGTACAAGACCTTGATCTTAGATGTTTGACAAATAGGGTCAGTTTAGATTTATTTTCTTCATTTTCATGATAGGGTATCCAGCTGTGATAAGCTTGCATGCTATTTATTTCAACTATCCATTTTCATGAACTGATTATTTCAACTATAGATCCATTTTCATGAACTGGTACCGATATATTACCCTCTGAGATGAAGTTATAAGTGCATAAGCCTATATGTCATGCTTTATTAAACAATGTTAAGGCAATACGAGCCATCCATTCACTTCGTTGTTTTCAAAAACACATAACTGTTGATTATGAAAATGTCTAGTGGTGGTTAAATATTTTAAAAAATATTTTCTTTATATTTAAAAAATTATTTTTAACAGACAAGCAATAGTTTTAGTTTAATTTCACCACCCCTGAGTTTTATTTGTCTTCCATTTGGTGCTTATTTTCTGAAAAAGCTGTTGTTTTTAAACTAAGAACAGCATCAAATAGTCGAGCTCGCTGTCCCTCCAGCAACTCTTGTTCCATTGGTTATACGATTAAATGCTAAATCATTAATATCATTTAAAGTGAGGGGAGATTCAAAGAAAGTTTATTATAGATAAAAACATTTGGGTCAGTCCTCATATTATCTTTGGAAATTTACCATGTGGCCAACATTCACAAACTAAAAGAGAGGCTAGTGTAGTCTAATTTTATAAGGACATGGTCACATGATTGCAAGCTTGAAAGAGAGTCAGAATAAAAACAGATTTGTTGATACCAAAAGCGCGGACTAAATAAGCTACTCAAGTGATGACGTTAAAGGCCCAGCAATTTTGACATTCCAAATCATTTGTATTTCAGTAATAAATGATAATTAGATGCATTATATTAATTTTAAACTTGTATTAATTATAACATTTATAGAATTTTCTCCTGCTTTATTTGATGTTTGGTTATATCATTCTGCTAATTAGACAAAAAATAATATTAAAAAAAAGCAGTATATTCCATACCCTTCATACAATTTGTTCTTTTAAAAAAAAAATGCTGATAAAAAGAGTATTTTCTGTTTACGTTAGATAATTGAATATTATTTGCCATTTAATTGACCGAGCGATTTATGGACACCAATGTGGCAGTTCTGATTGCCCTGTCATACTGGGGAGATATCGCCTATTTAGTTGATTGATATTGAGGTTATTGTCTGAATATAGATTTGTATTTTAATGAAGTTTTATTGTCATTTTAAGCACATTATACACAGTGCTGTTACAGTGAGATATTCAAAATTGTTGAGGCTATATCTTCATCTGAAATAGGGGGTTCTGAGGGCATGCCCTCCACCCCCTCCCCTGAAAATGTTTAAGTTTTATAACATATTCACTGCAGTTTCCTATTATTTCAAGGAGGCCAAATTATCAATTTTCTATGAGATTGTTTTTGTACTTTTATGTGTAAAATGCCGCACTAATAAGAATACGAATGTCATATGATTAAGTGAGAGGGTTTTAAACACTAGCAAGACTACAACTTATCAATACATTTACTTGAATTGTTCATGTAGATATATTTGCTTTTCTTTTTTCTTGCAATGTGACCAAGATGCAAATATAGAGCTTTAATACTTTTTTTTTTCTCTCTCAAGAAAATATTGATAAGGCAGTTTAGGCCATTATAAATTAATTGCTAGATTATCATTCCTGCCTGTCCCGCCCCCTAATATTCAAGCCGCTCTGACCATTTTATCTTCGCAAAAAAACAAACATGTTAAAAATAAAAAAATAAAAATAAAATTCTGTACCCCATCACCCTCTTTTTGAATTATAATCTAGCAGTTAATTTATAATGACCTTAAAATAGATTTAATCATTTCTATAAACTTGCCAAATAGTAAACCAAATAACACCTTGTAAAACTATAGCACAGGTTAAAAGTCGCAAACTATAAGAGTAAATAACATTCATATCCATCTAATGTTGTGTGTATTTTTTAAATAATTCTGCCAAAAAGTCACAAAATCATTGGCAGTAAATAACAACCTTATTTTCTTAGAAATGAGTTTATTGCAGCAGTTCACTTTCAAGATGTTAAACTTTTTCGGTGGGAAGTTTCCATTAGGAGAGGGACGTCCTTCCCACATTGCCTCTCCAATAACTGAAGTGCCCTTATGTCCATTGAAGTATCGTTTACCTACAAAATACTGATAGTTTTTACTGAAGAAGGCAAGTATTTCATTTTGATAGGGAACTTTATTTTTCATGTTGGTTTTATTTCTACTTTCAGGATAAACAGTTTCTGGAGTTGGAAATAAAGTATGGCATTCTACAGGTTAGTAAATATAATGTCCACATAAGTGGAGTAAACATAATGTCCACATAAGTGGAGTAAAATATAATGTCCACATAAGTGGAGTAAAATATAATATTCACATAAATGGAGTAAATATAATGTTCACATAAGTGGAGTAAATATAATGTTCACATAAATGGAGTAAATATAATGTCCACATAAATGGAGTAAATATAATGTCCACATAAGTGGAGTTTAGCAAGGTTGTTTTGTCTGTTGTCCTCTTTATGATAGTTTTCACACGCATTTTGCTTATTAACCGGAAATCCGAAGATGTGCTATTCTTATATCGAAGAATCCTATATTTTATAAATCCAATACACTATTGAGAAACTTTATTTATCTAGTTACTTTATACCTAGTAAGTACATGGCATGCACAGGGAACCTGATGTTTTTATTGTCCCAAATTTATAAATCTGCAAAACACCCCTTATACGGTAGGTTCAATCTAAAAATAGACTAAAGCAATAGTGTATTGGATTTTTAGGACAACCCTGTTTCAACATCTTCACTGGGGAAGTCATGTTTTTGTTTTTTAAAGTTTGCGCAGGTCTCTGCGTATTCATTTGGCCAACCTAATCGAGAATTATCAGATTTAGGACAGTTGTAGCATTTAGAGCTGGACGCGATTTATTAGACAGCACTTCAAAATCAGTAATACAGAACCAGAAAAGAACACACGTTTCTGTAAAATAAGGCCATAATAAATTAATTGCTAGATTATCATCCCTGCCCGCCCCGTAATTTTTATGCTGCCTAGACTCTTTTTATTTTCATAAAAAAAATAATTAAAAAAAAATGTATATTTTTTTTATTAAAAAAAACATCAAACATTTTAAAAATAAAAATAGAATCCTCCCACCCTCCCCATTTAAAAAAAAATTTGGATGATAATCAAGCATAAGCTAAAATAGCTTTATTTGTATGATAGCATTTAAATAATCAGTGTTAGAGACTTATAGGAATTACCTCCCTTTATCATAAATTATATATCGTTATGCCTCTTTAAATTATACTTCTTGATTAGCTAAAAATTAAGGAAAACAATGTTTCTTAGAAATCACTAAATGCACAAAATAGGAAATTTACTTCCTGGATACTTCTTCACAAAGTTTGTGGAGCATGTGGTCCAGTTGTAGAGCACCGAACCCATGATCAGAGGGTCGTGGGTTCGATCCTCTGCCACGGCTATGTGCAGTGTCCTTGAGCAAGACACTTTTCCGCATATGCTTAGTACTGGTTCTAACCAGGAAGACTTCAAGCAGGATTTGCCTAAGTTGTAAGAACTTTTTTCACAATCGAAGTGAAATAAATAAGTTTAAATTTAAAACAAAGTTTGTGTTTTTAGGTCCTGTGGGAAATTTTAACATAGCATTCTTGGTAAACAATGCTTTTTTATATTGACTGAAATACTAATATTAGATGTCTTCTTGTTTGAAATCAGCATATTGAATCTAATTAAACTAAACTTGACAAGAATGTTCCTTTAGGGATCCTGTGCAAATAGCATATTTTTGTACAGATCAGAAAGTCAAAATGGCAACGATAGCAAAAAAATATGCTTTCTGATTCATACATGTAATACCTCACAGCGTGAGACAAAACCTCACAGATTTTTTACCAATTCACAGTCTCAAGGGTTGTGATCAAAATTTCACGGTAAAATCGTATTTCGAAAGAAGAAAAGAAATTGACTGCTATTTTCCTAGTTTTACAGTTAAGTCCGCCTTTTAGCTTGTTCACACTTGTTGTTTTTGGGGAACAAATCCAAGTAAACCAAATGACGCTTACCTGGTAATTTGCAAAATAAAATATGTGTCCTCAACAGTATGCCTCAGGGGAAAAGGTGTTAATTGATTATGTAATTAAAGGATTACAACTGGATGATAATCTTTAAAATTGAAGTGGGTTTATGACTTAAAGGAAACACATTTGTCTCAGAAGATCATATAGAAAACGAGTGTTTGGTAGATGGAGGTTCTGCGAACAATAGTCGGTGAGTAAACAGATAGAAGAGATTTGTATTGTATTTTAATCTACTATAATATTAGGAATGTTTGAGAAAAAATAATCGATTATTTAAACTAAAAACTCCTTGAATTTGTCAATAATTAATTGATGTTTGATGTTCCTAGGTCAGTCTTTGATGTTTTGTACATGTTTTCGTATTTTTAAAGCAACTTATAAATTGTATTTACTCAAATGATTTATTTTTATGTTCTACCTGAGGTTATTGTGGGAAAGATTATTACACGTTTGTCATTACATGAAGGTGTTCTTTGATACCTGGAGTTCCCGTGTCCAGAGACTAGACATAGGGTGCCTATTTTGAAAGGTGTGTATATATTTTTTATGCTCACCACTGAATGCACAAGACCAGGAAGAAAGATATTCATATTAAAGCGGATGCTAGAATTGCTTAAATATGGCAATAATCAAAATTCAAAAAATTAAAATTATATTTAATATCACAAATGATTATGAATAAAAATAATCAATATCAGTATCAACCTGTGATGTATCCTGTCACTTCCAATAGCTTATGTGAAACCACTAGTGAAAAAAAACAGTTATTTATTTTATGATAATTATATTTTTCAGTTATGAAGCTGAGCCAATGATTCAGACCAGTATTGTCTATCAACAAGGATGAGGGAGAGACTGAAGAATACACCCTCCCCCTAACAACAGAACTACCAGTTTTGAATAGTGAAACAATTCACTCTTTTGAGTGTCAAAATCAATAATCTGTCAAAAGTATCAAACTTTCAAATTGAACAAGTGTCCTTTTAAGAGAATGTGTTAGGAGCTATATAAAGAAGGCCTTCTATATAAGTCATTGGTGTGTGTAATTGAACTCAAAGTATGGAGTTGAAATGTGAATATCAATTGACAGAAATTATGAAAATAAAGTATGACATAAATAAAAAAAATTGTTTTTTGAAAGTTCTTTTCCTGTCAGATGTTGTAAATTGCTTAATTATACACAGTATTAATTCTAAACACCACTATGATGTTCATAACTAAATTAATCTATCCACATTTGTAAATTTTTATTAAAATGATTGATTTCGCGTGCTAAAAAATATATGTTAAAAAAACTCACAGTTTTAGGCTTGAATAACCACTTAACTCACAGGTTGGGGTCCTGAAAATATCACATGTATGCTTATTGGACACAAATTTAAAAACAACTTACCAAATTGAACTGGATTTGGTTTATTTTTCATGTCAGTTTGAAATTCAATATGGCCACCATTGTCTTTTATGCTCTCTGACTGGGAGAGTATTTAAACAATCTCTGAAAGTATTGAATTACATAATTATTATTATTAAACTTGACAGAATTAATTATTGTTCGAAAAGTTTTTTTTCCTCGGCTAAGATGATTTCTGCTTTTCTGCTGTATTTCAACTTTCAATCATTTTAACATAACTATCTATATTTCTGTCAATATTACCGTAATATATTCAATTGCCATTTCGTAATTAAAAAAACACCATGTTTCTTAAACAATAGACTCACTGTACCATGTGACCAGAGAGCCTTTGGCTCAAAAGCAAACTGTACAAAATTGTAAATAAGTGGTATATGAATCTGCAACCGTGATATGGAAATGTTAGGCCTGATGCTTGCGTTTTGACGTTTATTAGATTTCCCCCAAGTGCAAAAAATTATTGAAAATGGTATAAAATTCTTTCATTTGTAACATGCCACCTGTCTGGAGAAAAGACACTTATTTCTCAACATTTCATTGTACAGGGATGAGAACTAAGTGAAACATTGCATTCAAGTAAATTATATTACCCAGGATTTGAAGAATGGTAATTATCACAGGTTTAGCGTCTTTTGTCTAGTTATCTGTCAAGATCACTTCTATACAATCTAAAGCGGTGTCATAAACTACCAATTTATCTTCCAGAAATAATGCACACTTGTTAAACTTGACAAGGTAAAATGTCAGTTGATCCCAACAGATGAATACAGTTAGCTGAATTCCAGGTTTATTGTCTTACCAGTTATTGTGCATTCTTATGTGGGGATACATTCCAAATACTTTAAATAAAATTCTGTGTAAATTCTTGTCATTATTTTATATATAACAAAAACAAAATTCAACTGTGCTGTAAGACCTAAATTAGCTCACCATGTAAGTTCACCTTAGTTAAAATCCTCTGCCTCAACTATCAGCTGATTTTTACCAAACTTGTGTAGGACACTTCACAGTCTTGTATTATAAAGAGGCCTCACCTATATCACTGATACTTTTTTCGATGTTAGCAGTAAAACTGCACATTTATATCAAACATAATGATTATAACATTATGGATATTCTGTTCAATAACTTAATATATTGTATTTTGTCTCTGTAGTGTAAAATTCTTTCATTTTGTTGACCAAATATTAAATCCCAGCATGCAATAAAGTCACTCATTGCCCAGTATTGGGATATGCTAAAATATTGACAAATAAAACAGAAAATGCCAACCTGTATAGTTACAAACTTCTCATAAATAGAATAAACTACGAGTACGAAATCACCCATTATCTTTGAAAGGGATCTTACTCATTGTGATTTAATACACTTTCAATTGTTAACTGAACAGAAAGTTATAGGTCACATGCATCTTCAGCAATGATTTAAATCATTTTATCAAAGTTTATACAGAGGGTATACGTGTCCTCAGGCACTTTTCTGGTTATGTCTTTTTCCAACTAAATCCACATCATTAAGTTTAGATTCAATAGAAATCCAATCGACCATTGGAAGTTATGCGAAGCAGAAAATTCAGTCAATCTACTATAGAAAAATGTCTATAACATTACAACAGACTATTGCCCAAGCAAATCATGGTTGATGTTGCCAGGAACTTCCCAGAATACTCAGTGTTATCCTTTTGTACTATATTGGAGAGCATGATGGCTTAGATGATAAATGGCCTGTCAGAAACAAATGCAATGGTTTGCCATGCTTTTTATCATAACTTAACTTTATAATGTTCCTTGGCAAGGCTTTCTTTGTTAGATTGTCTTGGTAATCAGTTTTTCTTTCTCTTGGCTAAATAATTTTTTTTGTCCTAACAAGGTAATCTAGGAAAGCCATTTCTATTTCTGGGCAAGGTTAACACGGCAATAACCATCATTTCTTTGTCTTTGCAACGTGCTTCTTTGTCTTAATTGGCGTGTTACTCAGCTGGCTGTACATTCCTTTGTCTTTTCTCACAGTTTAATAGTCTGAGCAAGGTAATTCTTTATCTTGGCAAACCTTTTTTTATCTTAGCAAGGTGTGTTGTCTTAGCAAGTTAGTTGGCTGTAAATTTCTTTGTCTAACCTTTGTCCAAGCAAGACATTTGTTTACTCTTGCTCATTTTTTGTCTTGGCGAGTAACTTGACAATTTGTTTCTTTGTGTTGGCAGGGCATTTATTTGTCTTTTGAAGGCATTTATTTATCTTGACAAGCTGTTACTTTGTAGTGCCAGTGCATTTATTTGTCTTTTGAAGGCATTTATTTATCTTGACAAGTTGTTATTTTGTAGTGGCAGGGCATTTATTTGTCTTTTGAAGGTATTTATTTATCTTGACAAGTTATTATTTTGTAATGGCAAGGCATTTATTTGTCTTTTGTAGGCATTTATTTATCTTGACAAGCTGCTACTCTGTAGTGCCAGTGCATTTATTTGTCTTTTGAAGGCATTTATTTATCTTGACTATTGTTATTTTGTTATGGCAAGGCATTTATTAATTTTGTCTTTTGAAGACATTTATTTATCTTCACAAGTTGTTATTTTGTAATGGCAGGGCATTTATTTGTCTTTTGAAGGCATTTATTTATCTTATCAGGCTGTTTCTTTGTCTTTTGAAGGTATTTACGAGGGGGGATCAGAAAGGTCATAGACTTTTGCCATAACTTTTTTATTTATCATTGTATTCTAATAATTCTCAGGGAGCTTGTGCAACTATATATTGGCAGTAATTTTTCAAAAAATTTATAACTTTTCATCATTAGTTTATATAATCTATAGTAACTATAGAAACGTTGATTTACATAGTCGGGGCAGTTTATGCTTTTTTCCTACCTCTACTGCTCAAGCAAACGATGGTTGCCAAAACGTGTTTTATTTTTAAATGAAAAATATCAGTGTGTGCTGTTTTGTATACTTGTTTATTTCCTTTAAAAAAATGACACCAATTATGCACATCGCAAAATGACGTCAATATTATGAAACTGCGGTATGCCATTTTGTTTGAAACAAAATGATGTCGGGTCACTTGAAAATAGATTAGCATGTGGCATACCGCAGTTCTGTAAAGTTCTGCTCCATGTTAGGTAACACACCTGTCCAAACAGAGAAACAAAAGTATGTACAGTGAGTCTAATGTTTTAAGGTCTTTAGTGTTTAAATGTAAAAAAAATTAATGGTTTTGAGATGGCCGGGAATCAGTCATTAAAAAAGAGCTAATGCAAACCGATTTGAAGACATTAGAATCAAAGCATGTTTTACAGAATTTTGTGTCAAGTATACATCTTGAGATTTTTTTAACACATTTGCTCAATGGTGTAAATGGTGCCAAAAACGTAAAGACCATGGATGAGGGTATTTCGAAAAGAAGTGACTCAGTAAATTTGATACAAAAGCACCTGTTTAAAATATTGACGTCGGTTTTTGTTGAATACAACGTCATCATTTTGCCCTGACATATCTAACTGCTCTGCTTTGAACAGTGCCTTAATTTCTTAATAGTTGACGTATCATGCAAAAAATTTCAAAATATGTCCCATATACATTTATTTCAAATACAATAACACTATTGTGCGTTGTATAATTGATATAAATAAGTTATGGCAAAAGTCTTCAAACTTTCTGATCCACCCTCGTATTTATCTTGACAAGTTGTTATTTTGTAATGGCAAGGCATTTATTAATTTTGTCTTTTGAAAACATTTATTTATCTTGACAAGTTGTTATTTTGTAATGGCAGGGCATTTATTTGTCTTTTGAAGGCATTTAATTATCTTGTCAGGCTGTTTCTTTGTCTTTTGAAGGTATTTATTTATCTTAACAAGTCGTTATTTTGTAATGGCAAGGCATTTATTTGTCTTTTGAAGGCATTTATTTATTTTATCAGGCTGTTTCTTTGTCTTTTGAAGGTATTTATTTATCTTGACAAGTTGTAATTTTGTAATGGCAAGGCATTTATTTGTCTTTTGAAGGCATTTATTTATCTTATCAGGCTGTTTCTTTGTCTTTTGAAGGTATTTATTTATCTTGACAAGTTGTTTTTTTGTTATGGCAAGGCATTTATTTGTCTTTTGAAGGCATTTATTTATCTTGACAAGTTGTTATTTTGTAATGGAAGGGCATTTATTTTGTCTTTTGAAGGCATTAATTTATATTGTCAGGCTGTTTCTTTGTCTTTTGAAGGTATTTATTTATCTTGACGAGTTGTTATTTTGTAATAGCAAGGCATTTATTAATTTTGTCTTTTAAAGGCTTTTATTTATCTTGACAAGTTGTTATTTTGTAATGGCAGGGCATTTATTTGTCTTTTGAAGGCATTTATTTATCTTGTCAGGCTGTTTCTTTGTCTTTTGAAGGTATTTATTTATCTTGACAAGTTGTTATTTTGTAATGGCAAGGCATTTATTTGTCTTTTGAAGGTATTTTTTTATCTTGACAAGTTGTTATTTTGTTATGGCAAGGCATTTATTTGTCTTTTGAAAGCATTTATTTATCTTGGCAAGTTGTTATTTTGTAATGGTAGGGCATTTATTTGTCTTTTGAAGGCATTTATTTATTTTGATAAGTTATTTTGTAAAGGCAGGGCATTTATTTGTCTTTAGAAGGCATTTATTTATCTTGATAAGTTATTTTGTAAAGCCATGGCATTTATTTGTCTTTGGAAGGCATTTATTTATCTTGTCAGGCTGTTTCTATGTCTTTTGAAGGCATTTATTTATCTTGATAAGTTATTTTGTAATGGCAGAGCATTTATTTGTCTTTTGAAGGCATTTCTTAAAACTGGATATGCCATATATACTCTGAAATGTGTTCAAAATGGCGTTAAACCCCATTAAAAAAAAAATTAAAAAAAATACCACCAGCAGTGTCATACTAAATTCTTGAAAATGAGTATAGAAATTTCCACGGCATTAAGAGCTTTGTATATATACTTCCAGGATTTGTCATCCCAGTGTCAAAATAATCTGGTAGGAGTACAATACATTACAGTGAAATCCAATACAGTACAATATAATTCAATTCAATACAATACAAATCAATACAATAAATCTTATAGAGTTGTTGAAATATCAGACAATAAAAACATTTTTCTCTTTATGGTAAGGTTACAGCATTCCGTTGGGATGTTCTAATGGAGAACTACAGCAAATCTTCTGCCATTTGATGCTGAAACAACGCACTGTTATGGGGCAATTCAATATTGATATTTCAATTTACTTGTCAACTTAATGAAATTTGTCTCTGTGAGCTCTTGTTATGTCAAATTGTGCTTTTTCAGCTGGATGGGCTAATTTGGGAGCCCAGGGGTTATAATAATGTCAAACACAGCTTTTTATGAAACAGACTCAATAAGTCTGAGCTAATGTGAACAAAGGACATGTTTAGGCAATGTTGAAATTGTTATTGATCAATTGATTAATTGATTGATTGATCGATTGATTGAATATCTTGTACTGACAAAATTTGCCTTATTTGATAAATGCTTTTTGGCTCATTTCTCCACATAAACAAATGATTGATTAATTGAATATTTAATGTCATTTTATGCCATCAAGGGCTAGCAGACAATCAGACAACCTAGCCACTGTTTTCTGGGGTCCTGAAATGTTAACCAGTACTCAAGCACATCCCATTTCAGCAAGTAACTGATAACTTTTCCAGTTGAAACAGTGATAATGAGACACAATGTTGTATATCATGGAAACTTGTCTGGTCGGGATTCAAACTCACTGAAGGGGCCCAGTCATGTTGAAATTGATTGCTCTTGTGTTAATGCATTAAGTCAGTATTTACTCATGTGATGGTCCAGTCAAGCCTGTGTTAGTGGTCACCTCTATTAAGCAGTCACTCCTCTAAAGCAGCCACATGTTCTATGCTTTCAGTGCAAATTAACCTGTATTAAAATGCCACATTGCTCTTTCCCTTGACTTGCTGCTTAACCCTTTACTCCATAGGTATGCGTTTTCCCACACCAATCACAGAAGGCCTTTGAAAACAGTGCAGGAAGAGTTCAGACCGTCATAACGAACAATCTGAACACTTCCTGCACTGTTTTCCACTCTGTCAGTTAATATAAACATAATTCACCCAATAACTCAAAAATCTTTTATATCAGATGTGTCCAAAGGCGTCTTTATGAAGTAAAGGGTTAAGACAGATTTGACTGTATATCCAAAAAGTTTGAATCCCAAAGTATTAGTCTGAAATATCATATTCATGAAATGATAAACAACCTTGGGCACACTTATCTTTCATTTATTTTTTTACATTGTTTTACATGGAGGGATTTTAGAATTGATTGACAAAAGTGATCAACATGTCATGATGATGTGTCACCTTCATTTACTTGTAGAAATACCCAGACCTTTACATTAGAGGTCAAGGTTACACAAAGGTTAAGGTCACACTTTAATGTACAAAAAAAACCTAAAAAAAAACATGAAATTGTGTTTCTTGTCTAAAAAGTCAGTCCATGACTTGATATTCATGGCTACCTATTATGAAATATATTGTTATTATCACAGACCGTTTGGGGGGCATGTGCACTTGCCAGTGACATTTCTTGTTTTCAATGAGTTTCAATGCCATTTTTAGCACATGGCACGTTGTATATGGAATACCAAGGTTTATTGGTGGAGGAAGACCTCAGATTGAATCCAGTAGAACCACCATCCTTTCTCAAGTAACAAGCAAGTTTTTTCTCAAGCTAGATAATAAACTTTAATAAAACTGTTTCCATTTAATCAAAGAATCAAAGATTCAAGAATGAGTAACACCATTGAACTCTGTTTACCTGTTCAGTTCACCCAATGTCATTTGTCATTTATCTTTTATTGATTTGCAAATTCAGTTTGAGCGGAGGTGGGGCGATTTTTATAATGCCCCAGCCATTCAAAGTCTAGCACAGGGGCATTACCCCTCTCCATTGGTTCATGCATTTGTTGGGCCATCCATCAAATTTGTTTCCAAAAAGTTACTTCAGAAAGAGTCCAATTTTGTGAGTAGCTGTATAATTACAAAGTACAGGTCAAGTTCAATATTTGGCAATGTCAGCCAAATTTTACAATAGTGGCCTCTTTTTGAACTAATTTATTAATTTAAAATGGGGAGAGGGGGGGACTTATTTCATGGTAAATTGTCCTTTGTCGTCCTTCATTAACTCAGCAATAGCATCTTCATTTTCCATAGAATTTTAACTTAATCCTTAACTCCAAAGATACGCATTTTCCCGCATCAGTCACAGAAGGCCTTTGAAAACAGTGCAGGAAGAGTTCAGATTGTGTGTAATGAGCAATCTGAACACTTCCTGCACTGTTTTCCACTCTGTCAGTTAATATAAACATAATTCACCCAATAATTCAAAAGCCTCATATATTAGGTGTCCAAAGGTTTCTATATGAATGGGGTTTAACGCCATTTTCAACACATTTTAGGTTATATATGGCATAGCCAGTTTTACTGGTGGAGGAAGACCTCAGACTGTATCAGACTGAGTAGAACCACTGTCCTTCTGCAAGTAACTGGCAACTTTCTCACATAAAGTTTTTGGAGTGAGTGGGACTCGAACCTACAACCTTAGCGGTGAGAGATAAGTGATCTTGAGACGGCGCCTTAGACCACTCGGCCACGGAGGACCCTCTATATGAAGTAAAGGGTTAACATGCACAGCAGTTATATAACCACAACATCTCAGACTAGTTGCTGAATCAATGTGATTCGAACCACTAATCGTCTCACACACCAATTAATTTTGTACTGTTCTACATATAGAGACATGCACTTCTGGAACACTGGATACATTACCAATGGTTCTAAAAGTGCCTTATTCCCATAGATAGTCCTCTGTTGGTCCAAATATGCAGAAAAAAACATGGGGTTGACGAGGTTGCTTTTTCACAATTTCGATGGTTTGATTGCACCCCTTCATTTTTGACAATTCTGCCCAGTTGTTGCAGTGTATCACTACGCATCTTTAAGCTGTTATAGCATCATCAAACAGTTCCCAGGGTCACCCAAACTTTGCAGAAATCATGAAAATGTTCTAATGTTCCCATATGCACAAAGAAATATGACATTTTATGCATTTTTTAAAATGAAATTACCCAACCGCTTTACACAGCTCTAATTTCTTGGGCGTAATAATCTTGCTACCGTCATGTAAGGGAGGTAATTGTTCAGTGAGACCTAATGACCTCGCCACGGGGCTGCACATTTAAAGTGAAACTATAAAAAACATTTTTTCTGAAAGTAAGGCCTGGACCTTAGATGTTTTTATGTGTTTTTTTGCATGGTGGTCTCCTAAAAGATTTGCTTAAGAGGAATTTACAAAAACCATTTCCTCTGAAATGTTCATCTGTCCATTTATTACAAGTAGAGCAATTCAAGCTCTCTTGGGCTTCTTGTTAAACAACCCATCCAATGATTTATTGGGAAAAATCTGAAAATTTGTTACCAACAAATAAGAAAGTCTGAGTTCATTTTTCTGCCATATTGTAATATGGCCTATTTTCTCTCAGAAGAACTTCAATGAATAAAATACATGCTAAATCTTTGTACCAATTAATCTATTATTTATGTTAAAAAAAGAAAACATGCCTACAATGACGTCAATCACCCATGTCTTGCTGTGCGTTAAAATAGACTTTATTTCTGTCCCGAATACCATCGAGGCTTAAATATTAGCATCGAGAAAGCCAGCGAGTGATTTGTCTGCTCTGGAACATCTCATGATAGACTTTCATACTTGGGACTATTCCTACTTCCAAACAACTTGTTTTTGTTCATTTCATCTTCTGCCAGCTTAATTGCGGACTTGCATGCGACTTTACCATTACTTCACATCCTTATCTTGTCTAGTGGCTACAGACATAGTGTGTGAATCATTTATTTCTGGATATTTGTATCCAATAAAAGTTGCTGTAAAGGCTGTAAATATTTACATTCTGTTTGTAAGCTCAACTGGGCTGAAGGCTTTGGCAGCTTTAATGTCAACAAGCATGTAAGCTCACCTTAGCCAAAGACTTCAGGAGCAAGTTAGTGTTAGCAAGCATTTAGCTCACCTGGGCCAAAGACTTCGGGGGCTAATGATTATTGGCAATCATTTTAGCTCACCTGGGCCAAAGATTTCAGGGGCTAGTAAGTATTAACAATCATTTTAGCTCACCTGGGCCAAAGAATTCAGGGGCTAGCTTGTTTCAACAATCATGTTAGCTCACCTGGGCCAAAGACTTCAGGGGCTAGTAAGTATTGGCAATAATGTAAGCTCACCTAGGCCAAAGTATTCATGGGCTAGTTAGTTTCAGCAATCATGTTAGCTCACCTGGGCCAAAGACCTCATGGGCTAGTTAGTTTCAGCAACCATGTTAGCCCACCTGGACCAAAGACTTCAGGGGCTAGTAAGTGTTGGCAACCATGTTAGCTCACCTGGGCCAAATACTTAAGGGGCTAGTTAGTCTCATGATTTTGTAAGCTCACCTGGTCAAAAGACTTGAGGGACTAGTTAGTATTGGCAATCATGTTAGCTCACCTGGGCCAAATACTTCAGGGGCTAGTTATTATTGGTAATCATGTTAGCTCACCTGGGCCAAAGACTTCAGGGGCTAGCTAGTTTCAACAATCATGTTAGCTCACCAGGGCCAAAGACTTCAGGGGCTAGTTAATTTCAGCAATCATGTTAGCTCACCTGGTCCAAAGACTTCAGGGGCTAATTAGTATTGGCAAAAATGTTAGCTCACCTGGGCCAAAGACTTCAGGGGCTAGTTAGTATTGGCAATCATGTTACCTAACCTGGGACAAAGACTTCAGGGGCTAGCTAGTTTCAGCAATCATGTTAGCTCACCTGGGCCAAAAACTTCAGGGGCTAGTTAGTTTCAGCAATCATGTTAGCTCACCTGGGCCAAAGACCTCATGGGCTAGTTAGTTTCAGCAATCATGTTAGCTCACCTGGGCCAAAACTTTAGGGGCTAGTTAGTATTGGCAATATGTTAGCTCACCTGGGCCAAAGACTTCAGGGGCTAGTAAGTTTTAGCAATCATTTTAGCACATCTGGGCCAAAGACTTCAGGGGCTAGTTAGAATTGGCAATCATGTTAGCTCACCTGGACCAAAGATTTCAGGGGCTAGTTAATATTGGAAATCATGTTAGCTCACCTGGGCCAAAGACCTCATGGGCTAGTTAGTTTCAGCAACCATGTTAACTCACCTGGGCCAAAGACCTCAAGGGCTAGTTAGTTTCAGCAACCATGTTAGCTCACCTGGGCCAAAAACCTCATGGGCTAGTTAGTTTCAGCAACCATGTTAGCTCACCTGGGCCAAAGTCCTCATGGGCTAGTTAGTTTCAGCAGTCATTATAGCTCACCTGGGCCAAAGACTTCAGGGGCTAGTTAGTTTCAGCAACCATGTTAGCTCACCTGGTCCAAAGACTTCAGGGGTTAGTTAGTTCCAGCAACCATGTAAGCTCACCTGGTCCAAAGACCTCATGGGCTAGTTAGTTTCAGCAATCATGTTAGCTCACCTGGGTCAAAGTCCATGGCAGTGAGTTAGTTTTAACAATCATGTTCATTCATCCAGGCCAAAGACTTCAGGAGCAGGTAAGTGTCAGCTAGCATGTTTACTTACCTGGCCAATATATTTCAGAGGCTAATTAATGTCAGCTCACCTGGCCCAAATATTTCAGAGGCTATTTAATGTCAGCTAACTTGGGCTAACTACTTCAGAAGCCAGTTAGTGTCAGTTCACCTAGGCCAAATACTTCAGAAACTAGTTAATGTCTGCTCACCTGGGCCAAATATTTCAGAGGCTATTTGATGTCAGCTCACCTTTGCTAACTACTCTTCAGTGGCTAGTTAGTGTCAGCTTAACTGGGCCAAAGGCTTCAAAAACTAGTTAATGTCAGCTTTCCTTGGAAGACTTCAGAGGCTAGTTATATTCTGCTCACCTGGGCCAAATACTTCAGAAGCTTGTTAGTGTCAGCTCACCTGGGCCTAAGACTTCAGAGGCTAATAAGTGTCTGCTCACCTAGGAAATAGAATTCACCTGCTTCATTGGATCCCAGAGATTTATTAAGCATCTTGGGTGAAAAGAAACCGTTGGGGATTGACCCAAAAGGAATTAGATACCCCCACCGGATCACCGAAAGTGTCAAAGGATCTGCAAAAAATAGTTTTCCCCGGCCTCTGAGAAGGTAGAAAGTCTATCTCTTGAGGGAATGTCTAGCCTTGGGATCTTCAAATTTAAGTTGGAAGAACCCAGCAAATCTGGAAAGAACCTGGAAATTTCCAGAAAGGGCACCCCTATTGGTCAGGCACTAGACATCCACTGCCCTCGCCCCTGCCTCTGTATGACTTGCTTCCTTTATGGTTAAAAGTAACCCTGGAAGAAAGATCCTGAGGAAAATTGGGGGCCTTTAGACCCAACTACTGAAGTCCTACTGAATGGAGCTTGAGGAGCTATCAATGGAACCATACTGGAGGACTGGTAAAAAGTTTGGCCATGGCTAACCGCTGAAACGAGGGGTTCTCAAACTCTATTCTACGAATCTTAACGACTTCTTGGAAATTAAGTCCAAGAAGTGTAGGAGAGTTAAATGGTCCAACCCTCAGACTAGAAACCAGCTGTTGGTTTAGAGAACTCTGTTCCAAGAGAGAAATCCGACTCCCTAAAGATAGGAATTGTGAAAGCCTGACGAAATACTCCGTTGTCCTTAACCATTGACTAGAGGTATAGATGCAGCTCAAGAAGAGGAGTGCGAACAACCATCCTCAGGGAAGCGGACACAGGGCGAGTGCTGTTGACCGGCGAACCCTCTTGAGCATGCGGAAGAATAACCTCCGTGCCCATAATATCAGAGTGAAAACTGGCCTGAACTTCTAAACATGCCAACGAATGTAAAGAATTAATTATGGTTCTTCAAATCCGTGCCCAACCTGTCTTTTGTAATAGCCTAAAAAAAGTGAGAGGAAGGCCATATGGGACCATATCTTCCCCTCTCAGCTCTGATGTAATATTGTCATCAAATGAGATACCTGACTACTCTGTGGTAGCGAAAGAATAGAGTTAGGCAGAGTGTCAGTCTTAAATAAAATTCTAAGGCTGAGTTACCCTGAGCAGTATACATATATAGTTGGAGTATAAACCACTGTAAGACAAAGTTCAGGGCCAAATCTATCTCTAAGCAGAGAAGCATCTCTGAGTAATGGGGAAAGAGTGTTCCCAATCTCTCGACCAAAATGTCCTTGTTATCAATTAGCAATTTTACGAGTGAATTTGAATTAAATACCTCCTTGAGGTCTACGAAAACAGAAAGAGGATGTTGCTTTCGCGCATGCGCATATTTATAGCAAAGGATGGTAACTTGTTACTTATAAGAGGATAGTTAAATCTTTCTGTTTTTGTGGATTAAGGCAAATTGAGTATTAGCATATGTAAAGTTGTCGTAAGATATAAATAGACCAATCTTGAGTACTATAATGTACTGTTTATTATCAAAGGCCCAATATCATAAGAAGTGTCTCTGCACTATGTTTTACCATGTACCTGAATAGACAAGCAACTCTTCTAGTTGTGCACTCTTGTGTTTATGTGTAGTTTTAACACCTCCTTGAAAGTAATCTCCAGAAAACTATGAAATGGCATTTTGACATTTTAAGATACCTGGCTGACATTTAAGAGCAAATTATATTTCTTTCTTTCACAGGATCCTGTTAATCTATTGATTATCCAGTCTGACTTTGCAAGGCTCTAAATTGTCTTGCAGTATATAGATGCTAAAATCAACTGGCTCCATAAAATTGCAATAATTATCGAAAAATAGACAACATAATTTTTTATCATAATGGGAGAGATGTTATTTTAGGAATCTTTACTTCTGCGTATTATGACGGATCTAGTGGGTTCTCCGCGGTCAAGTGGTCTATTATGGCATCATCTCAAGATCACATGCCTCTCACCGCTGAGGTCTTAGGTATAAGTCCCGCTCAGTTCAAAATCTTTATGTAAGAAAGTTTGTCAGTTACTTCTCTAACTTCCATGATGGTGGTTTTACTCAGATTTAAAAACGTAAGTCCTACTGATTATACTATACTTATTTAAAAACAGGTAATTGGATGGTGGTTGATTCAATGAGAAGAACCTACGTCACGCCCACTGCTAAAAACAGTACCGGACCACTGTTACAAAAGCTGATTATGTGATTTTTCGTGTCAATAGTGGGTACAATTGTAGATTTTATAGTTTCCACCAACTGTCTTGGTATAAGACGGATAAGAAGAATCTATTTCACCAATATATTGATCAGTGCAATCTACATAATTCCATAATTTACCTCAAAATGGTTGCTCTTTATTCTAAATGTAAACTTTACTTTTTTTGGTCAATAAAAAAGGCAAATGTAAAGACCTGAGGGTGAGAAATTGGTGCCTCATGGGCACTTAATAGAGATAATAAAGTATGTGTTGACCATGTACCTTAAAACACCATTCATTTATAATTCCACCACCATATATTACTGATCCTCTGTATCAGTAGTTTGTATTTGACATGTGTAACTAAGACTAGGCCATGTTAACTCAGTCAGTAGAGTGTCTGACTATCAATCCAGGGGTGGAAGTTTGAATCCCCATCCGGCCACAATGTCCGTAATGATTCATATAATGGCATTGTATTTCATTGTCATTTGTCTCTCACCGTTGATGCGATTGAGAAAGTTATCAGTTACTTATATATAATTACTGAGATGTGTGTACTTGCGTGCTGGTTAACTTTCCGGGTTCCCTGGAAAGAGTAATCATCTGATAGCCCCAAATAGCATATTGCTAAATATTCAATCAATCAATCTTGACTAAGAAATGATATATTCCTATATATAACTCACCAGAGGATTGATATAAGTACATCCCATATAATACAAATCAGATTAGCATTGACAGACTTATCATACAGGGAATTGCTTTGAAGGAATATATAACAGAAAATATATATCCAGTACAGTGCTTAGTACTATATGACTGGTTTGAAAACAAGTGCTCAACTTAATTATCAACAGATGACAGCAAATTATTTTTCTGTCTCTGTCTGCCGGTCACACTTCGATTTCCATGCAGTAACTAAAGAATGCCTGAATCAAATCATTTGAAATGATTAAGTTTATAATGACAAAATACAGGTTAAGTTTAATTTTAGGGGTTGTGACTTTTGTCATTGTAGGGTTGTGCCCCTTTAGTGTGTGAAAATTCATATTTTTTTGGTTTCGGTGCAAGAGTTTATGAATGCCAGAGTCAAATCTTTTCAGATTCTAATAGAATGCATGAATTTGCATAGAATAGTGGTCACATATCCTCAAACTTGAGTAATAACAGTTTTGTCATTTTTGTATTTCAGTTGTATATGTTTCACGTTTTAATGGTTAAAATGTATCGACTTTCACATTTTAATGTTTGCACTGGAAGTTGCTTCGTATTTAAATTCTTGAGCAATATTGGTTTACATTAAATCACTTCATCTAAATACTGAATATGATAGATTTTATGCTTACCAAACTGTATTGTTTTACACTGAATTGCTTTTAAATGCAAAGTTATGATTGATTTTCTGGGTGACTGATCCCAGCTTTGTGAAATGAGCAAATAATTTGTGCAGTAGATCGCTCTAAGTAGATAGTTAAACAACACTTATTTCCTCAGAATGCACATGAATGTCAGAAGGTTCGTAACCAGACAGGATTTATGTCATAGGGTGTGCAGAGTAAGAATATAGAATGATAAATATAAGGTGGTTATGCATCTTTCAGAACAAAGACATTTTTTATGCCATAATCATTCAAATAACTGAAAGGTAAAGGGGTACATGGAGCATGGTATAGTGGTAGAACATCGAACCCAGGATTGGAGGGTCATGGGTTTGATCCTCCACCATGGTTATATATTGTGCCCTTGAGCAAGACTCTTTTTTTTACCATAACTTAATACCCAGGTTCTACTCAGGAAGACTTTGAGCGTGACTTGTCTAAGATGTAATAACTTAATACCAAGGTTCTACTCAGGAAGACTCTGAGTGTGACTTGTCTAAGATGTAGTAACTTAATACCCAGGTTCTACTCAGAAAGACTCTGAGTGTGACTTGTCTAAGATGTAATAACTTAATACCCAGGTTCTACTCAGGAAGACTCTGAGTGTGACTTGTCTAAGATGTAATAACTTAATACCCAGGTTCTACTCAGAAAGACTCTGAGTGTGACTTGTCTAAGATGTAATAACTTAATACCAAGGTTCTACTCAGGAAGACTCTGAGTGTGACTTGTCTAAGATGTAGTAACTTAATACCCAGGTTCTACTCAGAAAGACTCTGAGTGTGACTTGTCTAAGATGTAATAACTTAATACCCAGGTTCTACTCAGAAAGACTCTGAGTGTGACTTGTCTCAGATGTAATAACTTAATACCCAGGTTCTACTCAGAAAGACTCTGAGTGTTACTTGTCTAAGATGTAATAACTTAATACCCAGGCTCTACTCAGGAAGACTCTGAGTGTGACTTGTCTAAGATGTAGTAACTTAATACCAAGGTTCTACTCAGGAAGACTCTGAGTGTGACTTGTCTAAGATGTAGTAACTTAATACCCAGGTTCTACTCAGGAAGACTTTGAGCGTGACTTGTCTAAGATGTAATAACTTAATACCCAGGTTCTACTCAGGAAGACTTTGAGCGTGACTTGTCTAAGATGTAATAACTTAATACCCAGGTTCTACTCAGAAAGACTCTGAGCGTGACTTGTCTAAGATGTAGTAACTTAATACCCAGGTTCTACTCAGGAAGACTTTGAGTGTGACTTGTCTAAGATGTAATAACTTAATACCCAGGTTCTACTCAGGAAGACTTTGAGCGTGACTTGTCTAAGATGTAATAACTTAATACCCAGGTTCTACTCAGAAAGACTTTAAGCGTGACTTGTCTAAGATGTAATAACTTAATACCCAGGTTCTACTCAGAAAGACTTTAAGCGTGACTTGTCTAAGATGTAATAACTTAATACCCAGATTCTACTCAGGAAGACTTTGAGCGTGACTTGTCTAAGATGTAGTAACTTAATACCCAGATTCTACTCAGGAAGACTTTGAGCATGACTTGTCTAAGATGTAATAACTTAATACCCAGATTCTACTCAGGAAGACTTTGAGCGTGACTTGTCTAAGATGTAGTAACTTAATACCCAGGTTCTACTCAGGAAGACTTTGAGTGTGACTTGTCTAAGATGTAATAACTTAATACCCAGGTTCTACTCAGGAAGACTTTGAGCGTGACTTGTCTAAGATGTAATAACTTAATACCCAGGTTCTACTCAGAAAGACTTTAAGCGTGACTTGTCTAAGATGTAATAACTTAATACCCAGATTCTACTCAGGAAGACTTTGAGTGTGACTTGTCTAAGATGTAATAACTTAATACCCAGGTTCTACTCAGGAAGACTTCGAGTGTGACTTGTCTAAGATGTAATAACTTAATACCCAGGTTCTACTCAGAAAGACTTTAAGCGTGACTTGTCTAAGATGTAATAACTTAATACCCAGATTCTACTCAGGAAGACTTTGAGCGTGACTTGTCTAAGATGTAATAACTTAATACCCAGATTCTACTCAGGAAGACTTTGAGTGTGACTTGTCTAAGATGTAATAACTTAATACCCAGGTTCTACTCAGGAACACTCTGAGCGTGACTTGTCTAAGATGTAATAACTTAATACCAAGATTCTACTCAGGAAGACTTTGAGTGTGACTTGTCTAAGATGTAATAACTTAATACCCAGGTTCTACTCAGGAAGACTTTGAGTGTGACTTGTCTAAGATGAAATAAGTTAATACCAAGGTTCTACTCAGGAAGACTCTGAGCGTTACTTGTCTAAGATGTAATAACTTAATACCAAGGTTCTACTCAGGAAGACTTTGAGCGTGACTTGTCTAAGATGTAATAACTTAATACCCAGGTTCTACTCAGGAAGACTTTGAGCGTGACTTGTCTAAGATGTAATAACTTAATACCCAGGTTCTACTCAGGAAGACTCTGAGCGTTACTTGTCTAAGATGTAATAACTTAATACCAAGGTTCTACTCAGGAAGACTTTGAGCGTGACTTGTCTAAGATGTAATAACTTAATACCCAGGTTCTACTCAGGAAGACTCTGAGCGTTACTTGTCTAAGATGTAATAACTTAATACCAAGGTTCTACTCAGGAAGACTTTGAGCGTGACTTGTCTAAGATGTAATAACTTAATACCCAGGTTCTACTCAGGAAGACTTTGAGCGTGACTTGTCTAAGATGTAATAAGTTAATACCAAGGTTCTACTCAGGAAGACTCTGAGCGTTACTTGTCTAAGATGTAATAACTTAATACCCAGGTTCTACTCAGGAAGACTTTGAGCGTGACTTGTCTAAGATGTAATAACTTAATACCCAGGTTCTACTCAGGAAGACTCTGAGCGTTACTTGTCTAAGATGTAATAACTTAATACCCAGGTTCTACTCAGGAAGACTTTGAGCGTGACTTGTCTAAGATGTAATAACTTAATACCCAGGTTCTACTCAGGAAGACTTTGAGTGTGACTTGTCTAAGATGTAATAACTTAATACCAAGGTTCTACTCAGGAAGACTTTGAGCGTGACTTGTCTAAGATGTAATAACTTAATACCCAGGTTCTACTCAGGAAGACTTTGAGCGTGACTTGTCTAAGATGTAATAAGTTAATACCAAGGTTCTACTCAGGAAGACTTTGAGCGTGACTTGTCTAAGATGTAATAACTTAATACCAAGGTTCTACTCAGGAAGACTTTGAGCGTGACTTGTCTAAGATGTAATAACTTAATACCCAGGTTCTACTCAGGAAGACTCTGAGCGTTACTTGTCTAAGATGTAATAACTTAATACCAAGGTTCTACTCAGGAAGACTTTGAGCGTGACTTGTCTAAGATGTAATAACTTAATACCAAGGTTCTACTCAGGAAGACTCTGAGTGTGACTTGTCTAAGATGTAGTAACTTAATACCCAGGTTCTACTCAGAAAGACTCTGAGTGTGACTTGTCTAAGATGTAATAACTTAATACCCAGGTTCTACTCAGAAAGACTCTGAGTGTGACTTGTCTAAGATGTAATAACTTAATACCAAGGTTCTACTCAGGAAGACTCTGAGTGTGACTTGTCTAAGATGTAGTAACTTAATACCCAGGTTCTACTCAGAAAGACTCTGAGTGTGACTTGTCTAAGATGTAATAACTTAATACCCAGGTTCTACTCAGAAAGACTCTGAGTGTGACTTGTCTAAGATGTAATAACTTAATACCCAGGTTCTACTCAGAAAGACTCTGAGTGTTACTTGTCTAAGATGTAATAACTTAATACCCAGGTTCTACTCAGAAAGACTCTGAGTGTGACTTGTCTAAGATGTAATAACTTAATACCAAGGTTCTACTCAGGAAGACTCTGAGTGTGACTTGTCTAAGATGTAGTAACTTAATACCCAGGTTCTACTCAGGAAGACTTTGAGCGTGACTTGTCTAAGATGTAATAACTTAATACCCAGGTTCTACTCAGGAAGACTCTGAGCGTGACTTGTCTAAGATGTAATAACTTAATACCCAGGTTCTACTCAGAAAGACTCTGAGTGTGACTTGTCTAAGATGTAGTAACTTAATACCCAGGTTCTACTCAGGAAGACTTTGAGTGTGACTTGTCTAAGATGTAATAACTTAATACCCAGGTTCTACTCAGGAAGACTTTGAGCGTGACTTGTCTAAGATGTAATAACTTAATACCCAGGTTCTACTCAGGAAGACTTTGAGCGTGACTTGTCTAAGATGTAATAACTTAATACCCAGATTCTACTCAGGAAGACTTTGAGCGTGACTTGTCTAAGATGTAGTAACTTAATACCCAGATTCTACTCAGGAAGACTTTGAGCGTGACTTGTCTAAGATGTAATAACTTAATACCCAGATTCTACTCAGGAAGACTTTGAGCGTGACTTGTCTAAGATGTAGTAACTTAATACCCAGGTTCTACTCAGGAAGACTTTGAGTGTGACTTGTCTAAGATGTAATAACTTAATACCCAGGTTCTACTCAGGAAGACTTTGAGCGTGACTTGTCTAAGATGTAATAACTTAATACCCAGGTTCTACTCAGAAAGACTTTAAGCGTGACTTGTCTAAGATGTAATAACTTAATACCCAGATTCTACTCAGGAAGACTTTGAGTGTGACTTGTCTAAGATGTAATAACTTAATACCCAGGTTCTACTCAGGAAGACTTCGAGTGTGACTTGTCTAAGATGTAATAACTTAATACCCAGGTTCTACTCAGAAAGACTTTAAGCGTGACTTGTCTAAGATGTAATAACTTAATACCCAGATTCTACTCAGGAAGACTTTGAGCGTGACTTGTCTAAGATGTAATAACTTAATACCCAGATTCTACTCAGGAAGACTTTGAGCGTGACTTGTCTAAGATGTAATAACTTAATACCCAGGTTCTACTCAGGAACACTCTGAGCGTGACTTGTCTAAGATGTAATAACTTAATACCCAGATTCTACTCAGGAAGACTTTGAGTGTGACTTGTCTAAGATGTAATAACTTAATACCCAGGTTCTACTCAGGAAGACTTTGAGTGTGACTTGTCTAAGATGAAATAAGTTAATACCAAGGTTCTACTCAGGAAGACTCTGAGCGTTACTTGTCTAAGATGTAATAACTTAATACCAAGGTTCTACTCAGGAAGACTTTGAGCGTGACTTGTCTAAGATGTAATAACTTAATACCCAGGTTCTACTCAGGAAGACTTTGAGCGTGACTTGTCTAAGATGTAATAACTTAATACCCAGGTTCTACTCAGGAAGACTCTGAGCGTTACTTGTCTAAGATGTATTAACTTAATACCAAGGTTCTACTCAGGAAGACTTTGAGCGTGACTTGTCTAAGATGTAATAACTTAATACCCAGGTTCTACTCAGGAAGACTCTGAGCGTTACTTGTCTAAGATGTAATAACTTAATACCAAGGTTCTACTCAGGAAGACTTTGAGCGTGACTTGTCTAAGATGTAATAACTTAATACCCAGGTTCTACTCAGGAAGACTTTGAGCGTGACTTGTTTAAGATGTAATAAGTTAATACCAAGGTTCTACTCAGGAAGACTCTGAGCGTTACTTGTCTAAGATGTAATAACTTAATACCCAGGTTCTACTCAGGAAGACTTTGAGCGTGACTTGTCTAAGATGTAATAACTTAATACCCAGGTTCTACTCAGGAAGACTCTGAGCGTTACTTGTCTAAGATGTAATAACTTAATACCAAGGTTCTACTCAGGAAGATTTTGAGCGTGACTTGTCTAAGATGTAATAACTTAATACCCAGGTTCTACTCAGGAAGACTCTGAGCGTTACTTGTCTAAGATGTAATAACTTAATACCAAGGTTCTACTCAGGAAGACTTTGAGCGTGACTTGTCTAAGATGTAATAACTTAATACCCAGGTTCTACTCAGGAAGACTTTGAGCGTGACTTGTCTAAGATGTAATAAGTTAATACCAAGGTTCTACTCAGGAAGACTTTGAGCGTGACTTGTCTAAGATGTAATAACTTAATACCAAGGTTCTACTCAGGAAGACTTTGAGCGTGACTTGTCTAAGATGTAATAACTTAATACCCAGGTTCTACTCAGGAAGACTTTGAGCGTGACTTGTCTAAGATGAAATAAGTTAATACCAAGGTTCTACTCAGGAAGACTCTGAGCGTTACTTGTCTAAGATGTAATAACTTAATACCCAGATTCTACTCAGGAAGACTTTGAGTGTGACTTGTCTAAGATGTAATAACTTAATACCCAGGTTCTACTCAGGAAGACTTTGAGTGTGACTTGTCTAAGATGAAATAAGTTAATACCAAGGTTCTACTCAGGAAGACTCTGAGCGTTACTTGTCTAAGATGTAATAACTTAATACCAAGGTTCTACTCAGGAAGACTTTGAGCGTGACTTGTCTAAGATGTAATAACTTAATACCCAGGTTCTACTCAGGAAGACTATGAGCGTGACTTGTCTAAGATGTAATAACTTAATACCCAGGTTCTACTCAGGAAGACTCTGAGCGTTACTTGTCTAAGATGTAATAACTTAATACCAAGGTTCTACTCAGGAAGACTTTGAGCGTGACTTGTCTAAGATGTAATAACTTAATACCCAGGTTCTACTCAGGAAGACTCTGAGCGTTACTTGTCTAAGATGTAATAACTTAATACCAAGGTTCTACTCAGGAAGACTTTGAGCGTGACTTGTCTAAGATGTAATAACTTAATACCCAGGTTCTACTCAGGAAGACTTTGAGCGTGACTTGTCTAAGATGTAATAAGTTAATACCAAGGTTCTACTCAGGAAGACTTTGAGCGTGACTTGTCTAAGATGTAATAACTTAATACCCATGTTCTACTCAGGAAGACTTTGAGCGAGACTTGTCTAAGATGTAATAACTTAATACCCAGGTTCTACTAAGGAAGACTTTGAGCGTGACTTGTCTAAGATGTAATAAGTTAATACCAAGGTTCTACTCAGGAAGACTTTGAGCGTGACTTGTCTAAGATGTAATAACTTAATACCCATGTTCTACTCAGGAAGACTTTGAGCGAGACTTGTCTAAGATGTAATAACTTAATACCAAGGTTCTACTCAGGAAGACTTTGAGCGTGACTTGTCTAAGATGTAATAACTTAATACCCAGGTTCTACTCAGGAAGACTTTGAGCGTGACTTGTCTAAGATGTAATAAGTTAATACCAAGGTTCTACTCAGGAAGACTTTGAGCGTGACTTGTCTAAGATGTAATAACTTAATACCCAGGTTCTACTCAGAAAGACTCTGAGCGTGACTTGTCTAAGATGTAATAAGTTAATACCAAGGTTCTACTCAGGAAGACTTTGAGCGTGACTTGTCTAAGATGTAATAACTTAATACCCAGGTTCTACTCAGGAAGACTCTGAGCGTTACTTGTCTAAGATGTAATAACTTAATACCAAGGTTCTACTCAGGAAGACTTTGAGCGTGACTTGTCTAAGATGTAATAACTTAATACCCAGGTTCTACTCAGGAAGACTTTGAGCGTGACTTGTCTAAGATGTAATAAGTTAATACCAAGGTTCTACTCAGGAAGACTTTGAGCATGACTTGTCTAAGATGTAATAACTTAATACCCAGGTTCTACTCAGGAAGACTTTGAGTGTGACTTCTCTATGATGTAATAACTAAATACCCAGGTTCTACTCAGGAAGACTTTGAGCATGACTTGTCTAAAATGTAGTAACTTAATACCCAGGTTCTACTCAGGAAGACTAGCGTGACTTGTCTAAGATGTAATAACTTAATACCAAGGTTCTACTCAGGAAGACTTTGAGTGTGACTTGTCTAAGATGTAATAACTTAATACCCAGGCTCTACTCAGGAAGACTCTGAGCGTGACTTGTCTAAGATGTAATAACTTAATACCCATGTTCTACTCAGGAAGACTTTGAGCGAGACTTGTCTAAGATGTAATAACTTAATACCCAGGTTCTACTCAGGAAGACTCTGAGCGTGACTTGTCTAAGATGTAATAACTTAATACCAAGGTTCTACTCAGGAAGACTTTGAGCGTGACTTGTCTAAGATGTAATAACTTAATACCCAGGTTCTACTCAGGAAGACTTTGAGCGTGACTTGTCTAAGATGTAATAACTTAATACCAAGGTTCTACTCAGGAAGACTTTGAGCATGACTTGTCTAAGATGTAATAACTTAATACCCAGGTTCTACTCAGGAAGACTGTGAGCGTGACTTGTCTAAGATGTAATAACTTAATACCAAGGTTCTACTCAGGAAGACTTTGAGCGTGACTTGTCTAAGATGTAATAACTTAATACCCAGGTTCAACTCAGGAAGACTCTGAGTGTGACTTGTCTAAGATGTAATAACTTAATACCCAGGTTCTACTCAGGAAGACTCTGAGCGTGACTTGTCTAAGATGTAATAACTTAATACCCAGGTTCTACTCAGGAAGACTTTGAGCGTGACTTGTCTAAGATGTAATAACTTAATACCCTGGTTCAACTCAGGAAGACTCTGAGCATGACTTGTCTAAAATGTAATAACTTAATACCCAGGTTCTACTCAGGAAGACTCTGAGCGTGACTTGTCTAAGATGTAATAACTTAATACCCAGGTTCTACTCAGGAAGACTTTGAGCGTGACTTTTCTAAGATGTAATAACTTAATACCCAGGTTCTACTCAGGAAAACTTTGAGCGTGACTTGTCTAAGATGTAATAACTTAATACCCAGGTTCTACTCAGGAAGACTTTGAGTGTGACTTGTCTAAGATGTAGTAACTTAATACCCAGGTTTTACTTGGGAAGACTTTGAGCGTGACTTGTCTAAGATGTAATAACTTAATACTCAGGTTTTACTCAGGAACACTCTGAGTGTGACTTGTCTAAGATGTAATAACTTAATACCCAGGTTCTACTCAGGAAGACTTTGAGTGTGACTTGTCTAAGATGTAATAAGTTAATACCAAGGTTCTACTCAGGAAGACTCTGAGTGTGACTTTTCTAAGATGTAATAACTTAATACCCAGGCTCTACTCAGGAAGACTCTGAGCGTGACTTGTCTAAGATGTAATAACTTAATACCCAGGTTCTACTCAGAAAGACTTTGAGCGTGACTTGTCTAAGATGTAATAACTTAATACCCAGATTCTACTCAGGAAGACTTTGAGTGTGACTTGTCTAAGATGTAATAAGTTAATGCCAAGGTTCTACTCAGGAAGACTTTGAGTGTGACTTGTCTAAGATGTAATAACTTAATACCCAGGTTCTACTCAGGAACACTCTGAGTGTGACTTGTATAAGATGTAATAACTTAATACCCAGGTTCTACTCAGGAAGACTTTGAGTGTGACTTGTCTAAGATGTAATAAGTTAATACCAAGGTTTTACTCAGGAAGACTCTGAGTGTGACTTTTCTAAGATGTAATAACTTAATACCCAGGCTCTACTCAGGAAGACTCTGAGCGTGACTTGTCTAAGATGTAATAACTTAATACCCAGGTTCTACTCAGAAAGACTTTGAGCGTGACTTGTCTAAGATGTAATAACTTAATACCCAGATTCTACTCAGGAAGACTTTGAGTGTGACTTGTCTAAGATGTAATAACTTAATACCAAGGTTCTACTCAAGAAGACTCTGAGCGTGACTTGTCTAAGATGTAATAACTTAATACCCAGGCTCTACTCAGGAAGACTCTGAGCGTGACTTGTCTAAGATGTAATAACTTAATACCCAGGTTCTACTCAGGAAAACTCTGAGTGTGACTTGTCTAAGATGTAATAACTTAATACCCAGGCTCTACTCAGGAAGACTCTGAGCGTGACTTGTCTAAGATGTAATATCTTAATACCCAGGTTCTACTCAGGAAGACTCTGAGCGTGACTTGTCTAAGATGTAATAACTTAATACCCAGGTTCTACTCAGGAAGACTCTGAGCGTGACTTGTATAAGATGTAGTAACTTAATACCCAGGTTCTACTCAGGAAGACTCTGAGTGTGACTTGTCTAAGATGTAGTAACTTAATACCCAGGTTTTACTTGGGAAGACTTTGAGCGTGACTTGTCTAAGATGTAATAACTTAATACCAAGGTTCTATTCAGGAAAACTTTGAGCATGACTTGTCTAAGATGTAATAACTTAATACCCATGTTCTACTCAGGAAGACTTTGAGTGTGACTTGTCTAAGATGTAATAACTTAATACCCAGGTTCTACTCAGGAAGACTTTGAGTGTGACTTGTCTAAGATGTAATAACTTAATACCCATGTTCTACTCAGGAAGACTTTGAGTGTGACTTGTCTAAGATGTAATAACTTAATACCCATGTTCTACTCAGGAAGACTTTGAGTGTGACTTGTCTAAGATGTAATAACTTAATACCCATGTTCTACTCAGGAAGACTTTGAGTGTGACTTGTCTAAGATGTAATAACTTAATACCCAGGTTCTACTCAGGAAGACTTTGAGTGTGACTTGTCTAAGATGTAATAACTTAATACCCAGGTTTTACTTGGGAAGACTTTGAGCGTGCCTTGTCTAAGATGTAGTAACTTAATACCCAGGTTTTACTTGGGAAGACTTTGAGCGTGACTTGTTTAAGATGTAATAACTTAATACCAAGGTTCTATTCAGGAAAACTTTGAGCATGACTTGTCTAAGATGTAATAACTTAATACCCATGTTCTACTCAGGAAGACTCTGAGCATGACTTGTCTAAGATGTAATAACTTAATACCCAGATTCTACTCAGGAAGACTCTGAGCGTGACTTGTCTAAGATGTTGTAACTTAATACCCAGGTTTTACTTGGGAAGACTTTGAGCGTGACTTGTCTAAGATGTAATAACTTAATACCAAGGTTCTATTCAGGAAAACTTTGAGCATGACTTGTCTAAGATGTAATAACTTAATACCAAGGTTCTATTCAGGAAAACTTTGAGCGTGACTTGTATAAGATGTAATAACTTCATACCAAGGTTCTATTCAGGAAAACTTTGAGCATGACTTGTCTAAGATGTAATAACTTAATACCAAGGTTCTATTCAGGAAGACTTTGAGCGTGACTTGTCTAAGATGTAATAACTTAATACCCAGGTTCTACTCAGGAAGACTTTGAGTGTGACTTGTCTAAGATGTAGTAACTTAATACCCAGGTTCTACTCAGAAAGACTTCGAGTGTGACTTGTCTAAGATGTAATAACTTAATACCCAGGTTCTACTCAGGAAGACTTTGAGCGTGACTTGTCTAAGATGTAATAACTTAATACCCAGGTTCTACTCAGGAAGACTTTGAGTGTGACTTGTCTAAGATGTAGTAACTTAATACCCAGGTTCTACTCAGGAAGACTTTGAGTGTGACTTGTCTAAGATGTAATAACTTAATACCCAGGTTCTACTCAGGAAGACTTTGAGCGTGACTTGTCTAAGATGTAATAACTTAATACCCAGGTTCTACTCAGGAAGACTTTGAGTGTGACTTGTCTAAGATGTAATAACTTAATACCAAGGTTCTATTCAGGAAGACTTTGAGCGTGACTTGTCTAAGATGTAATAACTTAATACCCAGGTTCTACTCAGGAAGACTTTGAGTGTGACTTGTCTAAGATGTAATAACTTAATACCCAGGTTCTACTCAGGAAGACTCTGAGCGTGACTTGTCTAAGATGTAATAACTTAATACCCAGGTTCTACTCAGAAAGACTTCGAGTGTGACTTGTCTAAGATGTAATAACTTAATACCCAGGTTCTACTCAGGAAGACTTTGAGTGTGACTTGTCTAAGATGTAGTAACTTAATACCCAGGTTCTACTCAGGAAGACTTTGAGTGTGACTTGTCTAAGATGTAATAACTTAATACCCAGGTTCTACTCAGGAAGACTTTGAGTGTGACTTGTCTAAGATGTAGTAACTTAATACCCAGGTTCTACTCAGGAAGACTTTGAGCGTGACTTGTCTAAGATGTAATAACTTAATACCCAGGTTCTACTCAGAAAGACTTCGAGTGTGACTTGTCTAAGATGTAATAACTTAATACCCAGGTTCTACTCAGGAAGACTTTGAGTGTGACTTGTCTAAGATGTAGTAACTTAATACCCAGGTTCTACTCAGGAAGACTTTGAGTGTGACTTGTCTAAGATGTAATAACTTAATACCCAGGTTCTACTCAGGAAGACTTTGAGTGTGACTTGTCTAAGATGTAGTAACTTAATACCCAGGTTCTACTCAGGAAGACTTTGAGCGTGACTTGTCTAAGATGTAATAACTTAATACCCAGGTTCTACTCAGGAAGACTTTGAGTGTGACTTGTCTAAGATGTAATAACTTAATACCAAGGTTCTACTCAGGAAGACTTTGAGCGTGACTTGTCTAAGATGTAATAACTTAATACCCAGGTTCTACTCAGGAAGACTTTGAGTGTGACTTGTCTAAGATGTAATAACTTAATACCCAGGTTCTACTCAGGAAGACTTTGAGTGTGACTTGTCTAAGATGTAATAACTTAATACCAAGGTTCTATTCAGGAAGACTTTGAGCGTGACTTGTCTAAGATGTAATAACTTAATACCCAGGTTCTACTCAGGAAGACTTTGAGCGTGACTTGTCTAAGATGTAATAACTTAATACCCAGGTTCTACTCAGGAAGACTTTGAGCGTGACTTGTCTAAGATGTAATAACTTAATACCCAGGTTCAACTCAGGAAGACTTTGAGTGTGACTTGTCTAAGATGTAATAACTTAATACCAAGGTTCTATTCAGGAAGACTTTGAGCGTTACTTGTCTAAGATGTAATAACTTAATACCCAGGTTCTACTCAGGAAGACTTTGAGTGTGACTTGTCTAAGATGTAATAACTTAATACCAAGGTTCTATTCAGGAAGACTTTGAGCGTTACTTGTCTAAGATGTAATAACTTAATACCCAGGTTCTACTCAGAAAGACTTCGAGTGTGACTTGTCTAAGATGGAACTTTATCATGGTTACCTTGATGAATCATGGAAATATTCTGGAAACATTATCATGTTAATCTGGATGATTCATGGAAATATTCTGGAAACATTATCATGTTTACCTGGATGATTCGTTGAAATTTTCTGGAAACATATCATGGTTATCTGTATGATTCATGGAAATATTCTGGAAGCATTATCATGCTATGATTCATGGAAATATTCTGGAAACATTATCATGTTTACCTGGGTGATTCATGGAAATATTCTGGAACCATAATCATGCTTACCTAAATGATTCATGGAAATATTCTGGAAGCATTATCATGTTTACCAGGATGATTCAAGGAAATATTCTGAAAGCATTGTCATGTTTACCTGGATGATTCATGGAAATATTCTGGAAACATTATCTTGTTCACCTGGATGATTCATGGAAATATTCTGGAAGCATTATCATGTTTACCTGGATGATTCATGAATACATGGAAAGAAACATTATCATATTTAATAAAAAAAATTCTTCATCTAAGCAATATAATATTTTTGCCCATACTGATTTGTAAATCTTCATGATATTTCAGATAACAGAGGCATTATCATATCTGCATGGTACAGAACAGATGGTACACAGAAATGTGTGTCCACAGGCAGTACTCGTCACAAAAAAAGGCAACTGGAAACTTGCAGGACTTGGTTTTGCAGAAAAAGTCAAAGACGGAAAGGTAATAAATATTGTGTTAAACTTTAATATTATAATGGCAAAAGCAAAACAAAATGTTTCACATTTATGTCTTAGTTACCACTTTGTGGATTAAGATGAAACTTTGAAGACCATATGGATCTTACCTTGATGGTTTATTATAACATATATCAAAGTTTACAGCGAGGATATCTGTGTCAGCAGATACATTTCTCGAATTGCCTCTCTGATTAATATATGGGTATGACATCAAATACAACTTGGGCCAATTCAATATTTATATATGGGTATGACATTAGGTACAACTTGGGTCAATCCAACATTGATTTATGGGTATGACATCAGATACAACTTGGGCCAATTCAACATTTATATATGGGTATGACATTAGGTACAACTTGGGTCAATCCAACATTGATATATGGGTATGACATCAGATACAACTTGGGCCAATTCAACATTTATATATGGGTATGACATTAGGTACAACTTGGGTCAATCCAACATTGATATATGGGTATGACATCAGATACAACTTGGGCCAATTCAACATTTATATATGGGTATGACATTAGGTAAAACATAGGCCAATCCAACTTTTATATATGGGTATGACATCAGATACAACTTGGGCCAATCCAACATTTTTACATGGGTATGACATTAGGTACAACTTGGGCCAATCCGACATTTATATATGGATATGACATTCGTAACAACTTGGGTCAATCCGACTTTTATATATGGGTATGACGTTAGTAACAACTTGGGCCAATATGACATTTATATGTGGGTATGACATTAGTAACAACTTGGGCCAATCCGACATTTATATATGGGTATGACATTAGTAACAACTTGGGTCAATCCGACATTTATACATGGGTATGACATTAGTAACAGCTTGGGTCAATCCGACATTTATATATGGGTATGACATTAGGAACAATGGTCAATCCGACATTTATATATGGGTATGACATTAGGTACAACTTGGGCCAATCCGACATTTATATATGGGTATGACATTAGGTACAACTTGGGTCAATCCGACATTTATATATGGGTATGACATCAGTAACAACTTGGGCCAACTCAACATTTATATATTGGTATGACATTAGGTACAACTTTGGTCAATCCGACCTTTATATATGGGTATGACATTAGTAACAACTTAGGTCAATCCAACATTTATATATGGGTATGATATTAGGTACAACTTGGGCCAATCCAACATTTATATATGGGTATGGGTCAATCCGACATTTATATATGGGTATGGGTCAATCCGACATTTATATATGGGTATGACATTAGAAACAACTCAGGCCAATCCAACATTGATGTATTGATAGCATTGCTATAAATTGAAATTTTTATCAAACAAAATAACTTTGATGTTCTTTGCGTAGATTGAATCAAACAAAAATCATTATGATATGATGTCATATGAAATTCTCTGTTTAATTGTATGCAGAATGTCACGAAACATAGTGCAATGAACCACAGAATGTCAGGCGCAGTAATTGCCATTTGCTAATTGCCTGCCGTTATGAAATATTAATATTATAAAAAAGCATAAATCAAACACCTGACACTGATGAAATTTAAAATCTGAGTTGCATTTTTCTACTCCAGGGAATAATTAAGATATTAAGATTGACACTTTGAGCTTAATCCATTTATTACCATAGTGAATTTGTAGACAGCTGGAAATGCTTAAAGATATGAGCAGATAAAAATTTGCAATTTTATAGGCCTAAAACAAAAGTTCTTTTTATCAAAGATGTGAATAATTTTATGGCATATTTTATCATGAAAGACATGCTGTCAGATCTAACAGAGACGGGACAGTTTTCCAAAAATATTAAAGAACAATATCTATGGGGGTTGATCAATAGATTTGTGGACAACCCCTGTAACTATGTTTACTCGCATTTTATAAATTCGTTTTCAAAAACAACCCGTGCGCCAGAATAACACATGTTACACCTTTCCATTTACGTATCAAAGGCATCATTTATAGGCCATCACATGAATGATACCAAGTTTTGCTGGATTCGTATTTTCTTTCACGTAGGTGGTTTTTGATATTTCTGGAAAAAAAGGATTTAGTCACAAAAAGCTTAATCTCAACTAAAGGGCAGGTGTGGTAGTGCCTTAGGCCATTATAAGTTAATTGCTAGATTATCATCCACATTTTTCCTAAAAACTGGGAGGGCAGGGATTTTATTTTTTATTTTCATTTTTAAATTGTTTTATGTTTTTTTAATAAAAAAAGAATAATAATAATAAAAAGGTCAGGGTGGCATGAAAATTAGGGGCTGGCAGGGATGATAATCTAGCAATTAATTTATTATAGGCTTATGTCTAAATTGCACATTGTGACCTTCACACGATGACTCGTGTACACTGGTGCAGTTGCTTGGTGAAAAATCCTAACCTTGCATACTCGAGGTGCCTATCCAGAATTGCTGTTCTAAGTGAAGTACATGTTTTGTAGGTACCATATTATTCAATAAGTATCACCAAAAATGAGCAACATAACTTTTCTCATGCCATTTTTGAAAGTCTATCTTTTAAAGGGGATGGAGGACTTGTGTGCTTCCATATCAAACTTGTTTATTTGCCAACATTTCCATATCGAACTTGTTTGTTTTCCAACATTCCCATATCAAACTTGTTTATTTTCCAACATTTCCATATCAAACTTGTTTGTTTTCCAACATTTCCATTGTTGTTTGTCATCAGTTATTGATAATAGGGAAGCTATCGGAAGGGTCAATCGTAGTATGTGCTCCTTGCATGTGGTCAGTGGGCCATATCGAAATGTGTTTGTTCAGTTATTTCTTTGATCTACAAGCCATGTTACAGCAAATAAGCCCCACCCCCACAAAAGTCCATAGTCGATGTAAATAAAATATATAAAGCATTTGAAATTAATACCATACCGGTTTATCATCCTTGACTTACCTTTAATCCATTATTTTTATAAATTTCCTATGAAATCTGATAAGTGTTTAAATTTTTGAAAATAAATGACATTAACATGTCTGACACTTTCAAGGAGTTTTATTTACATTGTATCGATATAATTCCTTTGATATCCTTCCATCAAAAATTTCAAAGAGGTGAAATAGCATGTGTCATAATAATGTTTGTTTCATTGGTGACGTCTCTGACATTGGCACAAAGTGATAATGAAATGGACAGCATAAATTTAGATGTGTGTAGTTGTAGAGTTGTGTAAGCAGGTCATGCGTCATCTGATTGTTTTATCACACTTTTACAAGCAAAGACACGATGCCCGAGGTAATGTTTTTCACGGATAATTCGGGATTGAAACTTATAACAAAGAAATTTAAATAAAATTACAGGTATAGCCATTTATAGAATTTAAATGACTAATTAAGAGAGCAGTCATTTATTTCATTGTCAATATACCCATGATAATATTAGAGGATATCCAAATCTCACTGGCATATCCTAAAAACGCATTTAATTTTTGTTGAGTTTAACATTTACATTATTGTTTTGTACAGTTTGTGGATCGTTAATCCTGTTGCGTCTGTGGTTCATTTCATTTATCGTTTTGTTCGCATTTTTAGTCCGTTTGTATAATGTTTAAAACGCATTTGATATTTGTTTCGTTTGCGTTCATTTGGTGTACTAGAATGGATTACGCTCTGTATAACATTAAGTCTCAGCTGAATTTCAATGTGTCCCAAGTCAGTCGACAAAATTTATCAACAAGTATATTGATCACCCCTCGAATTTCAGAGAAAGGATGAAAGAAGCAAACATGATTGGATCACCTTTATAAATTTGTGGCCAATCATGGAATAGGTCCCAAATGCAGGGTTTGCTCAAAATCATGGAGATGATAATAAATAAGGAGATAATGCAGGTCAATTTATTTATTCAGTTGGATGAAAATTGTGTTTGCTCTGGCAACAAATTTGGTAAGATTATAAATACAACCTGGATTCTGAAACTCAGAGAGTATTCATGCTGAGTTTATAACACTTGCCATGTGGATGGAGGGTGACAAATTTTGGCTGGTGTGGCAGCAAAATTGGTAACCAGTAGGGGACTTATGTATGGCATTTAATACTTGAGTGTCTTGTTGGTGTACAGAAAGACCTCAGTATGAATCTGAGAAGAACGACCATCTTTTACAAGTAGCTGGCAAACTTTCTCTCATAAATATTTGAACAAAGTGCTATGCTCAAACCCACAACCTCCGTGGTGAGCTGTAAGTGAGGATGAACTCTGTCCTTGGCAGGGAGATTTAAGTGATCTTGGGGCAGCACCTAAGGGCACTCTGCCATCCTGAATTGTGTAAAAAGTTAAATAATCTCTCTTCCTCAATTTCAAAGATTTTGACAGAATCAGATATAAATTGGTCTTCTGTAATAAAATCAACAGCAAAGCTGACAGAGAAAATGACCGTAATGCGTTTCTCACATTCCTCGAATTACGGATATTACATTTATCGGCAGTTCATCTGGATGATTGCATTACTGAGAAATGTGTTAAAGATGAAGTCCTGGTTTATATGGCCAAGTTCACAGTGTGGTAAAATTACCATTATTGTGTCTCAGAAGTTTAAATATTTATTGAGATGGGAGCAGTGTGGGCGAAGAAAGCTCAGAGCTAATATGAGCAGCTGTTGAGTCTATTAAATTCCTAGGTAGAACCAAGTGTTGTTTTTTAGAGGCTTCATGTCGAGCTGGGGATTGAACCTGCAACCTCTGACATGAGCCGCCAACACTCAAGTACACTAGGCCCTTCTTAACAACTGATTGTTTGTAATCTCAAATCATTTTTAGCTCACCGGGACAAAGTCCAAGGAGAGCTATTGCCATGACCCCGGCGGCGTCGTCTGTAGACACCCAGGTTAAACTTTTGTGTTTAAGATATCTATGCAACCACTCATTGGATGTGAATGAAACTTTACGTGTGTGTTCACCATCATCAATGGAACACACACAGACAAGAACCATAACTGTGGATTGCATTTTGGCACAGTTATAGCCCTTTTTGGACTTAGACACCCAGAGGCGAGCCTTGTTGTCTTTCGACAACTCTTGTTATAAAAATATCAAATGCAACTTTTGACATCTGAGAGCTTATAGTAAAAAAATGAACAACTTTCCTGACAATTTAATAATGAAGGATCCGTCATTCTTGAAATGTTACGAGTAGCTGGACCCTGTAAGCTAAGTAGTCCGTCTGACTATCAATCCAGGAGATTGGAGTTTGAGTCCCTACCCAGTCTCAGTATCCATGATGATTGATATACAATATTTGGTCTCATTGTCATTCTTCTCTCACTGCTGGTTCCAGTGGGAAAGTTATCAGTTATTTGTGGAGATGGGTGTTCTCTATAATGGTTAGGTTGACTGACTGACTGTTAGCACTCAATCGCATACACATGATGCTAAATATTCAATCAATCGATACTCTTTTGGACTTAAATACACTACTGTTGGGCAATGACACTCTCTCTGATGATGTCATTAGTAAAATATTTCACCATGTCCAAACATACATCTCGAAGACCAAGCGTTTCATTCATTGAGTTGAACTATCCTATATTGCCTTAAGAGCGATCCACAACACCTCAACAGGCGTCATGTGATCACAACTCTCCTCTCCTTATTCTATCTACATTACCTCCCCCTTTCCACTTTGTTCTCTTCACAGTAATTAATTTGTTTTATTTGCATTTGTAACACCAGTGTACAGTCCTTGCAAGATATACAGAAGAGAAACACTGTACATGCTAGAAATAGCTTATTTCTCAATTCTGTTGTTATATATCACTGTATATCGATAAATATTGTTTAAATTAATCAATCAATATATATTTTAGGACAGTGTCTACGACCCCCACTTGTAAAGGTGGTCTTTTACTTCCCAACAATGCTGCTGTTTGACTTCAATGAATTTATTTATAACACTCCGGCATAGTGTCACATCTGTAATAGGCACCACAGCCCCAAGCCTGCACTTTTTCATAAAAAAAAATTCTGATTTAATGAAATTGGTAGGTTTTATATAGAACAAATATACACACAAAAACCCTCAGAATGCATCATTGGCCATTTACATTTTAAAAATTTTAAGACCTGCGCTATTAAATTGATCAAACTAGGCCCCTGTAACAGAAAGTGTTGTACCAATTACACCATGCTTCAAATATTTGTTGAATAAACAAGTCAAGAATTTGACAAAAGATGCTACATAAATTTAAATGGAAAAAGTATTCACTAGCTGCAAACACAAGACACTGTTTGATATATGTGGCATACTGCTCTCTGGCTTAATCCTACATGAGGCAAGGATGATGCGTAACCCTCAGACTCTTTCCATATTCCTTGCTTTGCTAGGTCCCCCCCTGATAAGTGAAAAACATCCATCACTTTCTGAAGTGGATGCACTGTAGGGGTAGAGCGCCAGCCTCACACGCAGAAGGTCATGGGTTTGATCCCTGGATGGGTCATACCAAAGACTTGAAAAATGGTACTAGAAGCCTTCTCCGTTGGTGCTCAGCATTTAGAGGATAGTTCTAGGTCTGGTCGGCCCAATGTCAGTATAATGTGACTGGTGGGGGTATCATACCATGTGTCTGCAGCATAATACTCCAGTGTACTAGCACTTAAATAAACATCGTCATGATTTAGCTGAAAAATTGTTGAAAATGATACAAAACATCATTCAGTCAAAACAAACAAACTGAAAATAGTGCTATAATCTTGGTGTATGGTGATAAACTTAATTCAACATCAGTTGTGGTGATCTGTCATTTTTCAGTGTATTTAATATTGTCAATTAGTAATGTAATTTCCCTTCTACCTTCACCGAGACGGTAAACAGAACAAAAACAACACAGTTTCAATTAGATAATATTTTGTTTAATTGTTACTAGTGCTTGAGAGTGCAACCAGCTGAAACTTAAAGAACCAGAAAATTTAGTTAGAAAAAATCTATATCAAATATACATAAATTCAAAAGATGCTTCTAAAAGTTCTCTTATAAATTGTCTTTCACATAACCGTCCTTTGTTTGATCACTGATCGAGCGTCCGTGAAGTTTAACCATTCTGTTCTTGATGCCGTTATTGGTGGCAGCTGATGCACCCCCTGTTTAGATAGATAATCTGCACGTTCATTCTAAGGGCACAGATTCCATTTCACCTCTAAAATAATACAACATACCAATCTGGTATATCCGGGAGGAAACACATCTCCTAAGGGAGAAAACACATCTCTCAATCTGCAGGACACAACACTGTCCCAGTTTTGGCAATTGCAAGCCATGATCCATCACGATACTTATCTGTTTACCTGCTTTCTATAAATATATTCATGTGTGATTTATCAAACTGAACATCTGATACTTTGATTTTTAGTAATTCTGAACTAGGTAAAAAGCCTGAAAATGCCACAAAACTTACCAAAAAAAATAAAACGGGTAACAATCCAACTGTTATAGGCTCTTTCTTGCATGCAGGCTTTGAAAGCTTCTAAAACATTTGAAACTAAAGCAGAATCTGTTGGCGAAAGAAACCCATTTATAACATTAAACCATTTTATACTATAAAAGGCAGTAATAACGTAACTGGGTTAATTTGCACTTTGAATCATCGATGCAATATATAATGCCACCGGAAAAGCCTTAGCAGGCAAAATGACCCCACTCCCCAAACCATTACTTAGAGCCCATCTATACCATCATTTAACCCTTTACTCCATAGATACCAATTACAGAAGGCCTTTGAAAACAGTGCAGGAAGAGTTCAGATTGCTCGTAACGAGCAATCTGAACACTTCCTGCACTGTTTTCCACTCTGTCAGTTAATATAAACATAATTCACCCAATAATTCAAAAGCGTTCTATATTAGAGGTGTCCAAAGGCGTCTTTGTTTGAGGTGTCCAAAGGCGTCTTTATGAAGTAAAAGGTTAAATCCATAAGAATGATTTTTGTTAGTACTGCCACTCTTGATTCTCGAACTAGATCTGGAAGCAGGGCCACCTTGTCCTCTAGGACTTCTGGCAAAATGTCCATTTCCTCTTTATGAGCCTGAAAAATACATTTATAAATTTATGTTCTTTCTCAGCTTAAGCATAATATCTTAACAACATACCAATATGTTACATCCGGGAGGAAACAAATCTCCAAAGAGAGGAAACACATCCTCTTAAATTCAATCCAGGGAGACAACTCCCAAATTCAGTCCAGAGAAGCCAATATTTGACATACTCTCAAACTGTCCCCTAGAGCAGAAAACTGGCCAAAGTGCAGCTGATTCCCACATTGGAATTATCAACACACCAGAAGCTTTATCAGCTTCCATTTTACATTTTACTCAGTACTCTATGAACAATGCTTACAGGTAACACAAATAACCCTAAAGTGTGATACTCAGTATACTGAAAAAGCATTCCACACCCGTCGAATTCGGATTCCAAAATTTTGAAAAATACATTGGCAACTTGGCGATATGTTCGGACGCAAACCAATCGACTTGCAAATGACCCCATCTGCTCAATATAATGTTTATATTCAATTAAATTCCCCAGTCATCTCTTTCAATTTTTATAGATAGATAATCAGCACGTTCATTCTCAAAGCATGGAACCCATTCCGCCTCTAAAATAATTGAATTGTACATGCATAACTTGAAAATTCCCATAGTTATACGTTGTAATTCATTCTTCATTGAGCCTTTATGCATGATAACCACAACAGCTTGATTATCAGTGTACCACTTAATTCTGTTGTATGCTAAAAAATAAACTAAGAACTCTAGAAAACTGCTGTTAACTGTCTCCATGTTGAAGTCTTAACGGTTTATTCGGGAGAGCAGGTGCCTTGAGAAACCCCATTTAACTACTTATCTCATATCCCCCATACCCCACACTACTAGCGTCACTGTACACAACACGTGAAAATACACATAGCTCTAAAATATTTCTTTAATTCAACGAATCAATATTTTCCTCCCAAAATTCAATTTGATCTAAACTGTTTGATGACAGTTTGATATACTGATATTGGTCCAAGTGCAATGCATTTGATATGCCAGCACTTAACCATTTGGACATGATCAGAACTATATCACCAATCACAATAGCCGTAGAAATGATCTGACCAACTAAACTTGCTACCTTGCGCACACTGACCCTCCTGTGCACTTTTAAACTATTTTAAATCTCGCTTATAGTTAATTTGACTTTCATGATTCTATTTTCCCAATTCGGATAGTTCCATTAGCAGAGTTCAAGTCTGCGCCTATTTGCTGTTAACTCTGCACTGGGAGCCAGCATGGCTTCTCTATTTTGGGAACAAAATCGGAAGGTAATAGATCCCCCTTTATTTTTTTCTAGCCATAATAGTCTTACTTTCTAAGTCTCTACCACAGGAAAACCCATCATCCAGAAACATGAGGGATAATTTCTCTTTACTTCTCCATTTCTTGACCAAGGGCCACGTGACCTTGACTTATATATATATGTAGCTGTTCTTAGAACAAAAAACCTTGTAAAAAAACTGTATGAGCGTGTTTATTAACCCAAGAAAATCTTAAAAAAAATCTGTGTGTGGTTAAAAAATCTCAATAAAGTGATCAACATGCACTAGTGATGTCAAATTTAACATGAAAATCACTTTTTTTTTCTTTTTTTTTTTAAATACGATAAATCTATTCTCAAAACATCATATTTGACCGATATTTTCCACAGATATTTGTTTACTATTCTCAGATCAAGAATTGGTACTCAATGAATTTACTACAATGGGTGTAATTTTTCACACTTTACTATCAATGACCTATCCAATAAATCATGAATGGCTTCGCGTACAAACAACTTCTCATTCATAAGATTCAAGATTTCTTTATTTGTAACTTAAACATATAATGTTTAATATATCTATTTATCACGTGACACATTTTATAAAACGATTCGTAAATATTATTAAATATTTGTAACATATCAAGTAGCCTCTGTACATCTGTAGTTAATATTTCATAAAGAGGTTGGACTCATTTTAAATGAATGTCGTAAACAATTTACATTTAAATAAATATCTACAATTCCAGAAATCATCTATGTTAGATAATATATATGTACATTCATATTTACACACACAAGGCCTTCAAAACAGTTCTTTGTTAAAAGATTTCTAAAATATTCAAAATAGTCACGAGTAAATCTTTGCGAATTGATTACAAAACAACTATACTTATCTCTAAAGTCAGTGTCGTGTAAATTTTCCCATTTTGGTGTCGGCTGGGTGCTGCCTGATCCCTGGGCGCTGGCCGGAAGTGTAGGGACAGTCTCTTCTGAAGTGACCTAACTCTCTACATGCGAAACATGACACACCTCCTGGGGCACGCTGGGAGAGGGGCGATCCACCAAAGCCACGATTATTGGAACTCAGCTGAATCGACATTGGTGCAGAAAGCCTGGTGTAAGCTGCTGGTACCTAGACTGAGTTCCATTGCCAGGAACCAACGTAGCAGAAATAGTGCTTTTCTGGTTGGCTACTCGACCCTTCGGCCTTGAATATCTTGCTCTCGTCCTCCGAATCGCTGGTGATGTAATTGGATTCATACTGCCACACAGTCAACATTTTCACTTCATTTGCCACCGTTTATGAATTTCTTTGCACTTCTTCTCTCAAAGCTTTCAATTCTTCCCGCTGACTTCGAAACTCACCTTACAACAAATTCAACTGTATCTAAATGTTTGTAAAATTGCACGCAGTCTCACGTTCAGCCATAACTTGACAATGACCTAGCTATTTAAATCCACCTGTAATGGTCACGCTTTCAACACTGAATGAACAATTACCACCAAATGTGCGCAGTATCTCCCTGTATCGGAGACTCTGTTATACAAAGAAAAAAGAAATTCCTTCTAATTCAAATTTTCAAATGAAGAAAATAATATTAGATGATATAAATTATCATTATACCTTTTCATTAGTGAGTCGATGACACCGCAAGAAAGGGGTGTTGTAAGTATTTTCCTATATTGAATTATATCAGTGATTGCCAGAAACACAGCACTGGTGATCATTAATTAGTTTCATGATTTCATTCATATCCTTTCGTAATGTAATGGGAAACTGAAATTACTAATACTGGCTGGCAAATACTCATTATTGTGTTGGTTTTCACCACACATGAGAGGAGCGCAATGGGGCAAGTTCCTAATAGTTGTGCTATCTTATTACAACCTCTTTTTTCATCGATTTTTGGCCTTGGGCTAGAATTTCCGGAAAGACCATTATAAGTACCTGAATGCTAGATTTCTGTCACTTATTATCCACTTTAGGCTGGCTGCCAACCCAAATGTGCAAAGTACTCCTTCAAAAGAGTGAATGCGCAGTGAAAAGTAGTTCAACTCTTGCATCCAACTACACTGCAATTAAAAGCTCAAGATCATGAATATCTAGCAGAAAAAGACCACATTATAACATTGAAATGACTTTGAAATCGATCAAGAATTAGAGAAGCTACACATCCTTTCAAATCATGTCCTGGCGGTTCCACATAAAGTCTTTATATTTTTAGTTCTATGAATATAATGCTGAAGTTCTTTAGTTTAATATGATTTAACAAGAATCAAATTCGGATAATTTGAAGACAAATAATAAAGATGGTCTACTGAAATGTTACTTTGAAGATTTTAGAAATCCATGCCTGGAAACTCTAATATATAATATCTTCTGCAATTTCTGCCTTAAATAAATTGTTATGTGATGCAATACAAATTTAATGTATCAAAAAGTTATATGCAACAGGATATAGCATATAGATAAATTCAGATTAAAAAATATCAAATTAAATGTACAAATCTATACAATTGCTAATACAGTAAAGGTGATCAGAATTTTATTCAAATGACTTGTAGGGTAAATTAGTCAAGATTGTCATCAATCTGTTATACACTGTGATCGATTTCCGTCTCCACGATATAGCGAAATACGTGTTTGCCACTTAGCGCAGATTTTTTACCATAAATGGACATAGATAGGACTGTCTGTAATATAATCAAACAGGCTGCGGTCAGACTTGAAAATAAAGCGCAAGATAATATTTTCCTTCACTGCTTGACAAAGATTACTTTTATCGGCAGTGTGGACAATTATGTTACTGAGAAATGAGTTAATGATAGAGTCACGATTAATATGGATAGACACTGCAGCCTCATGAAAACAAGAGGCTGATCTCCAGGGGTTTTATTCACAGAAACGTGAGATGTGTTAGTTTTTACTGAGATTAAAGAGACAGTCACTAACAAGTGACTGCGGTGATGCATGCATCTTCCATATACTTAAACAACCCACATTCCACTCAATGCTTGATTGACATGTCACTACCAGAACAGATTTTCTTTGTCACTTAATTCTGTTCTTGATTTCATACAAAGTGTTCAAAATAATGGAATAGTTTGATTATTTACTGAGCGCTTATGCCAGATTTTTAGTGTGGGATCAGGGCTGGATAATTCTCCTTTTCCGCTCACCATGATGAATGAACATTTGGGCTGAGGACGATTAAGATTTAAGAAACTGACCTTAATATTACATGCAATGGCATGTGTGTTGTATGCAATTGCATGCATGTTATATGCAATGACATGTGTGTTATTTGCAATGACATGTGTATTATATGCAATGACATGTGTATTACATGTGTATTATATGCATTGACATGTGTGTTACATGCACTGACATGTATGTGACATGCATGTTACATGCATTGACATGTGTTACATGCAATGACATGTATGTGACATGCATGTTACATGCATTGACATGTGTGTTACATGCAATGACATATGTATTATACTCAGTGAAATAACCCCTTTTTCTCATTGGCTGGAAATATAAAAACAACAAATACAATACAAACAGAGCAATGTTGTTGTGTTACTGGCTTTATTCATCACTGTGCATACATTCTGTTACAGCATATTAATTTTGTGTGTCAGTACCTGAAACAACATCTAGTGCATGCTCATATCTTATTCTGATAGCAACAAATATTGATTATCTGTCGGGTTCACTCTGGCAGTGTCACAATTAGCAACTTTTGTCACCTGATATTCCTCTATTGTGGTAATAACAATTAAACAAAATAGTCTACGTATTTGTGACTGTGTGTTTCCAGTGCTGGCAATGCGGATGTATAGGTAATGGTCTCTCTGAGACTCTCACAGATTAATTTTGATAAAGCCCATTAAATTATAATATACCTATGTTCATGGCACTTTTATGAACATGATATACCTATTGTTCATGGCACTTCTGTAAACATGATATATAGATTGTTCATGGCACTTATACCTATTGTTCATGGCACTTCTATAAACATGATATACCTACTGTTCATGGCATTTCTATGGACATGATATACCTATTGTTCATGGCATTTCTATGAACATGATATACCTATTGTTCATGGCACTTCTGTAAACATGATATATAGATTGTTCATGGAATTTCTATAAACATGATATATAGATTGTTCATGGCACTTATACCTATTGTTCATGGTACTTCTATAAACATGATATACCTATTGTTCCTGGCACTTCTATGAACATGATATACCTATTGTTCTGGCATTTTTTAAGAACATGATATACCTATTGTTCATGGCACTTCTATAAATATGATATACCTATTGTTCATGGCACTTCTGTAAACATGATATATAGATTGTTCATGGCACTTCTGTAAACATGATATATAGATTGTTCATGGCACTTATACCTATTGTTCATGGCGCTTCTATAAACATGATAAACCTATTGTTCATGGCACTTCTATGAACATGATATACCTATTGTTCATAGCACTTCTATGAACATTACAGACTTATTGTCCATGGCATTTCTATAAACATGATATACCTATTGTTCATGGTATTTCTATAAACATGATATACCTATTATTAATGACACATCTATAAACATGATATACCTATTGTTCCTGGCACTTCTATGAACATGATAAACCTATTGGTCTGGCACTTTTATGAACATGATATACCTATTGTTCATAGCACTTTTATGAACATGATAATTCTATTGTTCATGGCACTTCTATAAACATGATATACCTATTGTTCATGGCACTTCTATGAACATGATGTACCTGTTATTCATGGCACTTCTATGAACATGATATACCTATTGTTCAGGGCATCTTTTAACATGATATACCTATTGTTCAGGGCACTTCTATAAACGTGATGTACCTATTGTTCATGGCACTTCTATAAACATGATGTACCTATTGTTCATGGCATTTCTATAAACATGGTATACCTATTGTTCATGTCATTTCTATAAACATGATATATCTATTGTTTATGGCACTTCTTTAAACATGATATACCTATTGTCCATGGCACTTCTATAAACATGATATACCTGTTGTTAATTGCACTTCTGTAAAAATGATATACCTGTTGTTCGTGGCACTTCTATAAACATGATATACCTGTTATTAATGGCACTTCTGTAAACATGATATACCTATTGTTCATGGCTCTTTTATAAACATGATATACCTATTGTTCAAGGCACTTCTGTAAAAATGATATTCCTATTGTTCATGGCACTTGTTGTAGGAATTATATTCAATGGGGTTATGATATATTTCGGTCCAGTAAGGAGACTTTAATTATTTCATAGGAATACTATGGGAAAATAGTAAATTTTCTTTTTATCATCTATTTTAGGAATTATTTTAATCATCTTGAGATCTGCAGTATTGTTAAGTCATAACAACTGAGACTGGTTCCTTAAAGGGGGATTTGAATTAAATCCATAAAAGGCCATCAGTGGCCCAAAAAGGCCCGAAGGGCTTATGCAATCGTGCGCTGTCCGTTGTCCATCATCTGTCATCCATTAGCAGCACTATCTCTGAAACTACAAGGCCAATTAAACTTAAACTTCACATGGATGTTTCTGTTGCATAGGAGACTATACAGATTATAAATTCAAGATTGCCAACATTACTAAACATAGTCCAAAATTTAAAAAAATCTTCTTCTCATGTTCTTATGAACCGCGTAACAGATTTTTAAAATATTTATATAATAATGATAACCAATTACAGTTCTATTAGATTTGTACAACTGGTGTCACTGGGGTTAAAAATGATCCTGCTTGAGGATTCAATTAGGGGACACATGTCATTATAAGGCCAAATAAAAAAATACCTTTGTTTCTTGTTACATTCTTAATAAAATAAAATAGGTAGGTAGGCTTTTTATGCCACCCAAAAATTTTTGGGGTGGCATATAGTAATCGCAGCGTCCATCCATCCCTTCCATCCATCCCTTCCATCCATCCGTCCATCTGTTCGTCTGTCTGTCCTTCCGTCCGTCCTTCCGTCCGGTATTTCGTGTCTGGCCTGTATCTTTGTCATGCATAGATGGATTTTGTTGATACTTGCTACAAATGATCAATATAACATGACAACATGTCGAGAGTAAGACCCACACCCCTACCTCAAAGATCAAGGTCACAATTTGAGTTTGTTTGAATACACTTTGAGTCTGTGTGAGATTTCGTGTCCAGCCTGTAACTTTGTCATGCATAGATGGATTTTAATGATACTTGATACAAATGATCAACATAACATGACGACGTGTCGCAAGTAAGACCCACACACGTACCTCAAAGGTCAAGGTCACTATTTGAGTTTGTTTGACAACACTTCGAGTTTGTGTGAGATTTCTTGTCCGGCCTGTTTCTTTGTCATGCATATATGGATTTTATAAATACTTGCTATAAATGATCAACATAACATGTCAACGTGTCGCGAGTAAGACCCATACCTGTACCTCAAAGATCAAGGTCACATTTTGAGTTTGTTTGAATACACTTTGAGTCTGTGTGAATTTTGTGTCCAGCCTGTAACTTTGTCATGCATAGATGGATTTTAATGATACTTGCTACAAATGATCAACATAACATGACGATGTGTCAGGAGTAAGACCCACAACTGTACCTCAAAGGTCAAGGTCACTGTTTGAGTTTGTTTGACAACACTTCGAGTTTGTGTGAGATTTCGTGTCCGGCCTGTAACTTTGTCATGCATAGATGGATTTTATAATTACTTGCTACAAATGAATAACATAACATGACGACGTGTTGCGAGTAAGACCCACATCCGTACCTCAAAGGTCATGGTCACAATTTGAGTTTGTTTGAATACACTTTGAGTCTGAGATTTCGTGTCCGGCCTGCAACTTCGTCATGTATAGATGGATTTTTATAAATACTTGGTATAAATTATCAACATAACATGACGACGTGTTGCACTTAATACCCAAACTCCCACTTCAAAAATCAAGGTCACAATTTAACTTTGTTTGACAACACTTTCAGTCATTTTGACATTTCTTGTCTGGTCTGTCATCTATGGATAAATTTTAAAAACACTTGGCTCAGTTGATCAACATGACATAATTAAGTGTCGCAAGTAAGACCCAGAACCTTTCCTCAAAGATCAAGGTCACACATTCAATTTGTTTGATATTGTGTGTCTGGTCTGTTACTTGGCCTTTAACTTGGCTGAATTTATCAAGATGACATGACGACTTGCCATAAGTAAAACTTAGACCCATACCTCAAAGGTCAAGGTCACACTTTTAGTATGTATGACAACACTTTGAATCTGTTTGAGATTTCAAGTCTGTCCTTTAACTTTATCATACATGGATGGATTTCAAAAACACTTGGCTCAATTTATCAACAATTGATCTTTAACTTTGTCTTACATTTAGGGATTTTAACATAGCTTGACACAAGTAATCAGCATGTCATGATGATGTTTCAGCAGCATTTAACTGTTGAAATACCCAGACCATTACATCAAATGTCAAGGTTACACAAAGGTCAAGGTCACACTTTAATGTAAAAAACATGAAATTGCATGTCTCGTCTGAAACATCAGTCCATTACTCTTTATATTCATGGATACATCGGTCGCTACCTATTATAACATAATTATATTGTTATTTTTCAACGACCATTTGGGGGGCATGCGACACTTACGAGTGACATTTCTTGTTATTTTATTTTTTTATTTTATTTTTTAACAGACAGATTGTTTTAAGTGACAGAATGGTGTACTGGTGAATTTATGAACTGGTTTTAACATTGTATATATATGTATATACTTAATTTATGCATATTTCTTGACATGAGGAGTTATCTTATTTGTTTTTGTTTTTATAATTTATACTCGACAGTTCTTCACATACATAAATTTTAGCAAAACAAAACTCAAACTCACACATTTAAATAATTTTTTTATTTGCTTTTCAACTTTCCAACTGGGCACTGTAAGGGGATTTAGAAATTTACATAGGGATACTATGGGAAAACAGAAAATTTTCATTTATTCATCCATTTCGACAAAATTATTATTCAGTTTGAATTCTGAAGCATCATCAGATACTAGTGATAGGAAATAAGGAGAATAAGGGGCCAGCTAGAGGGTGGGTAAAAAAAGGGTTAAAATAAAAAATTTCAAAAACCTTCTTCTCAACAACCAGTCTGTCAAATTTGTTTATATTTGATATAGATTATTCTAATGAGTATGGGTTTAAAGCTTGTACAAATCATGGGTCTTGTATTTATAGAGGCCCTGTAAGAGAACTTTGAGTTTTATATAGGAATACTATGGGAAAACAGAAAATAATCTTTTTTCATCCATTTATGATTTTTTTTTGTTCAATTTGAGTTTTGAAGCATCTTCTAGTCATAACAAATAAGATTTTATTTGATAAGAAGGATTGACTTTCTAAAAGGGGCCAGGTGAGGGTCACAAAATGGTTAAAATTGAACATAGTCAGAAATCTTATTCTCAACAACTGGTCAGTCAAATTTGTTCGTATTTGATATAGATTATCCCTATAATTAAGAGTTCTAAGTTTGTACAAATCAATGGGCACTGGGATGTACAGAGGCCCTGTAAAGTGATTTTGAGTTTTACATAGGAATATGTGGGAAAATGGAAAATTCTCATTTTTTTGTCCATTTGTGTAAATATATTGTTCAATTTGAGATATAAAGCATTGTCTAGTAACAGTAAATTTGATTTTGTTCAATAAAGAGGATTGAATTTTCATAAGGGGCCATTAGGTGGAAGGCAATATGGTTAAAATAGGGAATTTTCGTAAATCTTCCTCAATAACTTTTCAGTCAAACTAGTTCATATGTGCTACAAATTATTTCCTTACATCAGCAAGGGATTGAAGATTATGCATATCAAGGGGCTGGGATAATTGGGGCCCTGCAAGGTTATAGGATTTAAAGTATTTCCTTTTCATAGCAATTTACTTTCTGTTAAGTATGGGTGTGGTGGGAGTATTTATCCATAAATCGTTAAGATGACGCTTAAAGAGGGTAAATATTGTGAAATTTCAAAAAGTACTATGGCCACTATGAGCCAGTAGAGGGTTCTCAGGCCCTATTGTGCTTTTTATTTAATCAAAGGGGCTAGATTCTATTGGAGTTGAGTAAGAGGATTTTGATATTTGTATAGGAATACTATGGGAAACAGGAAATCATGTTTTTCTCATTTATATTAGGTATTATTTGAAATATCTTGATGTCTGCAGCATTGTTTAGTCATTACAGTTGAGATTGGGTCCTTTAAAGGGAATTTAATACATGTAAGGGTCAGCAGGGTCCTTAAAAGGAAAAAAATTATGAAGTTCTAAAAATATTTTTCTCAAGAACAAGTCGGCCAAATTTGTTCATATTTGGTATAAATGGTCCCTATGAGTAGGAGTTTCCTGTTTGTTCGAATAAAGGTGTCGGTGTTCATTGGGGCCCAGTAAATGGACTATAATAAGGCCCCCAGTGTTCATTGGGGCCCAGTAAAGGGACTATTATAGGGCTCTTATTTGGAAACAAAATCTGTGAATTTAGTTATTATGGCCTATGGAATATTTCATATGGAAACAAGTGGAAATTTGGTCATGTTTGTACCTACATTGAAAAATCTATTCAGACCAGATCTGGAAATCATTCATTTCAAAAGTTTTGCAAAAATTCAGCATTGTCTAATAAAATAACAATTATAATTATATTCACTTTTTCAGGATAAGTTTCCATGCCAACCATGGTCAACAAAAGTGCCAAAACTTGCTCAACCAAACCTCAATTTCATTGCTCCGGAAGTGCAGTCAGAGAAGAAGTGCAGTACAATAAGTGACATATTCTCACTGGGCATGACGGTGTGTGCCATCTACAACAGTGGGCAGTCGCTGGTCAGCGCAGAACATAACTCTCAGATATACCTTAAGCAGCTGGATCTGGTTTGTAAAATTTGTAGAATTTGGTTATAAAAAAAAGAACTTGATAACCTCCTTGGCCCCTAGTTAAATTTTGTTTTACGCTCAATCATTCCTTGCTTTGAACAACTCCATGGACCAGGCTAATCTGGTTTTGAACCACTTCATTTTTTTGTTTTGGTCCACTTCATTCTTGGTTTTGGGCTATTTCATTCTTGGTTTTGGAATCATTCCAGTTTTTGCCCACTTCATTCTTGGTTTTGAACCAGTCCAGTCTTACTTTCAGACCACGTCATTCTTGCTTTTAAACCACTCCATTCTTGCTTTTGGACCACTCCATTCTTGGTTGGTTTTGGACCACTCCATTCTTGGTTTTGGACCACTCCATTCTTGGTTTTGAACCACTCCATTCTTGCTTTTAAACCACTCCATTTTTGCTTTTGAACCACTCCATTCTTGCTTTTGGACCACTCCATTCTTGCTTTTTAACCACTCCATTTTTGGTTTTGGACCACTCCATCCTTGCTTTTGAACCACTCCATTCTTGGTTTATGACCACTCCATTCTTGGTTTTGAACCACTCCATCCTTGCTTTTGGACTACTCCTTTCTTGGTTTTGGACCACTCCATCCTTGCTTTTGAACCACTTCATTTTTGGTTTTGAACCACTCCATTCTTGGTTTTGGACCACTCCATCCTTGGTTTTGGACCATTCCATCCTTGCTTTTGGACCACTCCATACTTGCTTTTAAACCACTCCATTTTTGGTTTTGGACCACTCCATTCTTGGTTTTGAACCACTCCATTCTTGGTTTTGGACCACTCCATTCTTGCATTTGGACCACTCCATTCTTGCTTTTGGACCTCTCCATCCTTGCTTTTGGACCACTCCATTTTTTGGTTTTGGACCACTCCATTCTTGCTTTTGAACCACTCCATTCTTGGTTTTGGACAACTCCATTCTTGGTTTTGGACCACTCCATTCTTGCATTTGGACCACTCCATTCTTGCTTTTGGACCTCTCCATCCTTGCTTTTGGACCACTCCATTTTTTGGTTTTGGACCACTCCATTCTTGCTTTTGAACCACTCCTTTCTTGGTTTTGGACCACTCCATCTTTGCTTTTGAACCACTCCATTTACATGTAGAAGGGTGATGATAGAAATGGTTGACTTTAAGCCAAACAATGTACACTAGTATGTAATAACACAATTATTATATCGAGGGCTAAATGCAAAACTAATCTACTTTGATATAAAATAAAAAGATTGATAGACCAGTTTTGTGCTAAGTGCCAGATATCTTTTGTTCCAAATTTCTTGAATATAACTATGTAGTTAATGTCAGTAGGGAACATTCCTAAAATGGGATATTTTATTGTGTTGTTAATCATTATGCAATATATAACACAGCAGTGGTGAGTGGATAGGGTGTTGACCGGTCAAAGGTCTTAAAGTTCATTTCCACGCTTGACCCAACAAAACCTGGCACTGGTCTATACCTAGTGAAACGGACACAGGAACTATTCATTTAAGGATTAAAAGCATGATTTTGAGTTCATCAGGAGATGAAAAACATTAGGCTAGTTTAATGTTTAAAAGCATGTGCTATTAATATTAAGGCCATTATAAATTAATTGCTAGATTCTCATTCAAATTTTCTGAAAAAGGGGAATGAGGGGGAGGGAGAATTTTATTCATTTTTTTTTTTTTTATGAAAATGGTAAGGGTTGAGGGTGGCATGAAAATAAGTGGGGGGGGGGGGGGGGGTGATTATCTAGTAATTAATTTATTATGGTCTATTACGCTATTTTGCCATTTTGATAATAAAAACCTAAATTATACGAATTAAACGGCAGGAGTCAATGTCATGATTGGAACAGCAAAGTTTTCAACAGGCTGACTGAGTGTACATAGTTTCACGGCAACTTACAACAAACTTTACATGAAACTCATGACAACACTCTGCTTCAAAAATTTAAAACGACCATGTTTTTGCATGTGGTAACAAATGTTGTTGTTATTTATATACAGTTATTATGTTATTGAATATTCCCACGCTTTCCTGGAATGATGTTCTGATATTGTTTATGCCTTATTTGCTATATAATAAAATCAAATTAGTTTTGAGTTATTCCCAGAATCAAATGACATATTGGCAGTATTTACAATTTTGTTTATTTCCGGCTGTATGTCAAAATGTAATATATCTGAAAGTTCTGGATATGGAATCAAGGACTTACATAGAAGGATAGGCAACTAGCATCTCTTTACTAAATGTTAATATAATAGCATGTGAAGATTTAATAATTTGGCAAATTAATCATTCAAATTTCACAGGCAATTGATGTCTGTTACATAAAATGTAAGGTGTTTGTAACCTTAGATGTGTTATTATGTTTTAAACATGCAAAGTGATTTTGAATTTAAAATATTGCAGTGTGAAGTAAAATTTCAAGAACTTTCCTTGATTTTTTAGTTGCAGTGTACAAATTTTGTAATCGTAAGTACTTCGACAGTTATAAGCACACTTTGCTTGGAATGGTCTTGTTTTGTAGAGAATTCCATTGTGCAAAGAATTTTTGATTTGTATTTCTGAGATGAATGTAAGTAAGGATATTTGAAAACAAGATTTCACGAGATTTTGCATGAATACGCAAGCATTCATAACATCTCAATCAGCTGCAACCAGAAGTTGAAGTTCTCTACATCAATCCTTGATGGGCATGTTAGTGTGTTGGTTTGGTAATTTGTTTCTTTGAGAAATGGATGGATTCTTTTGGGGTCCTCTATAGTCTAAGGTGTGTGGCAACCACTAAGTGTAACAAATGGGTTTTGTTACACTATTAGAGTTGCGATGTCAACCCTTAGTTTAACATATGTTTGGTACATGTATCGACATTTGATTATAAAACAAGTTCAATTAGTCTTACAGTTTTTTTCAACTAAAAATTTATTTATCCCTGCTATGAAATGGGGGCATATAATGTTACCCATGTTCGTCCGTCCACACACACGAATGGTTAGCTAAGTGTCCATATGGTTTAGGATTAGTAATTTTTTTGGACAGTTGAAAAACAGTTGAAACTTAAAAACAACTTTTATGTGGCTTTTTTCTTTTATTACACATGTAATAAGCTTATGACTGTAACCCTTTGTCTAACAAAATAAGTTTTACATGGATGTGATTTGATAAGAAAATTGTATTCCGACGATAATTATATTTTTATTACACTAAGATTTATTTATAACCACAACCCTTAATGACATTGACCTTGACCCAAAAATCGTGAAATGCAATTGCATCCAAAGTATCACTGTTCTGAACATCTGTGTAACTTGCATCGGATGAAAAATAATGCAGGCAAGCGTTCACAGTGATTTTCTATTTTTAGTAACATAAACATTGACCTTGACCTGAAAATCATGACCTATGGAAGAATGGAAGGACAGATGGATGGGCGAACAGTACAATGAAAGGACATTGGTAGTACTATATCCCCCTCATCATCCCCAACCCGAATTTCAAGGCAGTTGCATAAACAATTTGTATCAGTATTAAACAGATAAATTGTATAAATTGTGTAATTTGCCATAATATGTAGGGCTATTACAGAAAAGATTATTTCCTAAATTTTATTACATATTGCAACAATATGTCACATATCTATCACCTCTAACTGTAACAAATTATTATTGTTACACTAAGGGTTTTGTGCAATCTCAAGACCTCTCACCGTTAAGGTCAGTGGTTCATGTCCCGCCAGCTCCAAAAAGTTGGCCAGTTCCTTGCAGAATGTGGTCTTCCTCTGCCAATGAACCAGGATATGCCATAATTTATATAACCTGAAATGTGTTGAAAATGGGGTTAAACCCTTTAGAAAAAAAAAAAGGATTATTTTGTAAAAATGATTTCATGTTCGGCCTGTAACTTTGTCATGCATAGATGGATTTTGTTAAAACTGGTAACACATGATCAGCATAACATGACGACATGTCGCACGTTACACCCAGACTCCCACTTCAAAGGTCAAGGTCACAGTTTAACTTTGATGACACTTTCAGTCTGATTGAGATTTTGTGTCCGGCCTGTAACTTTGTCACCTATGGATGAAATTCAAAAACACTTGGCTCAGTTGATCAGCTCGAAATAGTTAAGTGTGGCATGTAAGAACCAGGACCTTTCCTCAAAGATCAAGGTCACATTTTCAGTTTGTTTGATATTGCGTGTCTGGTCTTTGTCTTTCACTTAGACTCAATTGATCATGATGACGTGTCACACATAAGACCTAGACCTGTACCTCAAAGTAACACTTTGAGTTTGTATGACAACACTTTGAGTCTGTTCGAGGTTTTAAGTCCATCCTGTAACTTTATCATACATGGATGGATTTCAAAAACACTTGGCTCAATTTATCAATTGATCAACATGACATGGGGGCATGCGACATTACCAGTGACATTTTTATTGTGTTTTATCTGATTTTAAAGCAATTCCAGGTCTATGGTTTGATGATGTGCATCTGTCAGTCAGAATATCCATCAATAATTTTTATTTAAATCAGTTTCTCTTATATTGATTGGAATGAAATGGAACTTCACACAATTTGTCAGTAAGATGACCTGATGTGAACTGCACAGTTTCCATAACTCTTGATGTTAAACAGAGTTATACCCCTTTGTTTGACTTTGAAATATCCTTTTATATCAGGGTTGTGTTAAATGTTGTCAAGTATGGAATGAAATTTCACACAACTGTTTTCACTACAGATGCCCTAAGGTGAATTGTACTTTATACATCATCACGCTTAATTTTGTACAGTCCCAAGAGTAAATCTCCTTGTTAGATGTCGTGATAGGAACAATAACTCTTTCTTTGATTTTGAACAGAGTTATTTTTCTTGTCATTTAAAAAACTTTCGGTAGCTTGTAAATAGTTTTTTTTTTTTAAATTTACAAAAATAGGTGTTACGAAGGCTAGTGAAATGAGACCCAGTTTCCCAGTAATTATTAAAAGTAATGGAATGAAATTTCAAACAGCCAATCACTAAAATAGATTGCCATATGTGAATTGTACAGTTCCCATGATTCTCACTTGATTTTGTAAAGTGATATATCCCTTTTTAGTTACACATTTTTGTTAAAGCCAGTTCCTCAGTAATCATTGACGAGAAATTAATGCAGTATTACGCAGTTGTGGGAGCAGAAATTAAGTAATTTATTTGTTACAACCTAATATAACTCTTGCTGTAAATTTGTTTAGCTATCACAGCAGTTTGGTGAAGTTGCCCACAAAATGCCAATGCCCCTTGTTGAACCTGTGGAAAAGATGATAAATAAAGACACTAGGTACAGGCCTACTGCCCAGCTCTTCTCTCTGGTAAGTATCCTCCTCCATACTGGAAGATCTTCTTTCTGGCATGTTTCCTTCTATTGCACTGGAAGATCTTCTCTCTGGTATGTATCCTCCTCCATACTGGAAGATTTCTCGGTTATATTTCCTCCTCCTTACTGGTAGATCTTCTCTTTAGTATGTATCCTTTGCATTTTTGGAAAGTCTTCTCTCTGTTATGTTTCCTCCTCCGTTTTTGGAAGATCTTCTCTCTGGTAAATTTCCTCCCATGTATTTAAGCATCAGGCAGTCAGAGGTTCAATCCTACGTAGTGGATGTGTATGGTATTCTTGAACTAGACGCTTTGTCTGCATGTGCTTAGTACTGGTTCTACTCAGGAAAACCTCAAGCATGATCTGAAATGAACAAGTTTCCATCCTCAATTGTTTGTAAAACTATTCTTGTGGTTAGGTGGAGAAAAAATACTACATACTTTGATATCTTTTAAAAGTTATTTCCACTTAGCGTAAAGAAAAAAAGGGTTGTTTTCTGTCATATACATTTACATAATTTCTGTTGTGATCCTGTTTCAGTTGAAATATTTCCACGACCCAGTGGTGTCGTGTCTGCAGAGGTTAGACTGTCTGGACCAGTTGGAGACGACGCAGCAGAAGGCAGAAGTATACACAAATCTCATTCAAGTCATTCCAGATATACATGAAGTAATTCATCTTCTTTATTAGTCCCCTACCGATATCACAGGGGGGACTAGAGGTTTATCCTCAGTTTGTTCATCTGTGTGGATAAATTACTCAAAAAAACATCCAAGCTAGGTTTGTGAATCTTTGCATGTGTAAAGAGGGCAATTAGGAGATAATTAATTTATATATTTTTAGTCGGACACAAGTTGTGGAGCATTTGGTCCAGTAGCAGAGCACCATATCTATGATTAGAGGGCCATTGGTTTGATCCTCCACCACAGCTGTGTGAGATGTTCTTGAGCAAGACATTTTTTCCACATATGCTTAGTACTGGTTATACCCAGGAAAACTGAGCATGGTTTGTCTAAGTTGTAAGAACTTGTTTCGCAATCAAAGTAAAATAAATAGTTTTAAACTAAACAAATTGTGGTTACTACCTTTAAACCAACAAGGGACTAACTTATTGCTAGAAATGTGTCTTGCATGACAGAGTTGTCTAAGGCATTGTCTAAACATCACTTACCTCTAACTGATAAGGTTGTAGGTTCAAATTCTGCTCACTCAAAAATCTTCATGTGAGAAAGTTTGCCATTTAGTTGCAGACGGTAGTTCTACTCAGATTCAGTCTGAGGTGTTACTTCACCAATAAAACGAATTAAAAAAAATAAATAAATATATATATATATATATAGAGTCTATGGTTTGCATTGTAGCTAGGCGTGCTCGCCGTTGTCTGGTCTGTACATTTATGTCTTGGTTATTCATAAATAATTTCTCCATTATTATATATATCATGCATTGTGAATGAGCATCTGAAAAGATCCCAAAAATCATAAATTCCATTGTGAATTTGATTTCCTCCCTTTATGAAATTAAATATATCTTAATTCACTGTATCTCTATGATCCAACGGGTTTATAAATATGTCCTTTATATAGCATGTGAATAGTCATGAATCCTTAACTGGATCCTACTCATATAAAACTATCACTTCATGTATGTAAAATTGTCTGTCCAGTCCAGATGTGTTGCATGAAAATCTATAGTATATAAGTCATGGTCCACACCAAATTTATTGGTTTGGCAGAGGCCTTGATATGGTATCTATGGTTTGCATTGTAGCTAGGCTTGCTAGCCATAGTCTGCTCTGTACATTTAAGTCTTGGTTATTCACAAATAAAATATGGAGATAATTATTTGTGAATAACCAAGACATGATATATATACTGATCATACCTATTACCACGAGTCTAAAACTTTGTCAACCATGTGAATAATGGCATCGATGATAAACAGTAATAAAGTTATAAAGTTACTTATAGTACTAACATTTGCCAGTATGAAATGTAAACAATGCTGACGCTAATGTGCCGACGCTAATGGAAGCTGGAGCTTTGCACATGTCAGCAATATTGTTATTATACGGGCATTCACGGTAATAGGTATATTGTGGTATTAGGTATACAAGGGTTATATTTTAAATACCAGTAACCCCCTTGGTACATGCCAATCTTGGTCAATCTTTACCAGTATTATACATTGAATCTTGTCTTGAAATAAAAATGAGTTTAAACGGTCTTTTTTATTATCGAAATTTAATTACCATACTACTCAATTCTACATGCACCATTATTAAAACTACATGTTTTCTGTTACAGAAAGTGCTGTATGGACATGTATTGCCTAATTTGGTGGAGTCCAGCCAGGCCATAGACACCATGTTTATGGCTTTGCCAGCACTGGTATCTCTCATAGGTTCGGTTCCTGCCAACGACTATGCAAAGAAGATAATGCCACAGTTTCGTCAGATTCTCACCTCACCCAAGCCAATACAGGTATGTGTAGTGTAGGTAATTTTTTGCTTGACTATTGGAAGAATGAAGGGAGCAAATTATTGTGCTAGCCTAGACATTGGTGTGTTTTTTTTATTGAAATCTTTAACTAAGCTAACTAATGTCTGACTACATACTGGTCACACATATGTAAAAAAAAGATCTCGATGCAAAAAAAAGTCAAAAGATAAAATTTTGGTAGGAAGCTTTGCTGACATTCAACGCCTGAACCATTGTTTTTTTTGTATCTGGAAAACGAAAGCTACTTGATTAAAACATCAGAGGTTGATTCAGAGTCCTCGGTTGCAAGTAGTTTAAGGCGCTGTTTCAAGTACATTTTTTTTGCAAGTAATAAAATATCATACAAGACATTCCTTCAATGCCTTATTTATATATCAAGGGTTCTGAGCAACACTGTTCTATCTATATATAAACAAATCAGGAAATAGAGCAGTGTCACATTGAATCATTGATATTCTGATCAAGCTACAAATTTGACAAATCAGAGCAATAGGCAAGACTTCAAATATGTTATCATTAGTTGATGTCCAGATATTCATCTTTGACAAGTGATCAGACATACAATACAAATTCTATAATCTGTCATTTGTTTATTTTGTAAAAAAAAAAAAATTTTGTTCAAGTTACAAACCATGGCACTGAGAAGTAAAATAGTACAGTATAAGTTTTAATTTTGTAAATATATATTTATTCCTTCAATGCATGATTTATTCAAGCAAATGTTGATCAAGTTACAAACCATAACACTGCCAAGTTCTCCAAGAATGCTGTTGAATATTTCAGGCTCTGCTGTACCTCTTGTACAAGTAAAATAGTATAGTATGTTGATCAAGTTACATACCATCACATTACCATGTTCTCCAAGAATGCTGTTTAATATTTCAGGCCCTGCTGTACCTCTTATACAAGTAAAATAGTATAGTATGTTGATCAAGTTACATACCATCACATTACCATGTTCTCCAAGAATGCTGTTTAATATTTCAGGCCCTGCTGTACCTCTTATACAAGAAAAATAGTATAGTATGTTGATCAAGTTACATACCATCACATTACCATGTTCTCCAAGATTGCTGTTTAATATTTCAGGCCCTGCTGTACCTCTTATACAAGTAAAATATTATAGTATGTTGATCAAGTTACAAACCATCGTACTGCAATGTTCTCCAAGACTGCTGTTGAATATTTCAGGCCCTGCTGTACCTCTTGTACAAGTAAAATAGTATAGTATGTTGATCAAGTTACAAACCATCGCACTGCAATGTTCTCCAAGAATACTGTTTAATATTTCAGGCCCTGCTGTACCTCTTATACAAGTAAAATAATATAGTATGTTGATCAAGTTACATACCATCACACTGCCATGTTCTCCAAGAATGCTGTTTAATATTTCAGGCCCTGCTGTACCTCTTATACAAGTAAAATAGTAAAGTATGTTGATCAAGTTACATACCATCACATTACCATGTTCTCCAAGATTGCTGTTTAATATTTCAGGCCCTGCTGTACCTCTTATACAAGTAAAATATTATAGTATGTTGATCAAGTTACAAACCATCGTACTGCAATGTTCTCCAAGACTGCTGTTGAATATTTCAGGCCCTGCTGTACCTCTTATACAAGTAAAATAGTATAGTATGTTGATCAAGTTACAAACCATCGCACTGCAATGTTCTCCAAGAATACTGTTTAATATTTCAGGCCCTGCTGTACCTCTTGTACAAGTAAAATAGTATAGTATGTTGATCAAGTTACAAACCATCGTACTGCAATGTTCTCCAAGAATACTGTTTAATATTTCAGGCCCTGCTGTACCTCTTATACAAGTAAAATAGTATAGTATGTTGATCAAGTTACAAACCATCACACTGCAATGTTCTCCAAGAATACTGTTTAATATTTCAGGCCCTGCTGTACCTCTTGTACAAGTAAAATAGTATAGTATGTTGATCAAGTTACATACCATCACATTACCATGTTCTCCAAGAATGCTGTTTAATATTTCAGGCCCTGCTGTACCTCTTATACAAGTAAAATAGTATAGTATGTTGATCAAGTTACATACCATCACATTACCATGTTCTCCAAGAATGCTGTTTAATATTTCAGGCCCTGCTGTACCTCTTGTACAAGTAAAATAGTATAGTATGTACATCAAGTTACAAACCATCACATTACCATGTTCTCCAAGATTGCTGTTTAATATTTCAGGCCCTGCCGTAACTCTTGTACAAGTAAAATATTATAGTATGTTGATCAAGTTACATACCATCACACTGCCATGTTCTCCAAGAATACTGTTGAATATTTCAGGCCCTGCTGTACCTCTTGTACAAGTAAAATAGTATAGTATGTTGATCAAGTTACATACCATTGCACTGCCATGTTCTCCAAGAATACTGTTGAATATTTCAGGCCCTGCTGTACCTCTTATACAAGTAAAATAGTATAGTATGTTGATCAAGTTACAAACCATCACACTGCAATGTTCTCCAAGAATACTGTTTAATATTTCAGGCCCTGCTGTACCTCTTGTACAAGTAAAATAGTATAGTATGTTGATCAAGTTACAAACCATAGCACTGCCATGTTCTCCAAGAATACTGTTTAATATTTCAGGCCCTGCTGTACCTCTTGTACAAGTAAAATAGTATAGTATGTTGATCAAGTTACAAACCATCACACTGCAATGTTCTCCAAGAATGCTGTTGAATATTTCAGGCCCTGCTGTACCTCTTGTACAAGTAAAATAGTATAGTATGTTGATCAAGTTACAAACCATAGCACTGCCATGTTCTCCAAGAATACTGTTGAATATTTCAGGCCCTGCTGTACCTCTTGTACAAGTAAAATAGTATAGTATGTTGATCAAGTTACAAACCATAGCACTGCCATGTTCTCCAAGAATACTGTTGAATATTTCAGGCCCTGCTGTACCTCTTGTACAAGTAAAATAGTATAGTATGTTGATCAAGTTACAAACCATCACACTGCAATGTTCTCCAAGAATGCTGTTGAATATTTCAGGCCCTGCTGTACCTCTTGTACAAGTAAAATAGTATAGTATGTACATCAAGTTACAAACCATCACACTGCCATGTTCTCCAAGAATGCAATTGAATATTTCAGGCCCTGCTGTACCTCTTGTACAAGTAAAATAGTATAGTATGTTGATCAAGTTACAAACCATAGCACTGCCATGTTCTCCAAGAATACTGTTGAATATTTCAGGCCCTGCTGTACCTCTTGTACAAGTAAAATAGTATAGTATGTTGATCAAGTTACAAACCATAGCACTGCCATGTTCTCCAAGAATACTGTTGAATATTTCAGGCCCTGCTGTACCTCTTGTACAAGTAAAATAGTATAGTATGTTGATCAAGTTACAAACCATCACACTGCAATGTTCTCCAAGAATGCTGTTGAATATTTCAGGCCCTGCTGTACCTCTTGTACAAGTAAAATAGTATAGTATGTACATCAAGTTACAAACCATCACACTGCCATGTTCTCCAAGAATGCTGTTGAATATTTCAGGCCCTGCTGTACCTCTTGTACAAGTAAAATAGTATAGTATGTACATCAAGTTACAAACCATCACACTGCCATGTTCTCCAAGAATGCTGTTGACTATTTCAGGTCCTGCTGTACCTCTTGTACAAGTAAAATAGTATAGTATGTTGATCAAGTTACAAACCATCGCACTGCCATGTTCTCCAAGAATGCTGTTGAATATTTCAGGCCCTGCTGTACCTCTTGTACAAGTAAAATAGTATAGTATGTTGATCAAGTTACAAACCATCGCACTGCCATGTTCTCCAAGAATACTGTTGAATATTTCAGGCCCTGTTGTACCTCTTGTACAAGTAAAATAGTATAGTATGTTGATCAAGTTACAAACCATCGCACTGCCATGTTCTCCAAGAATGCTGTTGAATATTTCAGGCCCTGCTGTACCTCTTGTACAAGTAAAATAGTATAGTATGTTGATCAAGTTACAAACCATAGCACTGCCATGTTCTCCAAGAATACTGTTGAATATTTCAGGCCCTGCTGTAACTCTTGTACAAGTAAAATATTAAAGTATGTTGATCAAGTTACAAACCATTGCATTGCCATGTTCTCCAAGAATGCTTTTAAAAATTTCAGATCCTGCTTTAGCTTTTGGACAAATAAAATAGTATAGTAAGTTGATCAAGTTACAAACCATAGCACTGCCATGTTCTCCAAGAATGCTGTTGACTATTTCAGGCCCTGCTGTACCTTTTGTACAAGTAAAATAGTATAATATGTTGATCAAGTTACAAACCATCGCACTGCCATGTTCTCCAAGAATGCTGTTGACTATTTCAGGCCCAGGTGTACCTGTTGGACAAGCTAGACACGATCTTGGCAAAATCACCGGAGGAAGAGATAAAAACAGAAATCATCCCACTTGTCTTCAATACTCTAGATTCAAATTGCATTCAAGCTCAGGTGGGTAGCAGCTTTGATTAAGTTACTGTATGTTCTTTAGCATTGCTTTTAACAATTTTTCAGTTATATTGTGACAATTCCTGTTTGAGAGAATAACTGCCCCACTTAAGTATCATGCTACATACACATTAGGTATGATACCCCACCAAGTCACATTATACTGACACATGTCAGATCAGACCTATCCTATAAATACTGAACCCACAACCTTTCCCATAAGAGACAAACACTGTACCACTAGACAACCGCTGTGGTATGATTACATTACTAGTATGGTAATGAATAACATTGAAATAGATTTTACTCTTGTTTGAATTTACAATTTTAAATGTTTAGCCATTTTGAAATTATCTGCAAGTATTACTACCTAAAACTTCCTGTTTTATAAATTATTAATAGTTTTTATGAAGTTTGTAATTTCATGCTAGATTAAAAATTATCTTTAAAACTACAATTTGAAATTTTTTTTTTTTTTCAAACTTTAAATCTGCTATTTGACATTTTTTGTCCAAATAAAGGGAAGTAATATTAACAATTGCTGTGCTAGTGTCTCTTCGAGTTGGACTGTAACTTATTGTCACCCAGACTACAATGGATATTGCTATGATTGTGTAAGTTTGGACTAAAATAGAGATTGATATGTACAAGTTTTGTTATTATTCATAAGTTTTCTAATGACGCAGTTTTAAAATGTCATCTTGAATGCATCCTCAAGTTAACCCTTTACTCCATAGTTACATGTTTCCAGCACCAATAACAGAAAACCTTTGAAAACAGTGCAGGAAGAGTTCCGATTGCTCGTTACGAGCAATCGGAACTCTTCCTGCACTGTTTTCCACTCTGTCAGCTAATATATACGTAATTCACCTAATAATTCAAAAGCCTTTTTTATTAGAGGTGTCCAATATTAAAGGCATCAATATTAAAGGTGTCCAAAGGTATCTATATTAGAGGTGTCCAAAGGCGTCTATATTAGAGGTGTCCAAAGGCATCGATATTGGAGGTGTCCAAAGGAGATTATATTGGAGATGTCCAAAGGCGTCTATATTAGAGGTGTCCAAAGGTGTCTATATTAGAGTTGTCCAAAGGCATCTTTATTAGAGGTGTCCAAAGGCATCTATATTGGAGGTGTCCAAAGGAGATTATATTGGAGATGTCCAAAGGCGTCTATATTAGAGGTGTCCAAAGGTGTCTATATTAGAGTTGTCCAAAGGCATCTTTATTAGAGGTGTCCAAAGGTGTCTATATTAGAGGTGTCCAAAGGTGTCTATATTAGAGGTGTCCAAAGGCATCTGTATGAAGTAAAGGGTAAAAATAAAAAAAAAGTCTCAATGATTTGAACCTCAGCAGAGTAAGAAAGTTGAGATGTGAATATTAGATGTCAACACAGGATCTGAGCACTGATTTCTGTTGTCCATGATCAATTTCAGTTGAAATACCAAAAAATAAAAAAATAAAAAAAATTGATTTAGACATTAATTTTATATTGACTTAAGGCCAACATTAAAATATCCCAATCCAAATTTTCAAAATTAGGTAGGTAGGTACTAAGGAATATTTTTATGTTTTTATTTTTTCAATATCATAGGTAGGGAGATGGCAAACAAACAATAATTTTGGTCTGATTGATATAATTTGTCAGAAAATAACCTTACACCAATAAACTATAAAATGTTGGGTGTAGTATATTTTATGCTCCTGAATTAATTAATAAATGCTCCATTCCCTTTCTCTCCCCATATTTTTATCAGGAAATTGGTCTTTAATCAGATTTCAAGTCTTAATTTAAACATTTTAAAATTGAATAAATGCCTCATTACAGACAAACCGCCTTTATGACATTTCTACATACTTCAGAATAAATCTAAATTTTAATTTCTTGGGCCCAAATACCCCCTTCCCCTCCCCTTTATTACAATCACCATTCCAGGGGACAAAAAAAAAAAGAAGAACAATCTGCTTTACGCTTTGCGAAATGTGGGAGACACTTATTTGGGGCTGTCTGTCACATTTTGGTTTCCGTGCAATAACTTAAGAATGCCTAAATCAAATCTTTTGAAATAAGTTTGATTTTAGGGATTGTGGCATTGGTCTTTCTACAAGTTATGCCCTTTTAATTTGTGGAAAATTGCACTTTTGGGGGTTTCCATGCAATGATTTAAGGCCCCAACATTTACTGCCAGGGTAGTTAATATTTGTAACATACAACGCTACACTAGGTTATCTGCTAATGGTGAATTAACACAGATCCATGTGTAAACAGTGCATCTCTCTCGAATTTCAAATTTTTGGCAGTTGGGGTGTAAATTTTTTTTTAAAACTCATATAACAAACACTTTTTGGAAATTATTTTTTTGCGAGTGTATTAACAATAATCTAGTAGCATGCAATATTATAACAAAAACAATGCATCGATGAGTGTGAAATTTTAAAAAAAACATTTTCTGATTTGTACTGAATTATATAAAACCTGCCTTAAAGCCATCTTGCAGATTTTCATATGGCAATTGGGGCTTTAAGAATCAAAGCTTTTGAAATGGTTAAACAATGTTTATTATGATAAAACACAGTCCAAGTTCAATTTCAGCGGCTGTGTCATTTGTCGTTCTACAGTTATGCCCACTTAATTTGTGAAAAAATCATAATTTTGGCGTTTTCCGTACAATAACTTTCGAATGCCTGAATCATATCTTTTGAAAAAAGTGGGTGACATAAATTCCTTGAATTTGCTTGTTGAAATTTGACATGTTTTTTTTTTGTTTGCAAGATTGTAACAATGCAAATTGATTGTAAAAATAATGCAATTACAATCAGATGCATGAAGTAAAAAATAAAATTATCTTTCAAGTGATTTTTTAAGCATTTTGTTCTTTATTATGACCAATAATATTAGAAAATCCATTAAAAATTAGTCATAGCTGAAAACTTGTTTTATTTGAGTTCTGTTAACGGTGATGTGATTTTAAGCAAACGTGTTTGTGACGCTGGTGACACAATTATTGTTAATTATTTGACATTTTTTGTGTTTCAGGAAGTTGCATTAGGGTGCATCCGACTAATCAAGGACTATCTTGATGACAATATAATGAAAAGTATGGTGCTGCCGCGAGCGAAATCTTTGTATAATAAATCAGACAACATAAAGGTTGGTAATTAAACTGGTATTTTTACCTTCGTAAAAATAATTATGGTTCTAAGCCGGGCTTTATGCCAAAGGCGCAGCGCTGTTTGTGTCAGAGTGATTATACAGTAAGGCTCAGCAATCCTGCAGTTCTTTGATTGTATTAGCTAGACTATTAGAAGAATAAAGAGAGCTATTCTACTCCCCCGGGCATTGGCGTCACACCATTGTTAAAATTTTGCATGTAAGTCCCTATCTCAGTAATCATTGCATGTATTGACTTGAAACTTTACACAAGACTTCCCAGTCATCAAACCTACTGCAATGACTAAGTTAAATAACTCTTGGATGAACATAGTGCAAATTATTGCCCTTGTTTGACTTAAAAATTTGTGTCGGGGGTCACACCTTCGTTAAACTTTTGCATGCAAGTCCCTATCTAAGTAATCATTGCATGTATTGACTTTTCTGAAACATTACACAAGACTTCCCAGTCATCAAACCTACTGCAATGACTAAGTTAAATAACTCTTGGATGAATATAGTGCAAATTATTGCCCTTGTTTGACTTAAAAATTTGTGTCGGGGTCACACCTTTGTTAAAGTTTTGCATGCAAGTCCCTATCTCAGTAACAATTGCATGAATTGCCTTGAATCTTTACACAAGACTTCCAGTCATCAAACCTACTACAATGATTAGGTTAGATAACTCTTGGATGACTATACTGCAAAATTATTGCTCTTGTTTGATTTAGAAATTCTGGTTAAAGTTTTGCATGCAAGTACCAACAAATCCATATCTCACCAACCAATTAATGTATTTGATGGAAACTTCACACAAGACTTCCTAGTCGGGTAAAATTGTGAACTTTCATGAATGTTCTCAAGAACTGATGAGCCAAATTTCATATTTATAAATGATCATTATCAGTTGGGGTTTTACATTTTATTTGTTCAAATAAGAGGGCCACAGTCCATATGGACCTATGAGTAATTTCATTGTCACATAAGTGCTAGATTTATATTGATCAACCAATTTCATGATATTTCATTAATTTGTCACATTATTTTTAGATCTATATTTATCAAACAAATCAATGATATTTCATTGATCAAACAAATGCATTGTCACATAATTGCTTGGTTTATAATTGATCAAACAAATTGATGCTATTTCATTGTCACATAATTGCTCTGTTTATAAATGATCAAACAAATTGATGATATTTCATTGTCACATAATTGCTAGATTTATAATGATCAAACCTACTGACCTTGTGACCTTGACTGTATACAGATGAGGATCAATGCCTTGACTTGTATAGACACCGTGTTGGACAGTCTAGACAAGATGATGATTCTAGATGAAGTATTACCATTCCTCATGGACATCACTCTCGGACAGGATGCTAAAATTGTTATGGCAGTCGTAGGTGTGTATAATTTACTATTAATCGAATTGAAAAATAATTTTTCGTTTTAGGAAGCGAGTTTGAGTACTTTAAAACCAATAAGCTTTTAGTGATACCCAAGCACCTGTTGCATGGTAAATTTCATCTAACCAGCTGTTGAGTGCTTTCTGTAAATTATCTCCACATAAGAGATATAAAAGAATGTGTTGAGTGATTTTTGTAAATTATCTATTTAAGGTATATACAAGCACCTGTTGAGCGGCAAATCCTATCTAATCAACTGTTGAGTGATTTCTGTAAATTATCTATCTAAATTCTATATAAACACCAGGTCTGTTGAATGGCAAATCTTATTTTATCAACTGTTGAGTGATTTTGTATATTATGATATTTATCTCCACTTAAGGGATAACGAGCACCTGTTGAGTAATTTCTGTAAATGATCTATTTAAGGTACACTTGGGTCCTGTTATAATGCGGTCCGATGTAACACGAACTCGATATAATGAGGTTTTTCTAAGGCTCTCAAATTTAAAACTGGTATTTTCAACCAGATTTATTAAAAATTCATGGTAAATTAATTGATGTATTGATCAAAAACCTCAACTAAATTGCTAAGTGTTCGCGAGCTTGTTTTGTTTTTCCAAACTGTGACCATGTATTTGCGCATCAACTACACCTTGATAATTCAGATTGGCATGATAACAAGTTTTTATTGTTATAAACAACATCGCTTTTAATTGATTTACACCAACAATGGTCTGTCATATTTATCACGCATTGTCTTGTGTTTGTTTACAGTATATACTTCGACTGTAACTAGTATTGCCAAATAGTGTAGCACAGTGCACCTTGTGATATTGATAATGCAGTTCTGGGTATATCACAGTTTGAATCTGTGGATCCCAGCAACCACATTATAATGGAACCTCAGTGTATATATACACAGCTGTTGATTGATTTCTGTAAATTATCTATTTAAGTTATATAAACACAAGTTGAGCGATAAATCTTATCTAACCAGCTGATTCTGTAAATTATCTCCACTTAAGTGATATACAAGCACCTTATTTCTATAATTGATCTGTTTACTGTATAATACAAGTGCCTGTTGAGTAATTTCTGTAAATGATCTATTTAAGGTATATGCATGTGCCTGTTGAGTGATTTCTGTAAATGGTTGTTTTAAGGTATATGCAAGCACCTGTTGAGTGATTTCTATAAATGATCTATTTGAGGTATATGTCACCGCCTTCTCCCCTAGCCCTAAATGGGCTGGATCTGGTAGAACAATTTATAGGGTATTTAGATACATTTAACATATGTAGAGTTTCCAATAGTTTTATATATCTCCAATCATTCTATATATATTATATTCAGTGATCTATCATGCATTCTGCAGGTATAATCAATATTTACCACATTTATGGTTATAAACGCACAAAAAATGAATATGGTGTAGTTCAACATTGTAAAAGTCACAATAATGAGTGTGTAATCCATGCTCTGTGTTAGTTATATTTAGATCATATGCTTAAAGGGAAGTAATGAAGGTACCAAACTAAGCTTCTGGTTTTACTTAAAGCTACCTACTCTGTATATATAACACACTATGACATATTTACAAACACCTATTGAGTCAATTTTACAAATGATCTATTTGAGGCTTATACTAGCACTTGTTCAGTGATTTCTGTAAAGTATCTATTTTAGTTATATACAAGCACCTTACAGTGATTTTTGTAAATGATTTATTTAAGGTTTATACAAGTACCTGTTGTGTGATTTCTGTAAATGATTATTTTAGGTTTATACAAGCACCTATTGAGTGATTTCTGCAAATGATCTATTAAATTCAAGGTTTATACAAACACCTCTTGAGTGATTTCTGTAAATGATCTATTTAAGGTATATACAAGCACCTGTTGAGTGATTTCTGTATATGATTTATTTAAGGTATATACAAGACCTGTTGAGTGATTTCTGTAAATTATCTATAAAGGGTTATATACAAGCACCTTTTGAGTGATTTCTATAAATTATCTATTAAAAGTTTAAACAAGCACCTGTTGAATGTTTTCTGTAAATGATCTATTAAAAGTTTATACAAGCAATGTTTGAGTGATTTCTGTAAATTATCTATTTAAGGTATATACAAGCACGTGTTGAGTGATTTCTGTAAATTATCTATTTAAGGCATATACAAGGACCTGTTGAGTGATTTCTGTTAATGATCTATTAAAAGTTTATACAAGGAACTGTTGAGTGATTTCTGTAAATAATCTATTTAAGGTGTATACACGCACCTGTCGAATGATTTCTGTAAATGATTATTTAAGGTATATACAAGCACCTGTTGAGTGATAAGAAGTTTGGGTTAACACATAACCTGATTGCCACCAAAGTGATGCCACCACTTATACCACAGACTGTCAACCCTGGTCTCAGTATGGAACAGGTATCATGCATTCATAGTTATTTTAAAATCTAGAAATAAACAAAATCTCATTAGTCCAAAATCAAAGTTGTTGCTATGTCCTGGCCTGCGGGGGTTGCATAATGGTAACAAATTGCATCTTTTCTCTCACTTGTTATTATTCCTTACCTTGAACTGAAAGCAAATTGTTACACTTGTGAACCAACATTTCATTAATGACAGATTGACAACAATCATTGTACTTGTATAAAATGTACCATTTTCACATATAAGCATGATAAACTGAGAAGAAGTAATGAACACAAAGTTGAAGTTCAACCTAATGGTTATTTCTTTGTTATCTGTGTTGGTCAGTTCAGTGCCTTAATGGAAGTGTTACGAGACATGCTGGAGAATATCGACAGACAGCGCCGCAATAAGATGAAACAGGAAACCGTCACAGTTCCCATACCCCAGAGGTGAGTACAGATGTTAGTTGTTCTTGTCACAGTTCCTATACCCCAGAGGTGAGTACAGATGTTAGTCGTTCTTGTCACAGTTCCTATATCCCAGAGGTGAGTACAGATGTTAGTCATTCTTGTCACAGTTCCCATACCCCAGAAGTGAGTACAGATGTTAGTCGTTCTTGTCACAGTTCCTACACCCCAGAGGTGAGTATAGATGTTAGTCATTCTTGTCACAGTTCCCATACCCAAGAGGTGAGTACAGATGTTAGTCGTTCTTGTGTGAGTACAGATGTTAGTAGTTCTTGTCACAGTTCCTACACCCCAGAGGTGAGTACAGATGTTAGTAGTTCTTGTCACAGTTCCTATACCCCAGAGGTGAGTACAAATATCAGTCCTTCTTGTCAAGGGTAAAAGTTGAACCAGAGGTGAGTACAAATGTTAGAAACTCTTGTCAGGGTTCAAAATTACCCATTGGGGTGAGTACAAATATCAGTCCTTCTTTTCAAGGGTACAAGTTGCACCAGAGGTGAGTACAAATGTTAGAACCTCTTGTCAGGGGTCAGAATTACCCCAGAGGTCAGTACAAATGTTAGTCCTTCTTGTCATTGAGGATTCAACTTACCCCAGAGGTGATTACAAATGTTTGTCCTTCTTGTCATTGAGGGTTAAACCTACCCCAGAGGTGAGTACAAATGTTAGTCCTTCTTTTCATTAAGGATTCAACTTACCTCAGAGGTGAGAACAAATGTTAGTCCATCTTAAATGTAAGTCCATCTTGTCATTGAGGGTTCAACTTACCCCAGAGGTGATCACAAATGTTAGTCCTTCTTGTCATTGAGGGTTCAACTTACCACAGAGGTGATCACAAATGTGAGTCCATCTTGTCATTGAGGGTTCAACTTACCCCAGAGGTGATCACAAATGTAAGTCCTTCTTGTCGTTGAGGGTTCAGCTTACCCCAGAGGTGAGTACAAATGTTAGTCCTTCTTGTCATTGAGGGTTCAACTTACCCCAGAGGTGATCACAAATGTAAGTCCTTCTTGTCGTTGAGGGTTCAGCTTACCCCAGATGTAAGTACAAATGTTAGTCCTTGTTATTGAGAGTTCAACTTACCACAGAGGTGATAACAAATGTTAGTCCTTCTTGTCATTGAGTGTTCAACCTACTCCACAGGTGAGTACAAATGTAAGTCCTTCTTGTCATTAAGGATTCAACTTACCCAAGAGGTGAGTACAAATGTTAGTCCTTCTTGTCATTGAAGGTTCAACTTACCCCAGATGTGAGTACAAATCTTAGTCCTTCTTGTCATTGAGGGTTCAACCTTCCCCAGAGGTGAGTACAAATCTTAGTCCTTCTTGTCATTGAGGGTTCAACCTTCCCCAGAGGTGAGTACAAATCTTAGTCATTCTTGTCATTGAGGGTTCAGCTTACCCCAGATGTGATAACAAATGTTAGTCCTTGTTATTGAGAGTTCAACTTACCACAGAGGTGATAACACATGTTAGTCCTTCTTGTCATTAAGGGTTCAACTTACCTCAGAGGTGAGTACCAATGTTAGTCATTCTTTTCATTGAGGGTTCAACTTATCCCACAGGTGATTACAAATGTTAGTCTTTCGAGTCATTGAGGGTTCAATTTATCCCAGAGGTAATCACAAATGTAAGTCGTTCTTGTCACTGAGGGTTCAACTTACCCCAAATGTGAGTACAAATGTTAGTCCTTCTTGTTATTGAGGGTTCAACTTACACCAGAGGTGAGCACAAATGTTAGTCCTCCTTGTCATTGAAGGTTCAACTTACCTCAGAGGTGAGTACAAATGTAAGTCCTTCTTGTCTTTGAGGGTTCAACCTTCCCCAGAGGTGAGTACAAATGTTAGTCCTTCTTGTCATTGAGGGTTCAACTTACCCCAGAGGTGAGTACAAATGTTAGTCCTTCTTATCATTGAGGATTCAACCTTCCCCAGAGGTGAGAACAAATGTTAGTCCATCTTGTCATTGAGGGTTCAACTTACCCCAAAAGTGATTACAAATGTTAGTCCATCTTGTCATTGAGGGTTCAACTTACCCCAGAGGTGAGTACAAATGTTAGTCCTTCTTGTCATTGAGGGTTCAACTTACCCCAGAGGTGAGTACAAATGTTAATCCTTCTTGTCATTGAGGGTTCAACTTACCCCAGAGGTGAGTACAAATGTTAGTCCTTCTTGTCATTGAGGGTTCAACTTACCCCAGAGGTGAGTACAAATGTTAGTCCTTCTTGTCATTGAGGGTTCAACTTGCCCCAGATGTGATTACAAATGTTACTCTTTCTTGTCATTAAGGGTTTAACTTACCTCAGAGGTGAGTACCAATGTTAGTCCTTCTTTTCCTTGAGGGTTCAACATACCCCAGAGGTGATTACAAATGTTAGTCTTTCGAGTCATTGAGGATTCAACTTACCCCAGAAATGATCACAAATGTTAGTCTTTCTTGTCATTGAGGGTTCAACCTGCCCCAGAGGTGATTACAAATGTTAGTCCTTCTTGTCATTGAGGGTTCAACTTACCCCCCCAGAAGTGAGTACAAATGTTAGTCCTTCTTGTCATTAAGGGTACAACATACGCCAGAGGCGATTACAAATGTTAGTCCTTCTTGTCACTGAGAATTCAAATTACACCAAAGGTTAGTACAAATGTTAGTCCTTCTTGTCATTGAGGGTTCAAATTACACCAGAGGTGATTACAAATGTTAGTCCTTCTTGTCATTGAGGGTTCAAATTACACCGGAGTTGAGTACAAATGTTTGTCCTTCTTGTCATTAAGGGTTCAAATTACACCAGAGGTGAGTACAAATGTTAGTCCTTCTTGTCATTAAGGGTTCAACATACCCCAGAGGTGATTACAAATGTTAGTTTTTCTTGTCATTAAGGGTTCAAATTACACTAGAGGTTTTTAGAAATGTTAGTCTCTTTTGTCACAGTTGCAACTCCAGAGGTGAATGAATATGTATTGCCTTGAAACTTTACACAAGCCTTCCTAGTCATCAGCTCTACTATGGTAACTAATTAAGATAACTCTTGCATGAATATAAAACAAATTGTTGCCCATGTTTGACTTAGAAATTCTGGTTAAAGTTTTACATACAATGTCCCTAACTCAGTAAGCATTGTATGTGTTGCATTGAAACTTTACACAAGCCTTCCTAGTGATCAACCCTACTACAATAACTAAGTCCTCATTAATAATTATGTTGTGGTTCCTGAGGTGTATCCCAGAGGTTAGTGCAAATGTTTGATTCTCTTTTAATTATTTATTTACGCCGACAGAAAGTGAACATGTCAGTCCCTTATGCTATGCTTTCTATACCCAAGAGGTGAGGGTAAATGTTAGTATCTCTTCGCTATGATTTGAAGGGGGGGGGGGGGGGGGGGGGGGGAGGGGGGGAGTTATAAAGTGATGGTCATGGAGAGTATTAAGCAGACTTCTAACTTTGCTGGATTGGACGACTGTAACCATTCATTGCCCACAAGGTGACAGATTAGATGTTAACATTTTAGAAAATAATTTTTAACTTAATATTATTGATTCAATGTCAAATATCAATAATTGTGGAGAATGTAGCCAGGGATTCAAACTAACGATGTATTTGTTAATAGTCAGACACACTACCAACTGAGTTAATCATAGCCAGCTCATCAAATAGGAATTTTCTGCCGCATTTTAGGCATACGCTGTTACTTTCTCTGAAACGCTTTTTTTGAAATCACATGAGATGCCATGGACACTTGATTGACTTTTTTTTTTTTATTTCAATTACCTAATTTGTTAATTTTATTGTATTTGGTTCACACAGGGGCCATATAAACATGCAAGCAGATCAGAACAAGGACAGCCAGCGTAACTTCCTGTCTATCGATGACGCCATACATTTACAGAAGAGCAGAACAGGTTAGCAAGTTCCGATACTTTTGTCTTTTTTTAACACTTTTATAACGTAACTTACCAGCAGACTTTAACATATATACAAGGGAGTGATTTCAATGAATTGGCTTGTTTATCATATATATTTCTTTCTCTTTATTATCTCATTGTCAGAATGTTGCTACTTCATGTAGGTAACATGAAGACACAGGTATGGCATGCTGTGCACCAATAATTTACATTTTTTAGCTAATTTTCAAACTTTTTTATATTTATTTTGTATGTTGCACCAATAATTTTCCAATTTTTCTTGCTTTATAGTTATCTTAAATTCCAACAATGATGGCATTTTTTGTCGGACCCTTTAACTCATATGTCCGTAAATGCTTTGTTATTGAGGTTACGCGAGACTCGATTAGTAAAAGTAACTATTGTAAATAATCACTTCTTTTTACACAACTGGTATACTCGGGCATTCCTGTAAGGCTGCCACTACTAGTGCTGCTTGTTTTAAAGTCTACAAAATAGCAAGTTTTGTAAAACATTAAAAATTTAAGCTGCACCAATACCAAATTCGTGTCTATGCCCCTGGATAAATTTAGCTGTGTTTATCTTAAAGGTAGTATATCAGGAAAAATCCCCATAAATATCCAAAAATAGAATTTCTTTTGAAGTGAGTGTAAAGCATCTCATTATCATAAGAAATAAAATAGGAATAATTTGTTATTTCAAATCTGCCAAAATGTATACATACAGCGTGACAAAAAATTATATTTTAATCTCCATTCTAAAAATACAATGGCAAAGTTAGAAAATCCCTTTTCAATATCTTATTTTAGCATGTATAAATATATTTCCTTATGGTAGTACAGGGTCGGTGAGCACATAAGGCATTGGGGTTGGGGTGGGGATTTTTTTTGCCAATTTTAAGAAATTTAAAATCTCCTGATATACTTCCTTAAACTTGTTTTCAATTTTGCCGTTTCTTAGTAAAACATATTTTAATAATATTTTCTTCTACTGGATATATATTATAGACGTTTACTAACATTAGCTGTTGTTTGTTGTCATAAAATTGACATTGATATATGTTTGTATTTTTACCTAACTCTGGCTTACACTTCATATTTTAAGCTCTTTTTTATTTTCTATATTGAATACAACATAATAATAATGCAAAACTATCACATTTATAGCTACAATATTGCAGCTCATTAATCAAGTCTTTGCCCTGGGAACCTGGAAGATTAACCAGCACCCAAGCACACCCCTCTCTGCAAGTAACTGATAACAATTATCCCAACAGAATCGGTGGTCCGAGAGATAAATGACAATGAGATGCAATGTGTATATCAATCATCATGTAGACGGCGACTTGGCGGGGATTCAAACTTACGACCCCAAAATTGGTAGTGAAGCACACTACCGACTGAGCTAACCATGTTCAGCCAATGATGTGTATGGTATTTGTAAATCTGTCTAGAGTAGTGATACTCTCGGGTTTATTTGTGTCTTAACGATTGGGCAGTGCGTCCATCTTTATAGCCATTGTAAGCATGCTTTTAGCATTTTGCTCATATCAGAGCCAACTCAAGGTCATGTATGGTGTTTATGTCAGTGGTCCAGATAACCAATTTTTGCTGGTACTTCAGCATTAAAATGTTTTAAAATTCAGCATAGAAGTTAAATTTAGGAGTAAAAGCAGCATTGGATATTGGCAATTTCACTACTTAAATGTAAATTTGTGGTTATATAGACTGAAAATTGTTTTGATGCAGATATATTCATAATTTATTAGGGAAATAAATGGCTCTGGTCACATTTAAAAATCTAAAGTGATTTTCAATGCAGCATTTCGTTACCATTAACATTTTGTAAATAAGCACTGGGGTAAAAAAAAGTCATTGCATGCAACAGAGGGAAGTTTATCTGGAGTTCTGATTTACTCACTTTTTTCTCACTTTTAATATTCACACTTGCATGCGTGTGGTGGCCATGAACCATGATATAGATACAAATATAAAGGTCATCGTACATGTAAGGTCATGGGTATCCATGAGCCATGACGTAGCTATAAATATAAAGATTATGATTGTAAGTTCACAGACTGGTATCCATATCAGTTGTATCAAAAATTATATATTTGTCTGTATGATATGTGGACATTGATATTATAAACTTTAACTATGTATATATATTATGCCAACATATACAAACACTGCAGTTCCGATATAACGCTGTTCCCTGGGAGCCAAAGAATCAGACCACGATTAATGTAGACAGAACTGCATTATAAATATTGTGGCAATGGAAAGTCGCACTAGTGGAATGAGACATCATTCCACGAATTATGTACAAACATCTTTCTGTTTCTTTTAATATATAGTGTAACTTATAGTGAAATTATTACTTGGATTTTTTTTTATTCTGTTATCATACTTTTCTTTTGTAATTCAATCAATAATTTAGACACATATACCTTTGTTTTGAATCAAAAACATTCTGAATCGGCCATTATATCATGTGAACTTCACATGTCAACTAGTGATCAACTTAGCAATCCATTTATAATTGTTATAACGTGACTTTTTCAGGAATCTTTATGAAAACATCAATTTTAAATTTACAAGCAATAGGAAAAATACGTTATAATGAGTTTCGAAAATATAATTATTATATGACCACACTATATCGAGACCGCAGTGTATTTACATTGATCAGACTGGTGTAACCATGATACTAACATTTACTTTGATCCTGCAATACACTCAGGTCCCGTTACAATGCGGAGCTTGGGGTCCACAAAATGAAACCGCGCTATACGTGGACCGCGTTATAGAGGTTATTACTGTGGAAAAGATCGATGTCGGTTATTCACATATATCGTGCTGTCCAACTCTAATTGAATGGTATTGTTTGCATTGTAATGTGATACAATGTGTATTTGGTTACAACAGATACACTTAGATATGTATATAATTAAAAAAGAAAAGAAAAGAAAAACATTTTTTTGTTTTGATAAAACTAAAATTGGCAGTCATTTCCATGTAACCCGGAAGCAAAAAAAATAATGTCTATATAAAAAAAATCACGCTTCAACTTTAACTCTACGCTATTAGTGTTAAAATATTAAAAAAAGTATCAAGAGTATTTACAACAATAAAGTTTGTGTTTATGATGTGATAAAATACCTGCAGTAACTTTATACCTGTCGAGCGCTTGATTGCTTGATCATGTAATCACTCGATTATAACAAAGTTTGCAAATGGCTTCTGTATTTAGCGCGTGTCAGCATTTATGAAGCACTCCAATTATTACAAACTACTGATGTTCAGTGCTGGCATAAATCAATCACTGAAACTATCCTTTAAACCACCATAAGGTAAAGGTTATACAAGTTTGTTCTAATCAAAGTTAATTGGTGAGCGATGATCAAATCAAAACATGGCGATGTGTATTATTTGGTTGTCATTTGATCATTCCCCCCTCCCCCCCACCGCTGAAAAAATGGGAGCAAAGCAAAAAAACGCATTACAACGGATTCACATTATATCGGACCATGTTATAACAGGACTGCAGTGTACCATTATATATATACATATTTACATTAATACTGTTTTACCATGTTAACATTTACTTTGATCCTGCAAACCCGATACTAACAAATACATATTTACATTGATCCTGTGCGGCTAGAATATTCATTTTCCTCCCTCCCAATCCTGGACTCTAGACAGTCGAATAATAGCATAGAACCTCCGCCCATAAAACTCTCCATTAGACGAGGTAACCTTAGTTGGAATTTGTTTGTTGTAAACATATTGCTTGCATGTATGACAAATTTCGTGAAAATATACTGCCTCGTCACTTTATATGAGAATGTTGAGAAAACAATCGTTTTAATTGTATAAATTACTGAGGAAAATTAATGAGTTGAAACTAGAGGTGAAAAGTTCACGGAGCGTACTGGTTGACTTATCATACAAACCCCACCCACCCCTTCCCAATTTTTGGGTAGGCATCTAGTAATCACAGCGTCCATCCGTCCGTTATCATACATGGGTGGATTTCAAAAACACTTGGCTCAATTTATCAACAATTGATCTGTAACTTTGTCTTACATTTAAGGATTTTAAAATAGCTTCACACAAGTGATCAGCATGTTATGATGATGTTTCAGCAGCATTTAACTGTTGAAATACCCAGACCATTACATCAGATGTCAAGGTCAAGGTTACACAAAGGTCAAGATCACACTTTAATGTAAAAAACATGAAATTGTATGTCTAGTCTCGAACATCAGTCCATTACTCTTTATATTCATGGATACATCTCTACCTATTATAACATAATTATATTGTTATTTGTCAACGACCATTCGGGGGGCATTAGCGACACTTACCAGTGGCATTTCTTGTTTATAAAACAAATTCTAAAAAGCAAAATGCATTGAAATTTTTTCATTCAAATCATCATTTATTAACATAATTGGCTGAATTAAATACTTTTTTAAGTCATTAAGAAAAAATATTCTTTTATTTGAAAATTTGAGTAAAGAACTTTTAATCTGCGTTCAACTGCCGGTTTAAGTGTGATGGTGTGTTTTTCAACCTACTTATACTACAATTCCAACACCTGGACCTTCCCCTATTAGTTACTCATACATAGAATGTCATTCCCACACCTGGACCTTCCCCTATTAGTTACTCGTACATAGAATGTCATTCCCACATTTTCCTGTCCTCCATGACTGTTTAAGTACCCATTACATAGAGATTTGGAACAGTTTCCCATTAGATTATGATAAATACCCAGCATGCATACCATGATCACTGTTGCCTTTCTAGTGTTACTTCTCTGAATGTCAACTTCTTCTCCAAACATGACATTTCAGATCGTCAATTTTTTCTTTAAACATGACATTTTCAAAACATCAATTTATTCTTCAAATATGACATTTCAAAACGTCAATTTATTCTTTAAAGATGACATTTCAAAACATCAATTTACTCTTCAAACATGACATTTCAAACATCAATTTATTCTTTGAACATGACATTTCAAAATGTCAATTTATTCTCTGAACATGCTATTTCAAAACTTCAATCTCTCCGAACATGACTTTTCAGAATGTCAATTTCTTCTCTGAACAAGACATTTCTGAACATCAATATTTTCTCCAAACATGACATTTCTGAACATCAATTTCTTCTCCGAACATGACATTCAGAATGTCAATTTCTTCTTTGAATATGCCATTCAGTATGTCAATTTCTTTGAACATGACATTCAGAAAATCTGAATTGAGTTTTTAGAACATTACATTTTGAATGTGGCAATTTGAATATTTTTAATGAGATTTTATAACCTGATATTTCAGAAAATTCTTGGCATTTCCGTTTACTTGTGTTGTTGAAATCTTTTAAATATTTCAACTATCTTGTTCTTTTATCTGTTAATGCTTGAATAGAAAATATTTAATGTTTGGCACATACAATTTTCCTCTTACTGCAGATTGGTGCATCTCAATTGACATTTGAAGATGATTATTAACATAAATTGAACATGCACATTTTATTAGGCATTCTGCACACAAGGCATGATGTTTCCATCCATTAAGTCCCTTCCGGATTTGACTATTTTAGACAGGGATTTGACCATTTTTGATGAGGGAATGAATTTGCTTATTCTTAACAGTAAATTTGTTAAACATTTCCCTACACAGTTTTTATTGACTTTTCCTTTTTCAAAGAATTGAAAACCATCCAACCGAATTTGTGTATTTAAGGAAAATGCAACAAAATGTATTTATATGTACAATTCTATTCAAACAGTCACTGTACAATACACATATGAAGGGTTATCCAGAAGTTCGAGGACAAATCTCATAATATGAACATGACATATCTGATTTATTTGGTGTTTTACATGTATCATATTTAATCTAACTGCAAACTGTATGAAAAGTATGAAGAAAATATATATTCAAATAAAACAGAAATATGTATTTCAAACATGTCATGTACGCCTATCTGCCGCAGGCCAGATTTACGTTACGGCGTTGCGACGTCAATTTATTTTACAAGTAATTTTCCTACTCTTACTCGTTGCTCCATTTATACTCTTTTAGAAACTAGGGAACCCAGTGAGCACTTAAATGCATGCTATTTATTCTTAATTATTATGTGCACTTTATTGTAACCTATATTTAGTTCGCAGCATAGTTCATGAATTGTATCAAGGCAATCCTTATTTAGGCAGTTTTTACCACGTTAACGTGACAGCTGACGCGATTTTGACACAGGGCGACCACATATGTTATCATCCATTATTGTTTCTTGTTTCTCACTGTACCGTTTGTGTCATCTTTTAACTACAAAATGCACTACAAGTAATTTTCTTGGATCTTTACTATACATATATATCGTCTGAATCAGTGTTTTGCTAATATTGACATAAATTGTATTACTGCTCGTTGTTTCAACTTTTCATCAGATGCACTATTTGCATATGAATGCATCTACATTTACAATAGAAGTTTATTTAAACTCCTAACACCTGCTTGCAATCCTGGAATGACATTGTCATGCAGTTATTGATGCCGTGTCCTCATTAATATATAATTTACCACGAGTGTTACGGGAAAATGTTATTATTCACATATTTATCTGTCGAATTGTTCAACATTTTGAGCCTCGGCACTAATCATATATGTATGTTGCTATGGATACCATAACATTATTACTGACATAAGAAATATACTAAAACACCGTACATCGATGACAAATACACCAATACTTAAGTTGTGAAAAATATAGCTATGTACTTGCATAAATATAGATTTTATCAAATTTGTCCACAAACTTCTGGATAACCCCTCGTACATGTATTTGATCAAACAAACAACAAAACTGATACCAATTATTGTAGTAGCAAATTTTTCAATGAACATTATTTCATATTAAAGGGAGTATATACCAGGAAAAAAATACTATAAATGTCTTACAATATAAAATATTGATTAAAATGGATAAAAAACATTTCATTATCATTAATAACCAAAATTCTAATGGTTTAGTATGCCAATTATCCAGCAAAACATGACCAAAATTGATATTTATGTTGCAGTGGTAAAGCTTGAAATCGCCATTCTGAAAATAGACAGCACTTAATTACTGCTGAACAACCTTCACATCATCATTTGGACAATTTCTAAGATGAAACAATTTTTACTACGTGTAAACCTGTATAATTTTTAGCTCAACTATTCGGTGATTAAAGAGAGCTATTCCGCTCACCCAGGTGTTGGCCTCATACCTTGGTTAAAGTTTTGCATGCAAGTCTCTTTCTCAGTAAGCATTGTATGTATTGCCTTAAAACTTTACACAAGCCTTCCTAGTCATCAGCTCTACTACGGTAACTAAGTAAGATAACTCTTGCATGAATATAAAACAAATTGTTGCCCATGTTTGACTTAGAAATTCTGGTTAAAGTTTTACATGCAAGTCCCTAACTCAGTAAGCATTGTATGTGTTGCCTTGAAACTTTACACAAGCCTTCCTAGTGATCAACCCTTCTACAATAACTAAGTTACATAACTCTTGCATGAACATAATACAAATTATTGCCCTTGTTTGACTTAGAAATTCTGGTTAAAGTTTTGCATGCAAGTCCCTATCTCAGTAAGCATTGCATATATTGCCTTGAAACTTTCCACAAGCCTTCCTAGTCATCAACCCTTCTACAATAACTAAGTTAGATAACTCTTCCATGAATATAATGTAAATTATTGCCCTTGTTTGACTTAAAATTCTGGTTAAAGTTTTGCGTGCAAGTAACATCAAGCCCATATCTCAGTAACCATTGCATGTATTGACTTGAAACTTTACACAAGTCTTCCAAGTCACCAACCCTACTACAATAATTAAGTTAGATAACTCTTGCCTGAATATAATGCAAACTATTGCCCTTGCTTGACTTAGAAATTCTGGTTAAAGTTTTGCAGTCAAGTACCATCAAGTCCATATCTCACCAACCACTCAATGTATTTGATTGAAACTTTACACAAACCTATCCAGTCATCAATTCTACTACAATAACTAGGTTAAATAAGTCTTGCATGAAAATAATGCAATATATTGCCCTTCTTTGACTTAGAATTTAGGTTATAGTTTTGCATGCAAGCACTGTCAAGTCCAAATATTACACCAACTGCTCAATGTATTTGATTGAAACTTTGCATATGGCTCTGTAGTAGTGAAATCAACTAAATTAATCAAGACAGATAACTCTTGCCAGAATTCTTGGCAAATTAAGGCTTTTGTTTTTTTAACTCAGCAGTCACTGCATGTATTTGATTGAAACTTCATACAAGATATTGCAGTTATAAGAACTACTCAATTTTGTCAATTTTGTAAGTTAGGTAACTCTTATTTGCTTGGATTTGTCATCAGTCTCAATAAAATTTGCATTTCTGTGACAAATATTTGAATAGTCAGCGTGCTGTCCCTCTGACAGCTCTTGTTATTATGAACGGATCAAATTGAAATCAAAATGAAATAATGTGACTCATCTAATATGTCACAACATTTGTTGCAGTTACAAGTGGGAAATCTATTTTAGTCTAACCTAGAGTGCATAGCATCAGTTAGGAAATCCTTTTAAATATGTCAGTTTGGCATGTTTAAATAAATATCCTTTTGAAAACATGGGGTAACTGAGTGTTTATAGGCATGCTATATTGGGAAAAAAATGTTTGTATTATCTGTATATTATGGTGCAACTATATTGTAGTTATAATCACATTCTGTCATCAATTTTACCCAAGTAAATTGTATGCATGAAAAACAATATTCCTTTTATTAAATAATTGATCTGATGTGAGAATGACTATTGCTCCCTCCACCAGCTACATGGTATTGATGGTCCAAGTAAATACAATGCAGTGTTTACTTAGACATTGTCAGCTTGTAAAGGAAAATTGATTTGATTATTGGCTTGTTTGATTGACAGCCCGCATGAGGTCAATTACAAATGTATATGCATGTTTCTTGTGAACTCCCAGCTGAACAGTCCTCATATTTATTGCATTTGAAATTGTATATTAACACTTTGTACACTATATTTGTTTTATTGTGCGAATAGATTTCAGTTGCATAATTATTAGCTAAATATTGAATGAAGATTTAACCTATAATGTTATCAATTAATTTACTAGTATGTGATATTGATCCAAGGATTGTGACAAGGTCAAAGACATCGAGCCTATGACAATATGACTGTCCTAGGACCAATACTGCACCAATATGCAAGTTGATAAAGTTAATGACAATTAATTAACATTAAGCGTACTGAATATTTATAACAGACTCTTCAATCATATTTTTAGACCATGCCATTATCATTTTGAATGAGGGTTGATACGAATTTACTAACTTGGAGAGATTTTAGTATCAAGCCATTTTGAAAGAGGTTAATGTGACGGTAAATCACTTGGAGACTAATGAATGTGGGTTAATACAAAGTCACTAGCTTGTGAGACTTTTTAGGACTAGGCCACTATCATTTGGAACGAGAGTTATTAAGAAAATATACTGATTTAGAAACTTTTTTTTTACCATGCCTTTATCATTTTGAATGAGGGTTAATTGCAGGCTGATCTTGGTCTACATTGTTTCGCAAATTTAAAGTTATTTTTGTTGGTGTCATCTGGCCATTGGCATATCCAGAGAGGGGAGTATGGATACAAACCTATTCAGTGATTCCTAAAATATTGCTAAATGCCAGCATTTTTACCATGAAATTACAGTTTTGGAGTTCTTACCCCACCTGACAAAAATTCTGGATTTCCCATGTCTGACCATCTTCTTTCAAGTTATGTTTTAACACTTCAATATAATTATTTTATTTTAAGCCTAATGATTATACGTCAAAATTGACAAAGAAACAAAAACGAATTTGTGTTAAAAATTTGAAATATAAATAAAGCTATGCTTATAATTCTAACATTATCAGTGTACAGTCAAACCTGTCTTAAGCAGCCAGTCAAGGGAAGGAAGGAGCAAAAATGGCCTTTTAATACAGCTTAAATTAATCTGAAAGCATATGAATGGGCAATAACAAATGTAGCTGGTTAAGACAAGTGACTGCTCAATACAGGTGACAGCTTGTACAGGTTTGACTGTAGTTGACTATTGGTAATTCTGTATTCTCATTCAGTAACTGTAAACTTTGATTACGAGACATTTAGTGAGGATTATCTTTCCCAGTTTGTTGACATTTTCTTGTCATGTTTCCGCAGTTCCAGCCACCCCAGAGACTCATCCGAGAAGTACAGGAAATTCCCAGAAACATAAAAATATGTCCCAGAATGCATCAGGTGGCTCGCTAGTAAGACTATACTTATTTAGTTTGTTCTTTTGTAAGAATTTAGAGATGTTATTGAAGTTTGTTTCATATAATATATACATGTTCATGATGATAATAATGTTCACTTATTAATTGCTTGCTTCTAATGATGAATGATTTGCTTAAGAGAGGGGTGGCAATATCTGGCAAAAATTTACTTGTCTATGGACAATGGACATTGAATTGGAATTTTTTATTGTCTGTATAAGAGACAATTTTCCTAAAACAAACCAAATGACTTGGAGCCTTTTACTCATAACTAACATTCCACAGTAGTGACCTAGGGACGTCCACAGTAGTGATCTAGGGACGTCCGCAGTAGTGGTCTAGGGACGTCCACAGTAGTGATCTAGGGACGTCCACAGTAGTGATCTAGGGACGTCCGCAGTAGTGATCTAGGGACGACCTCAGTAGCGATCTAGGGACAACCACAGTAGGTGATCTAGGGATGGAACCTCAGCCTTTCATGTGGAAGGACGTGGGTTCGATCTCCAGTCAACCAAATACTTGAAAAATGGTATTTAAAGAAGCTTCCGCAGTTGACACTCAGCATTTAGATGATAGTTCTAGGTCTGATCTGCCTGGTGTCAGTATAATGTGACTGGGTGTGGTATCATGTCTGCATACTCAACCGTGGCAGTACTCAGAACACTCTCATGTAGACACTGTCGCAATATAAACGAAAAAATGTTGATAGCGCCGCTAATCACCATACAAGATATTTATAGCTTACATCTGAATCCCTTCTGTGAAAAGTGTGTTTTCAATATGCAAAGAACTAAAATGATTTCAAATAACTTACTTTATTTGAAACTTAAAAAACAATAACTTGTAAATAAAATGAGCCATTCTCTTATGACTTTTATCTTTTGAAACTTAAAAAACAATAACTTGTAAATAAAATGAGCCATTCTCTTATGACTTTTATCTTTCATCTTTTATTTTTTAAACTGAACAGGAAATACCATTTGTCCACAGACAAGTTAAGTTAAATGTCAGTCGTCTGTATTTGTAAAGGTCGAATGCTGGCAATGGATTTGGCCACCCCTCCTTAATATAATGAAGATAATCTGTTTTTAAAGATATAATTTTTTGCCTAAAATCAACGCTTGTAACATATTAATAACAATGTTAAAATAATATATACTAAAATCGCATAGTGGAGCTTTGTTTTTTGCAAAAGATCAAATTTTATTTCATCAAATTCATGCATAAAGGGTTTTGCCACAAGTGGTGAGTAATAATCATTTTCATGATCACGAGATGAAATAAATTGATCTTTCATTAAAACAAACAACATTGAAACATTATTTTATGATGCTTTTTATAACTATTCTAAGGCCAAAGTTTTCCAAGATTTCAAAAATAATGCTGAATATATTAGCTTCTGTCAGTCATTGTAACCCTCAAAATAGTGTCATTTTACCATGACATATCAATGTCATTTAGATTGTCTGGCAAGTCGGAAAAAGCTTGGCTCTTTACATATGATAGATTATACTTGGTTAATATAAAAAATATGTCACTAGATTATTACACTCCTGTACTGTTTTTTGGTAAGTCATGTTATATATTTTGTACTTCATGGAGAAACCTATACAAGTCGTCAAAAGGCATAAAATTTTAGAAAGATTCTTACTCACAATGTGGATGGTTATCATCTAACAGAACCACACTTAACATTTATTTCACCTGAATCTGTTTCTGCTCACATTTCTTCAGGATGAATGTTTGAGTCCACCTCAGCCATCAGAGATGCCGCGTAGACTCAGTTTAGCTCCACCCACCACCTCGGCTCCACCAATCATCAGCCTCCCATCAGACGACAACTTGGACAAAAAACGTAGACCAAGTGCTCAAAGTCTTGGACCATTCTCGTTTTCCGTAAGTTTGTTTGGCGACTCCAGACGGAGTTCAATGTTTTCGACTGATACACGGCGGTCATCCGATCGCTTGCGGCGTCCTAGCACCCACAGTGTGGGTATACTGCCCATTGCATCATTTGGTGAAGCCACCGAGAAGCCCAGAAAGCCGAGTACTCACAGTTTAGGCTTATTTCCCATGGGGTGGGGAAATGAGGAAATCATTTGTGATGGAACCCCTAGAAGGCCGAGTGCTACAAGTCTGGGACCATACTTTCTTAACGTAAGAGATAAATAAATGTTTGCACGTGCAACAGCCTCCGACACCATTTTCCTGTCGTCATACCAATTTCCTATATTGAAAGTTTTGCCTTTTTTACCAAGTTTGCCATCATTCCAGCATAAAAAAAAGATTCGTGTTTCTTTTTTGCGAAGCTTAGTAAATACGTGTATATCCCAGTATATTAAGACCGCTTTTATAATGGAACTTTTTTCCATTGCTATATTGTTTCTTGTATGTTTTGCTTGCAAAATAATACTGAAAGTTTCTGGATAAACAACTTTAACTTATGTTTGACTCCCATATTTAATCACCTGCACAGTATTTCACCAAATCATACAGAGGTATATTTTAAAACAAAGTTTTCTATTAAAGGGAGTATATCAGGAAAAAGCATTATAAATGTCTTTGAAAATAAAGTTATTTTTAAAATGGACAAAAAGCATTTCATTATCATTAATAAATATAATATGAATGGTGTGGTATGTCAAATCAACCGACACTTGACAAATTGATGTTAAAATCAGAGCGGTAAACTTGAAACAAATCAACAGACAACACTTAGATACTGCTTGACAACCTTTACATGTCATTCACACTTTAATTATCTCAATTAAAACAGGTTTTATGATGTGTAAAACTGATAAATGAATTAAATTAAAATCCAAATGAAATTATGTGACCCATTTAATGTCACAAAATACTGTGCAATTTTAAATGGGAAATCTATTTTAGTCTAATACCTAGGCACATAGCCCAAATTGTGAAATCTCTTTTCAGTATATTATTTTGGCATATTTAAATAGATATTTTTTTTGGCAATAGGGGTTTGTGAGAACATGTATATAAAGGCTTGATATATTGGAAAAAAATGTTCATAGCCTATTTCAAAAAATTTTAAAATCCTGATATATTCCCTTTAATGTGAAATTACAGGAGCACATAGCAATATTAATCACTATAAATCACTGAAACTATGAAATTTAAACACCCTATTTACAGACCTTAAATTTGTTATTAATCTTTGAAAGGGTCATAACTTTGGTTGATGGTTGAAAGGTGAAAAATTTTGTACATTGGTGGTCATCTTATCATGAAAAAAAGTGTAGAATGTATTTTTCATCAGATTTTGTCGGTATGATAAAAAAAAATCCAAGGAAATACAAATTTGTATTTTTTTTTTTTTTTTTTTTTTAAATATTCACCTTTTCAAACAGTCTCTGCGAAGCTTGATATAGGACATTTCGCCTCATTATCATTCATCTCTCACCGATGATTCAATAGGGAAAGTTATCAGTTACTTGTGGAGATGAGGTGCACTTCAGTACTGGTTAACCTTCAAGGATCCCAGGAAACAGTGGTTAGTTTAACTGATGTCTGTTAAACCTTGATGGCATAAAAATTATGCTAAATATTCATTTAACCAATCATTCTTCTTTTCAAACTAATGTGAAACCACTAGCTTCTTTAAAATTGCTAATATTTTCTGAAATATGAAGTGTTAGGCAGTTATCAGTGTAACAATATTTATAGACCTTAAGGTTGATTTGATGTGTATACACATTAAGTGAAATGAATTTCAACATTGCAGTGTGTCGCTTTCGTAATTGTAATTCCTCAAGTTTTTTTTAAACCCTCATCACTATTGGAAGAATAGAGAAGGGGCATTAAATGTTACCCCTGCCCACCCATCTGTCCATGTGATCTTCCATCCCTACACCCAAATGTTATCCCTGCCCTCCCATCTGTCCGTGTGATCTTCCATCCACACACACAAATGTTACCCATGCCCCCCCATCTGTCCATGTGATCTTCCATCCACACACACAAATGTTACCCATGCCCGCCCATCTGTCCATGTGATCTTCCATCCACACACACAAATGTTACCCATGCCCGCCCATCTGTCCGTGTGATCTTCCATCCCCACACACAAATGTTACCCCTGCCCTCCCATCTGTCAATGTGATCTTCCATCCCCACACACAAGTGTTACCTCTGCCCGCCCATATGTCCATGTGATTTTCCATCCGCACACACAAATGTTACCCCTGCCCTCCCATCAGTCCATGTAATCTTCCATCCTCACACACAAATGTTACCCCTGCCCATCCATTTGTCCATGTGATTTTCAATCCGCACACACAAAAAGGTTACCCCTGCCCTCCCATCTGTCCATGTGATCTTCCATCAGCACACACAAATGTTACCCCTGCCCTCCAATCTGTCCATGTGATCTTCCATCCCCACACACAAATGTTACCCCTGCCCTCCCATCTGTCCATGTCATATTCCATCCGCACATACAAATGTTACCCCTGCCCTCCCATTTGTCAATGTGATCTTCCATCTACACACACAAATGTTACCCCTGCCCTCCCATCTGTCCATGTGATCTTCCATCCCCACACATAAATGTTACCCCTGCCCTCCCGTCTGTTAATGTGATCTTCCATCCCCACACACAAATGTTACCCCTGCCCTCCCATCTGTCCATGTGATCTTCCATCCCCACACACAAATGTTATCCCTGCCCTCCTGTCTGTCCTTGTGATCTTCCATCCCCACACACAAATGTTGCCCCTGCCCTCCCATCTGTCCATGTGATCTTCCATCTACACACACAAATGTTACCCCTGCCCTCCCATCTGTCCATGTGATCTTCCATCCGCACACACAAATGTTACCCCTGCCCTCCAATCTGTCAATGTGATCTTCCATCCCCACACATAAATGTTACCCCTGCCCTCCCGTCTGTTAATGTGATCTTCCATCCCCACACACAAATGTTACCCCTGCCCTCCCATCTGTCCATGTGATCTTCCATCCCCACACACAAATGTTACCCCTGCCCTCCTGTCTGTCCATGTGATCTTCCATCCCCACACACAAATGTTACCCCTGCCCTCCCATCTGTCCATGTGGTCTTCCATCTGCACACACAAATGTTACCCCTGCCCTCCCATCTGTCCTTGTGATAATCCATCCCCACACACAAATGTCACCCCTGCCCTCCCATCTGTCCAGGTGATCTTCCATCTGCACACACAAATGTTACCCCTGCCCTCCCATCTGTCCATGTGATCTTCCATCCCCACACAAAAATGTTACCCCTGCCCTCCCATCTGCCCATGTGATCTTCCATCTGTACACACAAATGTTACCCCTGCCCGCCCATCTGTCAATATTATCTTCCATCTGCACACACAAATGTTACCCTTGCCCTCCCATCTGTCCATCTGATCTTCCATCCCCACACACAAATGTTACCCCTGCCCTAACATCTGTCCATGTGATCTTCCATCCGCACACACAAATGTTACCCCTGCCCTCCCATCTGTCCATGTGATCTTCCATCTGCACACACAAATGTTACCCCTGCCCTCCCGTCTGTCCTTGTGATCTTCCATCCCCACACACAAATGTTACCCCTGCCCTCCCGTCTGTCCATGTGATCTTCCATCCCCACACACAAATGTTACCCCTGCCCTCCCATCTGTCTATGTGATCTTCCATCCCCACACACAAATGTTACCCCTGCCCTCCCGTCTGTCTATGTGATCTTCCATCCGCACACACAAATGTTACCCCTGCCCTCCCATCTGTCCATGTGATCTTCCATCTGCACACACAAATGTTACCCCTGCCCTCCCGTCTGTCCTTGTGATATTCCATCCCCACACACAAATGTCACCCCTGCCCTCCCGTCTGTCCATGTGATCTTCCATCTGACACACAAATGTTACCCCTGCCCTCCCGTCTGTACTTTTGATATTCCATCCCCACACACAAATGTTACCCCTGCCCTCCTGTCTGTCCTTGTGATCTTCCATCTCCACACACAAATGTTACCCCTGCCCTCCTGTCTGTCCATGTGATCTTCGATCCCCACACACAAATGTTACCCTTGCCCTTCCGTCTGTCCATGTGATCTTCAATCCCCACACACAAATAATACCCCTGCCCTCCCGTCTGTCCTTGTGATCTTCCATCCCCACACACAAATGTTACCCCTGCCCTCCCATCTGTCCATATGATCTACCATCCCCACACACAAATGTTACCCCTGCCCTCCTGTCTGTCCTTGTGATATTCCATCTCCACACACAAATGTTACCCCTGCCCTCCCATCTGTCCATGTGATCTTCCATCCCCACACACAAATGTTACCCCTGCCCTCCCGTCTGTCTATGTGATCTTCCATCCCCACACACAAATGTTACCCCTGCCCTCACATCTGTCAATGTGATCTTCCATCCCCACACACAAATGTTACCCCTGCCCGTCCATTTGTCCATGTGATTTTCCAACTGCACACACAAATGTTACCCCTGTCCTCCCATCTGTCCATGTGATATTCCATCCGCACACACAAATGTTACCCCTGCCCTCCCATCTGTCCATGTGATCTTCCATGCCCACACACAAATGTAACCCCTGCCCTCCCGTCTGTCTATGTGATCTTCCATCCCCACACACAAATGTTACCCCTGCCCTCCCATCTGTCCATGTGATCTTCCATTCCCACCCACAAATGTTACCCCTGCCCTCCCGTCTGTCCTTGTGATCTTCCATCCCCACACACAAATGTTACCCCTGCCCTCCCGTCTGTCCATGTGATCTTCCATCCCCACACACAAATGTTACCCCTGCCCTCCCATCTGTCTATGTGATCTTCCATCCCCACACACAAATGTTACCCCTGCCCTCCTGTCTGTCTATGTGATCTTCCATCCGCACACACAAATGTTACCCCTGCCCTCCCATCTGTCCATGTGATCTTCCATCTGCACACACAAATGTTACCCCTGCCCTCCCGTCTGTCCTTGTGATATTCCATCCCCACACACAAATGTCACCCCTGCCCTCCCGTCTGTCCATGTGATCTTCCATCTGACACACAAATGTTACCCCTGCCCTCCCGTCTGTACTTTTGATATTCCATCCCCACACACAAATGTTACCCCTGCCCTCCTGTCTGTCCTTGTGATCTTCCATCTCCACACACAAATGTTACCCCTGCCCTCCTGTCTGTCCATGTGATCTTCGATCCCCACACACAAATGTTACCCTTGCCCTTCCGTCTGTCCATGTGATCTTCAATCCCCACACACAAATAATACCCCTGCCCTCCCGTCTGTCCTTGTGATCTTCCATCCCCACACACAAATGTTACCCCTGCCCTCCCATCTGTCCATATGATCTACCATCCCCACACACAAATGTTACCCCTGCCCTCCTGTCTGTCCTTGTGATATTCCATCTCCACACACAAATGTTACCCCTGCCCTCCCATCTGTCCATGTGATCTTCCATCCCCACACACAAATGTTACCCCTGCCCTCCCGTCTGTCTATGTGATCTTCCATCCCCACACACAAATGTTACCCCTGCCCTCACATCTGTCAATGTGATCTTCCATCCCCACACACAAATGTTACCCCTGCCCGTCCATTTGTCCATGTGATTTTCCAACTGCACACACAAATGTTACCCCTGTCCTCCCATCTGTCCATGTGATATTCCATCCGCACACACAAATGTTACCCCTGCCCTCCCATCTGTCCATGTGATCTTCCATGCCCACACACAAATGTAACCCCTGCCCTCCCGTCTGTCTATGTGATCTTCCATCCCCACACACAAATGTTACCCCTGCCCTCCCATCTGTCCATGTGATCTTCCATTCCCACCCACAAATGTTACCCCTGCCCTCCCGTCTGTCCTTGTGATCTTCCATCCCCACACACAAATGTTACCCCTGCCCTCCCGTCTGTCCATGTGATCTTCCATCCCCACACACAAATGTTACCCCTGCCCTCCCGTCTGTTTATGTGATCTTCCATCCCCACACACAAATGTTACCCCTGCCCTCCCATCTGTCCATGTGATCTTCCATCCCCACACACAAATGTTACCCCTGCCCTCCCATCTGTCCTTGTGATATTCCATCCCCACACACAAATGTCACCCCTGCCCTCCCGTCTGTCCAGGTGATCTTCCATCTGCACACACAAATGTTACCCCTGCCCTCCCATCTGTCCATGTGATCTTCCATCCCCACACACAAATGTTACCCCTGCCCGTCCATCTGTCCATGTGATCTTCCATCCACACACACAAATGTTACCCCTGCCCGCCCATCTGTCAATATTATCTTCCATCTGCACACACAAATGTTACACCTGCCCTCCCATCTGCCCATCTGATCTTCCATCCCCACACGCAAATGTTACCCCTGCCCTCCCATCTGTCCATGTGATCTTCCATCCGCACACACAAATGTTACCCCTGCCCTCCCATCTGTCCATGTGATCTTCCATCTGCACACACAAATGTTACCCCTGCCCTCCCGTCTGTCCTTGTGATCTTCCATCCCCACACACAAATGTTACCCCTGCCCTCCCATCTGTCCATGTGATCTTCCATCCCCACACACAAATGTTACCCCTGCCCTCCCATCTGTCTATGTGATCTTCCATCCCCACACACAAATGTTACCCCTGCCCTCCAGTCTGTCTATGTGATCTTCCATCCGAACACACAAATGTTACCCATGCCCTCCCATCTGTCCATGTGATCTTCCATCTGCACACACAAATGTTACCCCTGCCCTCCCATCTGTCCTTGTGATATTCCATCCCCACACACAAATGTCACCCCTGCCCTCCCGTCTGTCCATGTGATCTTCCTTCTGCACACACAAATGTTACCCCTGCCCTCCCATCTGTCCATGTGATTTTCCATCCCCACACACAGATGTTACCCCTGCCCTCCCATCTGTCCATGTGATCTTCCATCTGCACACACAAATGTTACCCCTGCCCGCCCATCTGTCAATATGATCTTCCATCTGTACACACAAATGTTACCCCTGCCCTCCCATCTGTCCATGTGATCTTCCATCTGCACACACAAATGTTACCCCTGCCCTCCTGTCTGTCCATGTGATCTTCCTTCAGCACACACAAATGTTACCCCTGCCCTCCCATCTGTCCATGTGATCTTCCATCCACACACACAAATGTTACCCCTGCCCTCCCATCTGTCAATGTGATCTTCCATCTGTACACACAAATGTTACCCCTGCCCTCCCATCTGTCTATGTAATCTTCCATCTGCACACACAAATGTTACCCCTGCCCTTCCATCTGTCCATGTGATCTTCCATCCCCACACACAAATGTTACCCCTGCCCTCCCATCTGTCCATGTGATCTTCCATCCCCACACACAAATGTTACCCCTGCCCTCCCATCTGTCTATGTGATCTTCCATCTGCACACACAAATGTTACCCCTGCCCTCCCATCTGTCCTTGTGATATTCCATCCCCACACACAAATGTCACCCCTGCCCTCCCGTCTGTCCATGTGATCTTCCGTCTGCACACACAAATGTTACCCCTGCCCGCCCATCTGTCCATGTGATCTTCCATCCCTACACACAAATGTTACCCCTGCCCGCCCATCTGTCCATGTGATCTTCCGTCTGCACACACAAATGTTTCCCCTGCCCTCCCATCTGTCCATGTGATCTTCCATCCCTACACACAAATGTTACCCCTGCCCGCCCATCTGTCAATGTGATCTTCCATCTGCACACACAAATGTTACCCCTGCCCTCCCATCTGTCAATGTGATCTTCCATCTGTACACACAAATGTTACCCCTGCCCTCCCATCTGTCTATGTAATCTTCCATCTGCACACACAAATGTTACCCCTGCCCTTCCATCTGTCCATGTGATCTTCCATCCCCACACACAAATGTTACCCCTGCCCTCCCATCTGTCCATGTGATCTTCCATCCCCACACACAAATGTTACCCCTGCCCTCCCATCTGTCTATGTGATCTTCCATCTGCACACACAAATGTTACCCCTGCCCTCCCATCTGTCCTTGTGATATTCCATCCCCACACACAAATGTCACCCCTGCCCTCCCGTCTGTCCATGTGATCTTCCGTCTGCACACACAAATGTTACCCCTGCCCGCCCATCTGTCCATGTGATCTTCCATCCCTACACACAAATGTTACCCCTGCCCGCCCATCTGTCCATGTGATCTTCCGTCTGCACACACAAATGTTTCCCCTGCCCTCCCATCTGTCCATGTGATCTTCCATCCCTACACACAAATGTTACCCCTGCCCGCCCATCTGTCAATGTGATCTTCCATCTGCACACACAAATGTTACCCCTGCCCTCCCATCTGTCCATGTGATCTTCCATCCCCACACACAAATGTTACCCCTGCCCTCCCATCTGTCCATGTCATATTCCATCCGCACACACAAATGTTACCCCTGCCCTCCCATCTGTCAATGTGATCTTCCATCTGCACACACAAATGTTACCCCTGCCCTCCCATCTGTCCATGTGATCTTCCATCCCAACACACAAATGTTACCCCTGCCCTCCCATCTGTCCATGTGATCTTCCATCCCAACACACAAATGTTACCCCTGCCCTCCCATCTGTCCATGTGATCTTCCATCCCTACACACAAATGTTACCCCTGCCCGCCCATCTGTCAATGTGATCTTCCATCTGCACACACAAATGTTACCCCTGCCCTCCCATCTGTCCATGTGATCTTCCATCCCCACACACAAATGTTACCCCTGCCCTCCCATCTGTCCATGTCATATTCCATCCGCACACACAAATGTTACCCCTGCCCTCCCATCTGTCAATGTGATCTTCCATCTGCACACACAAATGTTACCCCTGCCCTCCCATCTGTCCATGTGATCTTCCATCCCAACACACAAATGTTACCCCTGCCCTCCCATCTGTCCATGTGATCTTCCATCCCAACACACAAATGAATATTTAAGTGTCTAGGGTTCATAGTTAGAATTTTTTTCTGGACGGTTGAAAAACAGTTAAAAAAGATATGGCTTTTAAAACGCTTTTCATGTGGCTTAAATATCTTTTGTGTGGATAATTATCTGGGCACATAGAAACTTCTTAAGGTAGTTACTATCAAATTTTTTGACATCTGGTCTAAATTATCAAAAATCTGTATACACTTACACTATAAAGTATTAGTTTTCATTTTATCTTTGTTTTTAGCTCGACTTTTTGAAGAATATGAGAGCTATTCTACTCACCCGGGTGTCGATGTTGGCATCACACCTTGGTTAAAGTTCTGCATGCATGTCCATATCTCAGTTACCATTGCATGTATTGACTTAAAACTTTACAGAAGACTTCCCATTCTTCAGACCTACTACAATAACTAAGTTAGATAACTCTTGCATGAATATAATGCAAATAATTGCCCTTGTTTGACTTAGAAATTCTGGTTAAAGTTTTGCTTGCAAGTACCATCAAGTCCATATCTCACCAACCACATAATGTATTTGATTGAATCTTTACACAAGCCTTCCCAGTCATCAACCCTATTACAGTAACAAAGAAAGATAACACTTGCATGAATATAATACAAATTATTGCCCTTGTTTGACTTAGAATTTTTGGTTAAAGTTTTGCGTTTAAGAACTGTGAAGTTGATATCACACCAACCACTCAATGTATTAAAATGAAACTTTACATATGGCTTTGTAGTTATGAAACCAACTGAATTAATCAAGTGGGATAACTCTTGTCAGATATTTTTGCAAATTATGGCCTTTGTTTGACTTAGAAATTTTATAACTCAGCAGTCACTGCTATAATGTATTGGATTGAACTTCATACAATGTATTGCAGTTATAAGACCTACTTAATTTTGTCACTTTTGTAAGTCTCATAGCTCTTATTTGCTTGGATTTGTAACCAGTCTCAATCAAATTTGTACTTTTGTGACAAATGTTTGAATAGTTGAATATGCTGTCCCTCCGACAGCTCTTGTTTATCAATATAGTTCCGCAGAATCTAGGTAACAGTGCCTCCTAGTGGTACATGTTTTTCAGACAATTGTCGCCATTTTTTTCCTTTGATAATTTATGATAGATGTCAACAAATCTGATAGGAACGCCCCAAACTATCCTTGTTTGAAATTGGTTTCCGGTGAACAGCTACTGCAACTGGGTCTGTCTATTAGTAAGTATTTGGATATTTGGTGTGTAGCTGTACAAATATAAATCTCGTTAAAATCACATCAATTTTTAAGCTTCCAAACTCTATGCAGAGTAGATCTGACAGCATTGCATTTAAGGTCACCTCAGATTGACCTTTCATGTAAATAATATTCATAATATTCAGCCAATCAGATTAATTGTTACAATTCAGTTTGGTGATATTTACAACATGACGTAAATCAATACATTTTTACAAAGTGCTGTTTCCGGATGTTAATTCAGCCATATATATAGTTATCTTCCGATGTTGGTGTATAAATAAAAAAGTTCTGGTATTCTCCAGGATTACTATAATATGAAAATCATTTACATTTAACATGGGCGAAGCCATAATGTTTTCGTCTTACAACTATAGTTGTGTGATAATCACACATCATAATGGGATCCGTGCTAAATTTAGATTTTTTTCGGTCAAAATAGACATTTACTTTCTCTTTCAAAACCTTGAAAGCAGTGCTCTGATTGGCTGATGGAAAGGTCAACTCAGAGGTGACCTTCTATGCAACTCTGTATAGAGTATGGAAGTGTAAAGTTGATCAGATTTTGATAAGATTGTACAATTATAATACAGGCCACTGCTCAGTATTGGTCAATGTAGATGTTAAATTTAGAAGAGGAATTCAACCTAATTTTTGTAAAATTAACTAACATAGTGGGCTCTATGGCTAAATGTGGGCACACTTAAATAAGGGTCATTGTGACCCTCTTGTTTGGTACCTGGTAAGTTTGTAAAACATCTGTCAATTAAATAATTATCCAATCAAAATATCCTCTGTATGGTAAACCCCATGTATACATTTCCCATTGTTCTTGACTTATTCTGTTTATATTTTCTATACATAATTTCTTCATATTTACATTTACTTTTCTTATTATTTTATTGTCATGAAAAAATATTAATGCGAGACGCTATTGAAATTGTATTCTTTTTTTTTCTTTTTTTAAAAATAGCTTTAGTATGCGGGAATTAATGCTCAAAAGTTTGCAACAGAAATTGTCTTATGCTCCATAAGATAAATTCCTGATAATACAGCTTTTTAAACTTTGAATAAGTTTTAATTGCAAACATAATTTAAACAGAGGGTGGGGTTACACAGCACAGGTTTTTACTTAACTCTATAATGTACGCAAGGTTATGGTCTTATATTTGACCAAATGTACACTTCATATCAACATAAGTTACTTTATATAATAATATGAAATTCTTACTTTAAAAAAAAATACTAGAAGTACTTTAAATGACGATATGGAAGATTAAAACCATTTTCAAATCAAATGTCAAGGTCAGAATTTCAGATTAAAGGCTGTTTTTAATATGTTTATTTTAATTTTATTATTCACACTTTTTCTTTGCACTCTAGGTTCTCCGGTCACTAATTAAGGTGGGAGCTTACCATCTTTATATAACCACAGTTGTGGACTTGGGTAGTGTCCACATCACATGCCGAAGGTGGTGGGTTCGAACTTAAGCTCGGTCATACCAAGGACTTGAAAAATGGTACTAGAAGCTTCCTCACTTGGCGATCAGCATTTAGAGGATAGTTCTAGGTCTGGTCGACCAGGTGTCAGTAAATGTGATTGAGTGGGGTAGCATACCATGTGTCTGTGGCATGATACTCCAGTGTTTAAAATACTGTTTCAAGTAGACATCATCGCAATATAATTGTTGAAAGCCACACTAAACACCATACATTACTGTCTTTATAATCTTATCACTACCTCACAGTAAATGATCCTTTTTAATTTATTTCCATCGATGCAGTTCATCCTTATATTTCTCCAATTGGCCCATCAACTTTCTCAATTCCTAATTATTTGTCCCCACCCATTTTCAAGCCTTAATTACTTGTATCTCATTCTTCAACCCCTAATCACTTGTATCTCAGTTTTTCAAGCACCAATAATTTTGTCCACAATTTTTATGTCTCAAGTAGTTGTACTCTAAATACTTATCCCTCAAACCTTTCAAACCAACTTCTCCCTCAATTTTTTGAGACCTAATAATTTAGTCCTAATTATACTATAATCTCCAATGCTATTTTTAGTACTATTAACTTGTCCCTTAATCTTTCAAGCTCCAAAAACTAGTCTCTCATAATGTTTCAAGCCTCACCAATTACCACAATATGCAGAGCATGTGTTCCAGGGGTAGAGCATTGGACCTGATGATCACGGGGTTGTCTGTTTGATCCTGTACTTGTAACGTCCTTGAGCAGGACACTTTTTTTGTATGCTTAGTACTCGTCTTTCCAAAGACAGCTTTAAAAGTGATTTGTCTAAGTTTTAGTAACTTGTTTCACAATCAATGTAAATTTTAAAAATTACCACTACACATCTGCCTAAATAGATTTTCATTTCAACTTCTAAGGTCTCCCTATAATCATTGTTATAAAAGATAGTTTCATTTTAATGCTTTCTTACAAATAATGCTCTCGTTATGACCAGGTAGAGTTTAAGGATTCCTGAAAGGCATTTTAGGATATTTAGTGATTTTGGAATATTTTAAAGGATAGTTTCATTATAATGCGACCGCGGCGTGGTCTAGTGGTAGAGCGTCCGGCTCGCATGCGGAAGGTCATGGGTTCCATCCCCGGCCGATTCATACCAAAGACTTTAAAAATGGTACTAGAAGCTTCCTCGCTTGACGCTCAGCATTAGGAGGAGAGTTCTATGTCTGGTCGGCCCGGTGTCAGTATAATGTGACTGGGTGGGGTATCATACCATGTGTCTGCCGGATTCCTTAAAGGCAATTTTGGATATTTAGTGTAAATGATTAAAAAAAAATAATTCTCTTAATTTTATTTGATATTTTAAAAGTATATATACATGTATCATACTTCATTCTTCAAAGAAGGAAAGACGCTGGTGCTATTTTCCTAGCTACAAATGTAACAGCTCTGTGTTCAACCTAAAAGGTTTGCGATTGAATTTACATGTATTTCTGTTTTAACAAAATACTAGGATTTGATAGAAAAAAAATGTTTTATCATAACGATTGAAAATATTACTGTTTATTTATATTGTGTTGTAAAATACATAATCAAATCTCCTTGCTTGCAAATTAACTTGCATGCTAAGTATGAAAATATCGCTGGCTGCTTTACTGACAAGTTTCAAAAACTGTTGCCAAACATTTTGTATTGTTTGAATGAGAATTTAAATTACATTTCCTGAAATATTTTATAACAGAAATTTTGGGTAGGTTTAATGAAAAGGTTGGTATCCTTTTATTTATCAGGTCAAAGAAATCAACAAAACAACAAGCTAGTCAATAAATAATTTGTTAAAATACAATCAACTTCAAAAGGAACTTCAAAGTTTTGTTTCCTAAATACATTTTACATTGCAGATCCAATTTTGTTAAAAAATTCTATCTATGCTGAATTATGATCTGGGTATCATTTGCAACCATTTAATTGGTATTGTGTGTCCCTGCACGCAAACAACACACAACTATTGCAGGATTCGCCCACTTTTGGCCTATCATGAATTGCATTTGAAAAAATGTTGCACTCATGGTTACAACACTTGTTAAGTATAAAAAAAAACAAGTTAAAAAGACAACAACAACTATCAGATTGGCAGGCTTAACACAAGAGCGGAAGGCTTTCCCACAACATTATAAAAGTGTGAGCAGTGACCCATTCCATGCGTCAACAATGCGTGCAATGCATAGCAGCCTGTGGTAGCCACATGCAATATTGACTGAAAATTTAGTAAATTGGTTGTCACTTTTAAGATTGAATAAAGCAAAATGCTATGAATGAAATTTTGTTATGTTTTGGCATTTTATTGAAAATGAAATTATCTTGTGTGTAAATTTTCATTAATTTGCCTCTATTAACCTTTGGCATACAAGAGAAATAAAAAGTGTAAGGTTTTTTTTTGGAGTTGAATGTACATATTGTTTTTATTATGCCTTCCCGCTCCAGTGACATTTCTTGTTATTTCTTAGACTTGTTTACATACATGTATTGAGGACATTCTACCAAAGGTTAAGACTATTTCAGCTGATTATAACTTGAGATGATTAACCGAAATTAACAAAAACTGAATGACAAGTTGACACTCTTGTGTCTCCTAGTTGCTACTGGTATGTCGTCAACACATTGTCAACAAACACTGCTTGTTATAATCAATTCAATTTATTAGTTGATAATTTGGCAAGTGCATCATTGCACGAAATAGGTACAGGTAAAGCAGGTAAATATACCTCCAGATACAAAGTATATCAGGACAATATAGGAGTCGCGCTCATCTTTCACCACTTATTCAAATGGGAAAGTTATCAGTTACTTGCGGAAATAGGTATGTCAAGTACTGGTCAACCTTCCAGGATCCTAGGACCCATTTCCAGCAAGGTAAACAATTACTGGAATACACCCATTTCTGCAAGTAATTGATATTTTGCCACTTGAATCAGCGGTGAGAGATGAATGACTAAGAGACCTAATGTGTATCTGTCATCAATAAAACTGTGACTGGGTGGGTAGACAAGCTGATGACCTCTGGATTGATAGTCAGTCATGCTACTGACTGTGACTGGGTGGGTAGACAAACTGATGACCCCTGGATTGATAGTCAGACATGCTACTAACTGTGACTGGGTGGGTAGACAAGCTGATGATCCCTGGATTGATAGTCAGTCATGCTACTGACTGTGACCGGGTGGGTAGACAAACTGATGACCCCTGGATTGATAGTCAGTCATGCTACTGACTGTGACTGGGTGGGTAGACAAACTGATGACCACTGGATTGATAGTCAGTCATGCTACTGACTGTGACTGGGTGGGTAGACAAACTGATGACCCCTGGACTGATAGTCAGACATGCAATTACTGTGACTGGGTTGGTAGACGAGCTGATGACCCCTGGATTGATAGTCAGACATGCTACTAACTGTGACCGGGTGGGTAGACAAGCTGATGACCCCTGGATTGATAGTCAGACATGCAACTTACTGTGACTAGGTTGGCAGATGAGCTGATGACCCCTGGATTGATAGTCAGACATGCTACTATCTGTGACCAGGTGGGTAGACAAGCTGATGACCCCTGGATTGATAGTCAGTCATGCTGCTGACTCTGACTGGGTGGGTAGACGAGCTGATGACCCCTGGATTGATAGTCAGACATGCTCCTAACTGTGACCGGGAGGGTAGACAAGCTGATGACCCCTGGATTGATAGTCAGACATGCTACTGACTGTGACCGGGTGGGTAGACAAGCTGATGACCCCTGGATTGATAGTCAGACATGCAACTTGCTGTGACTAGGTTGGCAGATGAGCTGATGACCCCTGGATTGATAGTCAGACATGCTACTATCTGTGACCAGGTGGGTAGACGAGCTGATGACCCCTGGATTGATAGTCAGACATGCTACTGACTCTGACTGGGTGGGTAGACGAGCTGATGACCCTGGATTGATAATCAGACATGCTACTGACTGTGACTGGGTGGGTAGACGAGCTGATGACCCCTGGATTGATAGTCAGACATGCTACTAACTGTGACCGGGTGGGTAGACAAGCTGATGACCCTTGGATTGATAGTCAGACATGCTACTATCTGTGACCAGGTGGGTAGACGAGCTGATGACCCTTGGATTGAGTCAGACATGCTACTAACTGTGACCGGGTGGGTAGACAAGCTGATGACCCTTGGATTGATAGTCAGACATGCTACTAACTGTGACCGGGTGGGTAGACAAGGTGATGACCCTTGGATTGATAGTCAGACATACTACTGACTCTGACTGGGTGGGTAGACAAGCTGATGACCCCTGGATTGATAGTCAGTCATGCTACTGATTGTGACTGGGTGGGTAGACAAGCTGATGACCCCTGGATTGATAGTCAGTCATGCTACTGATTGTGACCGGGTGGGTAGACAAGCTGATGACCCCTGGATTGATAGTCAGACATACTACTGACTGTGAACGGGTGGGAAGACAAGCTGATGACCCCTGGATTGATAGTCAGACATGCTATTGATTGTGGGTGGGTGGGTAGGCAAGCTGATGACCCCTGGATTGATAGTCAGACATGCTACTAACTGTGATCGGGCGGGTAGACAAGCTGATGACCCCTGGATTGATAGTCAGACATGCTATTGATTGTGGGTGGGTGGGTAGACAAGCTGATGACCCCTGGATTGATAGTCAGACATGCTACTGACTGTGATCGGGTGGGTAGACAAGCTGATGACCCCTGGATTGATAGTCAGACATGCTACTGACTGTGACCGGGTGGGTAGACAAGCTGATGACCCCTGGATTGATAGTCAGACATGCTACTAACTGTGACCGGGTTGGTAGACAAGCTGATGACCCTTGGATTGATAGTCAGACATGCTACTGACTCTGACTGGGTGGGTAGACGAGCTGATGACCCCTGGATTGATAGTCAGACATACTACTGACTGTGACCAGGTGGGTAGACGAGCTGATGACCCTTGGATTGATAGTCAGACATGCTACTATCTGTGACCAGGTGGGTAGACGAGCTGATGACCCTTGGATTGATAGTCAGACATACTACTATCTGTGACCAGGTGGGTAGACGAGCTGATGACCCTTGGATTGATAGTCAGACATGCTACTGACTCTGACTGGGTGGGTAGACGAGCTGATGAACCCTGGATTGATAGTCAGACATGCTACTAACTGTGACTGGGTGGGTAGACAAGCTGATGACCCCTGGATTGATAGTCAGACATGCTACTGACTCTGACTGGGTGGGTAGACGAGCTGATGACCCTGGATTGATAATCAGACATGCTACTGACTGTGACTGGGTGGGTAGACGAGCTGATGACCCCTGGATTGATAGTCAGACATGCTACTAACTGTGACCGGGTGGGTAGACAAGCTGATGACCCTTGGATTGATAGTCAGACATGCTACTATCTGTGACCAGGTGGGTAGACGAGCTGATGACCCTTGGATTGATAGTCAGACATGCTACTGACTCTGACTGGGTGGGTAGACGAGCTGATGACCCCTGGATTGATAGTCAGACATGCTACTAACTGTGACTGGGTGGGTAGACAAGCTGATGACCCCTGGATTGATAGTCAGACATGCTACTGACTCTGACTGGGTGGGTAGACGAGCTGATGACCCTGGATTGATAATCAGACATGCTACTGACTCTGACTGGGTGGGTAGACGAGCTGATGACCCCTGGATTGATAGTCAGACATGCTACTAACTGTGACTGGGTGGGTAGACAAGCTGATGACCCCTGGATTGATAGTCAGACATGCTACTGACTCTGACTGGGTGGGTAGACGAGCTGATGACCCTGGATTGATAATCAGACATGCTACTGACTGTGACTGGGTGGGTAGACGAGCTGATGACCCCTGGATTGATAGTCAGACATGCTACTAACTGTGACCGGGTGGGTAGACAAGCTGATGACCCTTGGATTGATAGTCAGACATGCTACTAACTGTGACTGGGTGGGTAGACAAGCTGATGACCCCTGGATTGATAGTCAGACATGCTACTGACTCTGACTGGGTGGGTAGACGAGCTGATGACCCTGGATTGATAGTCAGACATACTACTGACTCTGACTGGGTGGGTAGACGAGCTGATGACCCCTGGATTGATAGTCAGACATGCTACTAACTGTGACCGGGTGGGTAGACAAGCTGATGACCCTTGGATTGATAGTCAGACATACTACTGACTCTGACTGGGTGGGTAGACGAGCTGATGACCCCTGGATTGATAGTCAGACATGCTACTGACTGTGACCGGGTGGGTAGACGAGCTGATGACCCTTGGATTGATAGTCAGACATACTACTATCTGTGACCAGGTGGGTAGACAAGCTGATGACCCTTGGATTGATAGTCAGACATACTACTGACTCTGACTGGGTGGGTAGATGAGCTGATGACCCCTGGATTGATAGTCAGACATGCTACTAACTGTGACCGGGTGGGTAGACGAGCTGATGACCCTTGGATTGATAGTCAGACATACTACTATCTGTGACCAGGTGGGTAGACGAGCTGATGACCCTTGGATTGATAGTCAGACATACTACTGACTCTGACTGGGTGGGTAGACGAGCTGATGACCCCTGGATTGATAGTCAGACATGCTACTAACTGTGACCGGGTGGGTAGACGAGCTGATGACCCTTGGATTGATAGTCAGACATACTACTGACTCTGACTGGGTGGGTAGACGAGCTGATGACCCCTGGATTGATAGTCAGACATGCTACTAACTGTGACTGGGTGGGTAGACAAGCTGATGATCCCTGGATTGATAGTCAGTCATGCTACTGACTGTGACCGGGTGGGTAGACAAACTGATGACCCCTGGATTGATAGTCAGTCATGCTACTAACTGTGACCGGGTGGGTAGACAAGCTGATGACCCCTGGATTGATAGTCAGACATGCTACTAAATGTGACTGGGTGGGTAGACAAGCTGATGACCCCTGGATTGATAGTCAGACATGCTACTAACTGTGACCGGGTGGGTAGACAAGCTGATGACCCCTGGATTGATAGTCAGACATACTACTAACTGAGCTAACCAGGTCCTGCAAATAAGATAACATTTGTTTTGTATGTGAGTTGCATTGCTGGGGAATAGCTGGTGTGTGTTTATAACTAATGTATAGCTTTTCTTTACAGGTGTGTGTTACATATTATATTTACATTCTATTAATTATGAGTCCTGTTTCTGTAGGACTCTGAGAGGCGGGGCAGCAGGGGCAGTGTGTTTGGTACCCTAGGTATAAACGAGGGGCACCAACCCCAGAGGAGGGCCAGCTTCCAGGCGTTGGGTGAAAGTATGGTATGTGCTGTGTGCCTTATGTTTAATACTTGTACAAAATGTTCGGATTTTGAAGGGTCAGCACAACACTGTTCTATCTACATATAAACAAACAAGGAAATAGAGCAGTGTTGCGCTGAACCATTGACATGGTGATTGTGACTTTGCATCTTATTTAAGACATGGTCATTATTTGGGCAGCAATTAGATTGGTAAAAAGGACAGTTGCATAGCATATCCAAACTTGAGACATAGTTTTTGACCCAATACTAATATTTTACATTTTTTCTTGTGTTGATGCTACGTCTATATACATTTATGGGTTCATAGATTTACATATTGGCATAAATATTGTGAGTGATCGGAGGAGGAGGATGTTTGCCTGGTCTTTCTAAGAATTGACAAAATTTGTTACGTATTTCTGGTATTTACATACTACTGGTATTTTGATTTTTTTAAGAAATTAATTTTCTGGCTGAGAGCAATCAATAGATAACTTAAATGTCTAATTAGAAAGGTGGCAGTGGATATTGTTCACCGGTGTAAAACAAATTGTTAACTGACACTTACATGTCTAATTACAAGAATGACAGCGGATATTGTCAACCTGTATTAAACATTATTAACTGAGACACTTAAATGTCTTATTGTGAAGGCGACAGTTGATATTGTCAACCTGTATAAATCATTATTAACTGAGACACTTAAATGTCTTCTTGTGAAGGCGACAGTTGATATTGTCAACCTGTGTAAAAAACATTGTTAACTGTGACACTTAAATGTCTAATTGTGAAGGCGACAGTTGATATTGTTAGCCTGTGTAAATCATTGCTAGCTGAGACACTTAAATGTCTTATTGTGAAGGCGACAGGTGATATTGTCAACCTGTGTAAAAAAAAATGTTAACTGGGACACTTAAATGTCTATTTGTGAAGGCGACAGTGGATATTGTCAACCTATGTAAAAAAAAAATGTTAACTGAAACACTTAAATGTGTAATTGTGAAGGTGACTGGATATTGTTAGCCTGTGTAAATCATTTCTAACTGAGACACTTAAATGTCTAATTACAAGGGTGACAGTGGATATTGTCAACCTGTGTAAAAAAAACATTGTTAACTGAGACACTTAAATGTCTAATTACAAGGGTGACAGCGGATATTGTCAACCTGTGTAAAAAAAACATTGTTAGCTGAGACACTTAAATGTCTAATTACAAGGGTTACAGTGGAAATTGTCAACCTGTGTAAAAAAAACATTGTTAACTGAGACACTAAAATGTCTAACTGTGAAGGCGACAGTGGATATTTTCAACCTGTGGTAAAGGTTATTAACCAAGACTTGTTTTAATGTTACTCAGGATTGTCAACACCCACTGTCGCCTTCAAGACACTGTCAAATGAAAAGGAAAACACTGTCATCTTTGTCATCACAAGGTGATATAACTATTTTTTGTTTCAGATGCAGCTTTTCTCCAATAAATAACACATGTCGAAAACAGATGTGTATGTGTGTGATGAAGACTATACTCCAAAAGATAACACGTGGAATACAGAGTTATGTGTGTGATGAAGACTATACTCCAAAAGATAACACATGTGGAATACAGAGTTATGTGTGTGATGAAAACTATACTCCAAAAGATAACACATGTGGAAAACAGTTATGTGTGTGATGAAGACTATACTCCAATTGATAACACATGTAGAATACAGTTGTATGTGTGTGATGAAGACTTTACTCCAATAGATAACACATTTGAAATACAGATGTATGTGTGTGAAGAAGACTATACTCCAATAGATAACACATGTAGAATACAGTTTTATGTGTGTGATGAAGACTTTACTCCAATAGATAACACAAGTGAAATACAGTTGTATGGGTGTGATCAAGACTATACTCCAATAGATAACACATGTGGAATATAGTTGTATGTGTGTTAAAAAGACTTTACTCCAATAGATAACACATGTGGAATACAGTTGTATGTGTGTGAAGACGACTTTACTCCAATAGATAACACTTGTGGAATACAGTTATATGTGTGTGATGAAGACTATACTCCAATAGATAACACATGTGGAATATAGTTGTATGTGTGTGAAGAAGACTATACAGTGGTATATGTGTGAAGAAGACTATACTCCAATAGATAACACATGTGGAATACAGCTGTATGTGTGTGAAGAAGACTTAACTCCAATAGATACCACATGTGGAATATAGTTGTATGTGTGTGAGGAAGACAATATAGTTGTGTGTGTGAAGAAGACTATACTCCAATAGATAACACATGTGGAATACAGTTATATGTGTGTGAAGAAGACTTTACTCCAATAGATAACACATGTGGAATACAGTTGTTTGTGTGTGATGAAGACTATACTCCAATAGATAACACATGTGGAATACAGTTGTTTGTGTGTGGTGAAGACTATACTCCAATAGATAACACATGTGGAATATAGTTGTATGTGTGTGAAGAAGACTTTACTCCAATAGATAACACTTGTGGAATACAGTTGTATGTGTGTGATGAAGACTATACTCCAATAGATAACACATGTGGAATATAGTTGTATGTGTGTGATGAGGACTATACTCCAATAGATAACACTTGTGGAATACAGATGTATGTGTGTGATGAAGACTATACTCCAATAGATAACACATGTGGAATACAGATGTATGTGTGTGATGAAAACTATACTCCAATAGATAACACATGTGGAATACAGATGTATGTGTGTGATGAAGACTATACTCCAATAGATAACACTTGTGGAATACAGTTGTATGTGTGTGAGGAAGACTATACTCCAATAGATAACACTTGTGGAATACAGATGTATGTGTGTGATGAAGATTATACTCCAATAGATAACACATGTGGAATACAGATGTATGTGTGTGATGAAAACTATACTCTAATAGATAACATATGTGGAATACAGTTGTATGTGTGTGAAGACGACTTTACTCCAATAGATAACACTTGTGGAATACAGTTGTATGTGTGTGATGAAGACTATACTCCAATAGATAACACATGTGGAATACAGTTATATGTGTGTGATCAAGACTATACTCCAATAGATAACAAAAGTGAAATACAGTTGTATGTGTGTGAAGAAGACTATACTCCAATAGATAACACATGTGGAATACAGATGTATGTGTGTGATGAAGACTATACTCCAATAGATAACATATGTGGAATACAGTCGATGTGTGTGATGAAGATTTTTCCAACTATATTATCAGATATATTTGTGTTGATGTGTACATGACTAAAAGAAAATGCTTTGGTTTTAGATATTTAGTTGTTTATTCATTTGAAAAAATTAATATACCCAAAATACATTATCTGTGGTAATCTAGATACCTGTGATTTCATGTTGACAGATGTATTTGTATGTGAACAGCTGTTTTTTTGTATCTAAACAGCTGTATTTCTACTCGGACACATACGTGTGTATGTTAACAGCTAATTTTTTCTCTATCCCATACAATTGTATGCAAACAGTGGTATATTTACTCTGTCCCATACATTTGTATGCAAACAGCAGTATATTTACTCTGTCCCATACAATTGTATGCAAACAGTAGTATATTTACTCTGTTCCATACATTTGTATGCAAACAGCAGTAAATTTATTCTGTCCCATTTGTATGCAAACAGCAGTATATTTACTCTGTCCCATACATTTGTATGCAAACAGCAGTATATTTATTCTGTACCATACATTTGTATGCAAACAGAAGTATATTTGTTCTGTCCCATACATTTGTATGCAAACAGTGGTATATTTACTCTGTCCCATACATTTGTATGCAAACAGCTGTCTTTATAATCTGACACAAACATTTGTATGCTTTGTAATTTGACATACATTTGTATGATTTATAATCTGACACATGCATATGTATCTTAAGAGCTGTATTTGTACTCTGACACATACCTTTGTGTGTGAACAGCTGTATGTGAAGTTTTTACTCATACATTTGTATGTGAACAGCTGTACTCTGACACATACGTTTGTGTGTGAACAGCTGTATGTGAAGTTTTTACTCATACATTTGTATGTGAACAGCTGTACTCTGACACATACGTTTGTGTGTGGACAGCTGTATGTGTAGTTTTTACTCATACATTTGTATGTGAACAGCTGTATGTGTAGTCTTGACTCATACATTCTTATGATGACAAAAGTCTAAAATTGTATGTTCCATGATTGTGTTAGTTGATACATATATTTGTGTTGTTGACAAAAGTTGTATATTTATATGTGTAAGTTGATGCATTTCATTTGTGTGTTGACAAATATCTTCGTTTGGTGACATGTGTAAGTAAGTTGACATGCTTGTATGTTGGCATCACTTTGTGTGTTGACATATGTTTTGACATCTGCATTTGTATGTTGACACATACAAGCATTTGTGTTTAAGAATAAATTTTGTATGTCGACACACATTTTGCATATGCTCATTTGTGTTGTGCATCTGTATGTAGATGAGTGTTTGTACACTTTGTATGTATATGAGTTTGTGTTTGTATGTACTTATATAGGTGACTGTATTTACATTTTGTATGTATATATGAGAGTTTGTTTGCATAAATTGTTAAAAGTTTTGTATTGTACATGTATGTAAAAATGAGTCTGTGGTAATGCGAGCACATTTTATATGTATTTTTATGTATGTGTACCAGTATATGTTAATATTGTGTCTGTTTATGTATACTGACATACTGTATTGTTTTCCCTGATTACCTATTAATTTGCTGTGATAGTATATTTAAACCTTTGTTGTTTAGTTTAGTCAGAATACCTGAGTATATAGGAAACAGTCATTTTTGTAAACATTCAAAACTGTCTTCAGACACAATATTGTATTTACTTTCTATTTAATTTCTGCATTTAGTTGAGAGAATAAAAGACATTTTGTGTAATTATAGTTTAGATAAAAGTGTCACAAGTATGTATCTAGTCATGGCACTGAAGCTGACAGAGAAAAAGCGTCTAGCCTACACTTTTTAAAACAGTTTTGTGGCATACTCAGTTGTAAACAGCAGACATACACATTTGTATTGACATTCATTATTGTTGTAAACAATTTTTTTTTTTAAATTAGCTAAAAACATATTTTTCCAATGTATTATGCCTATACTCACTGACCCCATATTGACAAAATGATATCTATTTAAACATGTCAAAATAATATATTGAAAAAGGATTTCCTAGCTTGAGCTACGCATCCAGCCAGGTAAGACTAAAATAGATGTCCAGCTTAAAATTGCAGTGTATTTTGGGGACATATTAAACGAGGCACATGATTTTAGTAAAAAATGTTCCACCTCAGAAAAAGTCTGAATGATGATGCAAAGGTCGTCAAGCAGTATTTAATTGCTGTCTATTGTTAGAATGGGAATTTCATTTCAAGTTGACTGCTCCAATTTAAATATCGATTTTGTCAGATTTTCTTTTTGATGATAATGGAATACTTTTTTTCCATTTCAATAATTATTCTATTTTTTAAGATATTTATTGCATTTTATACCGATATACTACCTTTAAATGGCTATGATGCATCTGATTTTTGTCAATGAACGTAATACATGTAATAGAATACAAATTATTCTGATTTGCAAATCCTCTAAAACACGACAAAAATGATATATTAATCAGAGTAATTTAACTAAATGGAATCCCAATTCTAAAAATAAACATAGTGCACGCACAGTTTCACAATCTTTTGTCATTTGGACTTTCTAAGACAAACCAGGGTTGATAAAGATGGGCAATAAAGCAGATCAAATTGAGATTTTTCTTCTAATATATTTTGATGTTATTTCCTTATACATGTACCACCATGCCCTAATATTTCATGTACAAAACCAGTGTCATTGGTGTTATTCAAACTTCTATTGGATGTTGTATTTGCAGAAAGAATAGCCTTAGATATTTGGCGAATAAAGTTGAATCATAAGAATGTGATATTGTATGATAATATAAAACTGTACACTGACTTGGCACACTTTTTCCTAGATTCAATTTAGAAGGCAGAAATTATGCTTATTCCGGTATTTTAAACATCATTGTTATAACCACAGAACTCTGGACTGTTTTATACCCCCACAATTGAAAGAAAAGTGATGAATGGGACATTAAGTGTTACAAATGTCTGTTTGTCCGTCCGAGGTAAAAAAATTGGTTTCCAATCATTAACGTACTTCTTAAGGGATCTAAGGTTTATATTAAGTGTGTAGCCGGGTACCTGTATATGAAAACTTACAGGTCAAGTTCAATTTTTGTCAGCATTTCCAATCGGTAGCAGGGTATTGTCGATATGAAGTGTTTTAATTTTGATGTGAATGATGATAGTGAATCAAAAATGAGTCTTTTTTATGGCACCATTTTTTCTTTTTTTTAATACACTGAATTCTATTTACTTGTTGCACTTTAGAACATTTTTTAACTTTGTAATTTTTATAATTATATAATAGCATGTAATGCTTGCTGGGGCCAAAATTTAATACATTTTTTTTTTACGTTTAAATCGATTTCTGATTACTTGTTGCACTTAAGAAATTTATTAACTGTGTAATTTTTAAATTTTATATAAGCATTTGCTGCTTGTTTGAGCCAAACATTAATATTTTGTAATTGTGTGCCAAAGTCTGTTTCTTCACTTCATTTTCACCTTGTTTAAAGGCAGTTTGTCAAGAAAAAAATGCTATAAAAAAATAAAGTTTAAAATGAATATAAATCATAAACAATTATTTATAACTTGAATAAGAAATAATTTGGCTTTTAACGTTTAGAACCACAATAACATTTCCCATAGGGTTCCATAGTATCATTTATATCCAAAACACAGTGAAAATATAAAATCTGCAGCATGTATCTGGGCTCAGATTCTTCACTGGTTCAAGATATGCAGTTATAAAAAAGCATACCTCAACCAGATTTTTTTTTAAAATTCAATGCTTTTGTGAGACCTATCAATTTCCAGTGTAATAATATGTCAACTATTCGCCAACGATGCGGCTCGAACCAACAATTCTGAAAATGACACAGAATTGTCCAGAAAGCTGGTATCAGCATCAAATTTTCAGTGGTGATTTCTAAAATACTGACCATTTAACTCATGCTAGGAAAAAAATAATTTGCTGGAGTACAAAGCCCTGAAAAAAAGAAGAAAAAGCAAACTTAAGTTTTATTTCTACCTCTTTCATCTGTAGGTCCGGAGTACTCAAGGATGATAATATGGATGTGATTCCTTAAAACCACCAAAATGTGACAAAAAAAGATTTTTCATAGGATTAGTAAAATTGAATCATTACCACGTCGGACTATATTAGGTTAACCAAATTGGACAATATGTAGTAAACCAAAGTGATATAGAAACAGTGTTAAATTGATTGTGATCCATTTTGTACATCCCAAAATGCATTGGAATTTTAGCGGAAATGTTATTTTAGTCCAACTTGGGCCATAGGCAATACCTATATGATATAGTGGGGAAAATGTTTTTCACCAATTCTAAGATGGTGAAAAAACTGACATACTGCCTTTAAAGTCCCATTGTCTCTGACAATATATCAAAGTCCCTGTAGCATGTAGCAATAACATAATTCTACTATTAATACATTGTTCAATTTTAATATCAACTTTTCATGTATTACATCTGTCAGTTTATTTTATGTTCTAATTCCTTTTTAATGATTTTGCTACAAATGGTACAATTATGTTTGTGCATGTGTTTTGTCTTCTTGTAGCATCAGTAGTTTAGTTCTATAACAGCCTTCAGCTAATCCCTGGGATCCACCAGACAGTCAACCAGGCTTCTGTTTCATCAACAGTTTACTTAATTTTGACTGGTAATTTATTTGTTATATAATACTGGAACCAGTCCAAAATCATGATCGCCTGGCTGCTTTCCTTAAATTTAATTTTTTAAGTATTTAAATACTTGTTGGTGGAACAGGAGCCAGAACCTGACTCACCTTACTTCTTCCAGTCGCCGACTTCTCATCTTCACAGATTCAGATGCCCTAGAATCATCAATCTTCCTAGAGTTGTTGCCGGGCTGGTATTCTAACTCATGAACCCTGGATTGAGTCAGATGCCTGACTGACTGAGATAACCAGGTCCTTTAATATCATGATTTCAGTGTTCTTGGTGATCTTGTATCAAGGTTTAGGTTGTGGGTTTGAGCCCAGTTTAATCCAAATACTTTATGTGTTGCCAACAACATGACTGTAATGTGTTAAAAAGGGTATTAAACTATTATAAAAACTCATATAGGATTATTTAAACATTAAGCATTGTTTTTTTTGCTTTTGGTTTAATTTTGTATTAAATTATGTATGTTACTATGGATATTTATGCATTTAGGTATGTACATATAAACAATGTATTACTCATTGTGAATGTTGATTTTTTAAATAAATTTATTAAGTAAAAACAAAATTCTCTGAGACACCTATCAGGGGTTCTGTATAGGGTCTCAGAGGGCAGGTCCAAAGTGTTCCGATTCTACAACATGTACATATAATATATGTTTATATAACAATGTTTTTGATACCCATTATATGTGTTTCCCCATTGTTGTGATATTCTAGAAAGAAATAAAAAATGACAGAATGAAATGAAGATGTGCTTATGTTAAATCTCGGTACCAACTTGTGTTTATTTCTAAGACAGTAACTTGTGTTACTTATTTTTACTACATAAGTAATGTTCACTGAGATGTGTTCATCAATGTGTTCACACCTCATTTTCAGGTATATTTTTTGGAAAACGAGAAACAGTGTGATGTGATGCAAGATATGGGGACACAGTTGTGTACAAGATAACAAATTTGAGTGCTTCCACATACATGACTGTACCAATCAACCTAGTACAAAAATGTTAATAAATTTACAAAGCAAGTAGATTTCTATATTCAAACAGGTACAGTAAAACACAACAAAGTCGTATTCAATTGTGTATTTTTCATTATAAGTAAAATCCATTAAATAAAGATATTAAAAGAAATATATTCAAAAACGTAAATGATAATCTAAATTAAGCTGACCTCAGGAGTTGAAAGTTTTTTCCAAAATGGATAAAGGAAAATAAGTGTAAAGGAAAATAAGTTAAAAAATATTATACAAAGTGAATATATCTCATTTGCTTTAATTAAAACTTTATTGTGCTTTATAGAATTTATTTAATGTTTTAAGAAACAAACTGTTTATATACTAGCTTTCTTAGACAGTAAGGATTTCTGTTTTGATAAGTTTTAATGGGAAGTATTTTTATTAAAGAAATTATCTCCCTTTTTTCAGTAATTTATAATTTAGATATCAAAAATAAAAGATAAGGTTTGTTTAAATCAAATTTAATATCATGTACAATTAAAAAGCAATTTAAAAAATGGCTGAATGTAATAAAAAATATAGCTTAAAATGCATGTGTATTGATTTAATTTCTGATAATTTAAGATTTCACCAATAAACAAACTAAATTCATGTTTGTACAAAAACAAAAACTTAAACCATTACTTGAAGTGTCCAAAAAACGCCATACCTAAATAATTAACATAGTAGATCCTGATTATATAGGGTTGATCTATAAATTAATTATCCTGCAGTAGTGGAATTTACAGTTTGTTCAATGTCATGTTGCTGTAGTCTGTCTGCTTCTTCATTTTCGGCTTCCACTGCAATCAAACCTGCAAAATGAAGATAAATTTTATCTTCCTGATTTTAATTTAAAAAATCGACAGTATTTCATGTGAAAAGATATTAGTCATTTAAAGTGCATTTGATTTGGAAACACATTTCAATTTCAACAACTTTTGTTTGTACAACCTTTTTTTTTTTTAAAGTATCGTAAGAAAATAATCAATTAATAGTTTTATATGAAATTTTTTTATCAATAAAAACAACCCTGAACTATAGAAATAAGGCATGTGATGTTGATTAAAAATAAAGCTTCTATCAATTATATTTATTTTCCACTTTTGATGTAGTTTACATTGTTTGGCTCTTTGTTATTAAATTCATCTGACATTCCATTTAAATATGATATTTATTTTCCAAAAGCATAAATTAGATGTTTATTTTATTTAATAAATGAGTCAATGGTGATGTGGTTTACATTGTTTGGCTCTTTGTCAACTTTGTCTCAATAAAATGAACTGAAGGAATAAAAAATTATCTAAACACCTAAATTTTTGTGTTTGTACAGATACACGTTCAAAATGATTGATCTATTTTAATAAATGTAACTGACCCGCATATTACAAACTTGAAAAGGTTCTCAAATCATAATGCACACTAATAATAGTAGTAAGACTATGTTAACAAGGTTACCAATACTCTATCTATTATAATGCAAGGGCCATAACTCATTAATATTTTGACAAATTTAAAAACTTTATTTAGATAACTGCCTTATTATAAATATTCAGATTTATTTCAAAAACTTGTCCAAGGTAGCTGTATGGTATGGGTATTTACTTTGAGAATATGTTTTGGAAATTTCAAATAAAAAATGTGGGTGCTAAAATGCACACAGTATAAAAAAAAAAGTGTAAATATTGATGATTCAAGGGCAATAACTCTGACATTTTAATATGAATTGAGCAGTTCAAAAATTTTGATAAATAAAGATCCATTGAAAAGTGCAAAAAAACTAAAAAGTAATGAATGACTGACGACAGATACAGGGTGATCATAATAGCTCACTTTGAGCTAATCTCAAGTAAGCTTGAAAATTATGAAATTCTACATACTGCATAAATCCAAATAAATAGCCATTTTGGTCAAAATATCTTTTGAGAAAATATTTCAGTTACTTGCAGAAGACGACTGGTTCTTCTGCAATTCACTCCACTAATAAAACTTAAAGCCATATATACAACGTGTTACTGCGTAGTGAATATAATGGACAACACTATAATCCAGTCATTTTGATATGTGGATGATATTTAAAGCATCAAATCTTAATTTTTCATGTTTTAATTTACCTGGAATCTATAAAATGCATCAGCAGCAGCAGATTTATGGTAGTCATCAACTCCCAAGATGAATTCCTTGTGCACCATCCTTGCTAAAGAAATGTGCTGCAAAAAATACCAATATCCTGTAAAATCGTGTATAATTGAGTAACAAATGGATTTGAAAGTTAATAGCTGTGCCCCTTGGAAGTTGTCTTATTTTCATGCATATAATTTTTATCTTAATTTAATAGTTATTTGAAATCATTAAAATCCCGAATATATCAAACTTGAAATAGAAAAATTAGAATGATGCATTTAATTTTTAGATATCGAGAATGTACATCTTATAACACTCCTGCATGTTCAAGTGGTGTACTGCGTGCGTAAATCATTTTAAGTTTGATGGGACCTGGTACATAGCTCCGTTGTTTTATGTTTAGCATTTTTTTTTTTATAAACATTGATTATTAAAAACATGTAGATATAATATTCAAAGCTAAATGAGACAAGATATTGTATCGGAACTATGTACAGATGAAAGTTTATGTTTAAAAAGCACGTACATTTACAAGACGCAGTTCTTTTTTAGAAAAATGCCTCGTGTACAACGTATTTATAATTTATAATGGCTGATAGAAAGGTTCATAATAGCCTAAACATTCAGTTTAAAGTGTTTAGCAATGCCTTTTGTTGAAATAAAAATAAAATATGTTTTCTGTATTGATAATTTTAAGCCTTTTTTTTTTTTTTTTTTTAAAAGAAAAAATTGCAAATAAAAACCTCAAGTACTGGTTAACTTTCCAGGATCCCATGAAAGAGTGGTTAGGTTAACTGATACTCTGTAAGCTTTCAATGACATAAAATGATGCTAAACATTCAAACAAACAAACTTCTTTCTTCAAGAAGTCGCAGCAGTCCCAGCTACCAGTTTTCCATTCAACCATCTTGTCTGTATCATCATGTTACCACTAGGAACCAACCTGATACTATCACACTCCCGCTGGGCACCAAACATAATTAGATTAATATCTGGCAAGTGTCATCTTTATACAAACACAAGGTCATGCTAACAATGTATGAAAACCATATCCAAAAGTCACAGAACAAAGGAAATAAGGGGGGGGGGGGGGGGGGGGGGGATATTGAAAAATCCGAAGAACTGCACAACACAATTATTCAGTGAAAGTGTTTTCTTTACCAAAATACTGGCATGTAGTGGCTGTTCATTTTTGCTCGGTGGTTAAGTACCCTGCGAGTGTTTGGGTCTCTGAGCTTCGAATCCCATATCAGACATCTCGTTTTCTTTGAATTTTTACAACTGCATAGAATTAAGCGCACCAGCATTTAAAATCGTATCCTATAAGTTATAAATCAGACGGATTATGGCTTAACAGCAGCTGACCATTATTATATGGAAGTCGTTGATTCATCAACAATCAAACAAGGCGGATAATAAAAGTATAGGCTCATCTGGTTCTTAATCGTGGGAGCCCACAAATACAAGAATAGTGCAGAAAGACTGAATAGGGAACAGAGAAATGTATTACTCACCATCAGGTGCTCTGTTCTGTGCTGTTACCAAGTATCGCAAAGCCTACCAAACACAGCCAAAGTGGAAGTTTCTTACCAATATGCAGAGCAATTCATGAAAATGTAATACTGATATAATTTCCGACTTAGCAAATTTAGCAAATGTGGCTCGTTCAACCAAATTCATAACTTTTCGGAGCGGGGAGCTGTCTTTGAATAATGCATTTTTACCTGTAATACATTTTACCTATGAAGGTGTTAACTAAGAAACATTCGTTTAAAAGCATGGGAATATCATTTCTGAGGCCATCTCAGGGGGGGGGGGGGTCCCTGTTCCCTGCATCTCTTAAAGTAATCCTAGTTATCTAGATCTCCAGAAGTTTTAAACATAGTTCCCTGAAAGTACCAAATAGTGTTCCCTTAAGTAAAACATCTACTATAGTCTTCTCTATTATTATTTACACATCATCATAATAAGCAAAATCCTTCTTTCCCTTGTCCCTTGTCAGATCAGGCTCACCCTCCACATCTCTATGTCAATCGTCTTGACAAGGGCTGTTTGAATATGTATGGAATGTTTGTCGTCAAGTTCAATGAAGTCATGTTTTACATCACTAGAGAGGACACATCAGGTTAAAAGTGCAAATTTGACCCTGGGATCCTGACTTCTACAACCTTTTCAGAAGACCCCCATAGTAACAATACTTCATGTCAAATATCTAATGGCTTGAATTTTCATAGAAAAGTGTGTTTTTTTTAAGTTTCCTTAAACATGTGCTTGTAAGCCCTGTGGCATCTGACATTTATGGTTCAATCATATGGAGTGCCATTTTACTAACCTCAATAAGTGATATTACTCTTTCAAATAGGTGATATCACTCATTCGAATAAGGGATATCAATTATTCATATTCTATTAAGTGATACTATCTTTTCAAAATGAATAAGTGATATCACTTATTCGAATGAGTGATATCACCTATTTGAATGAGTGATATCACCTATTTGAATGAGTGATATCACTTATTCCATTAGGTGATATCACTTATTTGATTTATCAAGCAAGAAAAAACAGACTAATCCCTGCTTAAATTATTTAGCAGTGAAGACATGATGAAAATGATTCAGCAGATAGAGATGTGATCAAGCAGTGAATATATAATGAAATATGGCTGAAGCATCAAAAGAGAGTATTTTAGAATTTATAAAAAAAGTATTTTTCTCGTGGAAAGATGTTAATTTCATTATCAATAGCAGCGAGGTCAATATTTATCATGCCTTGCATGGAACCGGTAGCCATCTTGTTTGATTGCAGCCGACAGAAGAGGACCCTCAGCCACCCAAATTAATGGTCTTATAAAATGATTCAAGAATAGGCCAATATATATTCTACATTCACAATAATATTTATTTTATAACATAATATTTTTTTACGCAATATATTTGGTATTTCCATTTTATTCTCGTTATAGATCTACATCTATATTTTATTAAATATATTAACTTCCTTTGGAGAAATCATTGTCTAAATTCATTTCAAATAAGTGACATCACTCATTCCAATAAGTGATATCAAACATTCATTTTGAATAGGTGATATCACTCATTAGAATGAGTGATATCACTTATTTGAATAAGTGATATCACCTATTTGAAACGAATGGGTGATATCACCTATTCGAATGAGTGATATGGAATAAGTGGTATCACTAATTGAAATAAGTGATATCACTCATTCGAATAGGTGATATCGACAATGATAACCACTGCACTAGTCTACCTGTAAGTATCAAAACTGTATATATATCTTTGTTCTGAATTACCATCCAAAATTTATTTTGGGTACATACAATTATGGAATGAAGTTGGATAGGGTCCCAGACACGTTGCCAGAAACCTCCAAAGCTTTCAAAAGCTGTTTCAAGCAGTATCAAGTATAGAAATTAATCAAAGTCAGAGACTGGCAGGCTAATAGCAATATAATGTACTTTAAGTATTTCTTTAATAACTCTTCAAATCTTGTCTGAATTAAAATAATTTTGTTACCAAAGTAAAACTGCTTAAAATGATGACTAATTCCAATTATCAATTATGTAATATTTTTCTTCTGAATTTAGATTATTACTGATTAAAAACGAAATATGTTGAAATTTTCAAGAAATATTTTTTTTAATAAAAACAGTAGTCTTGATTTAACAAATACGTTTAAACAACACATTAATAAAATATAAATATTATGTAGAAAGATGAAGAATTAAGTTTTGCATCAGTGGCGAAAGTTTTATATCAATATTTAAAGTCATTCTTCTTAATTCCTACTTTAAAATGGGCTAAAAAGAGAAAATGATCACAAAAAATAACATTAATCGTAAAAATTCTTTATTTCTTTAAATTTAAAAAAGAACATTTAATCTCCCAAATTTACACTCAAGCCTTTTCCTTTGAAACCATAGTCACAAAATATGTTGTTTGATTCTTGAGTAGTTGTGTTTCCATGGTTTAGAAAATGCCACGTGGTCTAGTGGTAGAGCACCAAACCCATGCTCGGTTGGTCGTGGGTTCGATCCTCCACCACAACTATGTGTGGTGCCCTTGAGCAAGACATTTGTTCCGCATAATGCTTACTACTGGTTATACCCAGGAAGACTTCATGATTTGTCTGAGTTGTAAGAACTTGTTTCACAATCGAAGCAAAATAAATAAGTTTAAACTAAAATAGAAAATGCCAAATGTGCCACCTGAAATTTAGACAAGTGACTCCAGTTGCCTATCTCTGTTTATATGTCTCTGATAAAATTGGTAAAATTAGGTACTTTTTTTCTTCAAGGACAATATCCCGAGATCTCTAAAATTAGGCCTTTGATCCTTAGATCTCTGAAAGTAATGCCCAATGTTCCCCAGATCTCTGAAAATAAATGGCCATGTTCTCCAGATCTCCAAAACCCCTGGGAGTGCCTCATTTATCACAATCGATACATAAATATTAATATTCGTACTACTTTTGTTTGAGCCAACAGAACTGGTATGCATGAGAACGTGGAGAAACACGTTATTTCTGGTGTCAAAGTTGAAAAATAAACCAAGATATCTCCAAAATACGAGAGGGTAACACATCACTGATTTATTCTTTAGTATAAATAATATGTATTGATTTTGATAATAATGATTTCGGTGAAAATAATGATGCTTCTGCTGCTGATGATGATGATGATGATTTTAATGAAATATAAATATTATATGCAAGTATTGATCATAATGATTTTGATGAAAATGATGATGATGGTGATTGTGATGTCGTAATGTTATTGATTATAATGATGATTATAATAATAATGATATTGATGCCAGGTTAATATGATTAAAGTTTTTATTGATAAAAGATTATGATAATGATGAAATGTAAAACTGATATAACTGTTAGATTATGATGATGATGATAATATTAAGATGATGATGATGATGAGTTATAAAGAGGATTGCGATAATGATAATGAGGATAATAATGATGATTAAGATGATGATGATAATGATGATGATGATAATTATAATCATTATGATAATGATCATGGTGGTGATGTTGATGATGAAGATTTTATGAAAGAAAATAAATTACTCTTTTTGATGAGTTGTTGATAGTAAAGTAAGCAGCTATATTCTATGACATCAACAATTGTTTATATATCTTATGTGTGATGTTTAGGTAATGTGTTTAGTGGTTCATCTTAAAAAAAAGAAATAATTCTTATACATAATTCTTTATGAAATGATAGTTGTTGAGTTCGGTCCTTAGATAGATATTTAGTAGGTTGTTTTTTTCTGTATGGGTATATATATATATATATATTCCATTTTGCAGTAACAAAGATAACAATAGTTTCTCATATTTTGTATTAAAGTTATGTATCTCCGTTACTAAGGAGTCATGAGAACATAATAGAATATAAACCCCCTATAAGTTTTCAAAATGTGATAAATATGTTATTATTCGCCAAAATTTCACTATACATATTCAGTTGACGCAAACGATAGCGTCAGTGTTTTTCCTATTTTTAACTTTTAATTGTCTCTATTTCATTTTTCTTCTATCCTTCTCTCTTAACTTTACTTCAGCAATAGACACTTTGCAGATGGTTGTATTAAGCGGTTCAGTATCAATGACAAGCCCACCGGTTGTAGTAGTATTATTCCCCAATGGGTAATGATCTAAATGCGTGGAGAAGTGCCATTGGTCTGTTCCGCAGTTCATACAAATCCTTTAGAGTATTATATTGTCGACCCCTGTTTTTTCTCAAGCTTTTATGTAGTATTATGAAATATGTATTGTATCATTCTCATGATTATTTAAAGCAATCATTGCATAACTTACATTTTAGTCTTGTTTTAATTTTACTTTTACTAGATTCGGGTGATATTGAAAATAATCCAGGTCCAGTTAGTTCTGAACATTGTCTATCAGTTTTGCATTGTAATATTAGAAGTATTCGAAACAAAATGGAGTTTATCAAAGACTCATTTCTTGATTTTGATTTGTTATGTTTTACGGAAACTCATCTTGATGCTCTTGTTACAAATGACGAGATTCTTCTTACAGATAACTACGATGTCCCATATAGAAAAGATATAACAAACCATGGTGGGGGTATTTTGATATATCTGTCGAAATTATTGATTCATAAAAGAATTCATCAATTAGAAGTATATTGCAGTTGAAATTAAATTAAAAAATAAAACTTATTTAATAGGAACATTTTATAGCCCCAAAACAGCTGATACAATTTTTTTTGATAAGCTAAATAATGATATTGAAAGATTGAAAGAGCTTTTGAAATTCATACAATGTATTGATCATTAGTGATTTAAATGAAATTTTAATGAATCCGAATTATCACAATCTAAGAGAAGTGCTAAGCACAAACTCATTAATAAATACAGTAAATGAACCCACACGTATGGGAGCTATTTTAGATCCCATTTTAATTCCAGAGGACCTTTGTTATATCGAATCTGGTACGCTTCCAGTCCCACCTGACATCAGTGATCATAGTGCCACATATATAACTTTGCCTGTTTCTTACAATTTACAGCCAACTTATACTCGCACAGTATGGCTATATAAAAAAGCCAATTTTAACTTATTGAATGATCTCACATCAGACTATGACTGGAGGGATATTTTAAGTGGAACTGTAAATGCTGCCTGTAATAGTTTTACAGATACCTTTTTAGTACTTGTCAAAAGATGCATACCATCCAAAACGGTTACTGTACGCCCCAATGATAAACCTTGGTATGACTCCACTATCAGAACATATTCAAAATTAAGAGATCGACTGAAATCCAAAGCATTAAGATCAGGAAATCCATGTGACTGGTGTAAATATAAACAATCTAGAAATAAAGTTAATAATTTGAAAAAAAAAACACACCAAAGAAAATTTCTTTAACACCCTGGATCTTATTCTAACTGATTTGCAATTCAATGACAAAAGAGGTTTTTGGAAACCATTATGTCGTGCCACAACGACAGGTGAAACTGAGTTCTCTCTAACTGATCATGAAAAAGCTGACTGTTTGAATTCCTACTTTGCATCTATTTCGTGTATTAATGAAGATAATATTCATCTTCCCCCAATTTCATTGAAAACTCATAATGTTCTTGATAACGTCATGGTAACAGAAACAGAAGTAGAAGATGTAATTCTCTCATTGAATCCAAATAAGGCAAGTGGGCCGGATGTTATAAGTCATAAAATGTTAAAAGGAGCTGCCAAATCAGTATCTTAACCATTAACATTATTATTTAATTGTTCTCTATCAGAAAGTATTTTTCCAGATAGGTGGAAAACAGCAAATGTAATTGCTATATTTAAAAAAGGAGATAAATCCATGGTTAGTAATTATAGACCAGTGTCATTATCAAGTTGCACCGGAAAATTATTAGAAAGATAAGTGTTCAAATATTTGTATAATTTTTTAATTAGCAATAATTTATTATATAAATATTAATCGGGTTTTTTGCCCAACCACTTGACAAATTTTCAACTCATTGATATATATCATCATAATTTGCCAATCATTTGACATTAAACAGCATTCCTGTATGATATTTTGTGATATTTCTAAAGCATTTGATAGAGTCTGGCACAAAGGTTTATCATTTAAACTAAAAGAAAATGGGGTAAATGGCAATATGCTCAATGGGATTAATAACTATCTTAGTGATAGAAAACAAAGAGTGGTGATTCAAACATGTAACTCTGATCTCAAATCTATATCGGCAGGTGTTCCTCAAGGCTATGTACTTGGCCCTTTACTTTTCTTATTTTAGTCAATGACATAACAGAATCATTGTTAAGTTTAACAAGACTGTATGCAGATGACAGTTCACTTTTCTGTTCAGCCGCAACTCCTCGAGATATAGAAGGGATTATAAATTATGACTTGAAAATGATCTCTAATTGGGCCAGTCAGTGGCTAGTTAAGTTTAATCCAGATAAAACTGAAGCTTTACTATTTACTTTTAATCAATGTGAGGCTTTGCCTCAACTTATGTTTAATAACACCTGAGTCACTTTTGTTAATAATCACAAACATCTTTGATTAACCTTAAGTAACACTGGTAAATGGGATACTCATATAGAAAATTGAAATTTACCCTTAGTAGAAATTCCCTAAATCAAATTTACTTATCATATGTTAGACACCTTTTTGAATATTCATCAGTTGTTTGGGATGGATGCCCAAATTATATTGCTGAATCACTTGAAAAATTACAGAATGAAGCAGCAAGAATTGTAACCAGATTAACAAGATCAGTTTCTTTACAAAATCTTTATACAGAGTGTGGATGGGTTTCTCTCAAAGAAAAGTGAAAGCAACAAAAACTTATGTCCATGTGTTAAGCCACAAATAATATGGTCCCTTCCTATATAGGAGACTTGATTCCTCCATTGATTCCCAACACTACTGATTATCAATTAAGAAATTCGGAAAATGTAGCAACTCCTTACTGCAGAACTGAAATAAGTAGGTAATCTCGATAGCATTGTGGAACAAGTTAGACCCAGTAGTAAAAGCGATAGACTCAAGTATATCTGCCTTTAAAAACATTATAAGAATGTCACCTAAAAAAACTCCAAATTATTACTCGGAGGGAAACAGATAATTATCAACTCTGCATGCTAGAATCAGAAATAACTGCAGTAATTTGAATAGTGATATGTATTTAAACCATTTAAAAAATAATCCCATCTGTACTTGTGGATATTTGACTGAAGATGCTGAGCACTACTTTTTTTAAATGTGACTTATATGTAGCTTCAATAATTGAGTTTTTTCGCTCAATTAGAGCATTCCACCCAATAGGTTTAAGGTTAATTTTATATGGCAAGTCTAATCTTGTATATGATGATAATACTAAAATATTTAAAGCTGTACAACAGTTTTAAATCTTCAAAAAAAATTGAATCCGAATACTAATTAAGAAATCCGTCATAAAAAGCATTGTTATATCCAATAAGATAAAAAATAAAGAAAAAGAAAAGCTTTCTATAACGATTGACAAAAATTCATAATCAATATTGATATGTATCTAGAATATGTAAACAGTTACTTTAATGACAACAATGTAGATCATACCTGGTTAATCTTATCTTTTTTATGGATGTGTTACAAGTCTACACAGTGTCTAAATGCATCTATTGCATTCATATTCCTTTTCCAGTCTTCTATTTTTTTAACCTTATAAGAACTAAATGATATTACTGATTTTTTAAGAAAAAGTTTTTCTCCATTATTTCAATTGGTATTAACTGATGGATAATTGTGAACACACGGTGGTACGTCTCTTTTCATTTTGTATTAACCCTTTATCATGTGTTATGCCATATCATTTTTTTTCTTCAATTATTTGTAATAATTTAGGAGAAGGGCCGTAACTAATGTTGTGAGAACTTGTGGCCCAACCCCATTGCTGCAATTATAAATGCAATAAAATATGATTAAACTTCAGTATCAAGTTCGGTTCGTTTAAGTACAAGTGAACTGTATAGATCTGGTGAGGCAAGTAGTGCGACATATTGCACGTCTCTATGGAGCCTTCCACAGATTTTTATTTTACGTCTCCCGAGCTATGGACATAAGATCATGAATTACTATTTAAATAAATGAAAACGATACAATTTACAATACATCATGTACAAAAATAGAAAATGATACAAGTTGGCTTACGCTACCGCCATAAATCCATTGTCAAAATACACCTTTACAATCCAAAACCAGAATACGAGATTGAGAATAATGCGCGGGGCTGTTGTTCTCGGCAAACATCGCGCATACAGTTACGTGATTTGTGTCCAATTGGGTGCAAGCCGAAAACCGACGATCGCTCCGTATTAGTTAATGAGATTCCGAAAAGTATCTCGTGATGAAAGTGTCACTCAATCTGAGTTGATTTTCACATGTCTAAAAATACACCAGTGCGAAAATATATAAAGCGCACTAATCCTTTAATTACACCCTGTAGCGAACTTTTTTTAAAAAAAAAAACGCAAGGGGCGTTAAACAGCGATCTTTCATGATAAAGAACTAGATTATGTGTTGTTTTGTTCAAAACAGCATATTGGCATAAAACAGTTTAATAGCAATCTCATCATCTTCCGAAGTCGCTTATTAAATAAAGGCTGAATTGTCTCATAAATCATTCTTCTGAGATGTCCACATTCATGTTTTATGTCCAACAAGAAACATGCCATCCAGTTTCAACGCACCATAATGATAAAATCATCGAATTTGTCCAGGGTTGGATTTAGACTGGGGCACAGCATATGATATACAAGGCTCACGTATTTTCTGTTTTTCTTTCCTTTCATTTTATCTTCGCCATTTGTTCATTTTTTTCTTCTATCTTTATTTAAAGTTAATAACAAGAAATAAGAGCATAGTATGCACGAGCGTTACTGAAAGGAAACTAATATCAGTGATATAATCACGTGTAATCTAGCCGCTGATAATACTTATCAATAGATAAAAGATGTAATAACTTAATATACGTGTACGGAGCACCTTGTACATAATATATACTTAAGGGGGTATATGAACGAACGAACGAACGACCTAACTTTAACCTACCATATAATAACACAATATGGTTATACGATACCAGCAGGAAGGAATTCCCAGGCTCGATCTCCATGTATAAAAACAACACATTAATATACAGAAGAAACACAAAAAAATCATATCCCCAAGAGGGCCATGGGTTGAGAAATATAAACATTTCCTGCGAATGTGGGTACTGGAACACTGCATTAGAATGCCTGTGGTAAACATACTGTAATGTTTAAAAATGTTGGTGGGCACATGAGTGGGTTGCAAAAAAAATCAAGACGAATGTTAAACAATAAGTGAAGAAATAGATGAGCAAGGAATTTGGCAACGTTTTTGGGGAACATATGAAATGCAATAGAAAAATAATTAAGAAAAACTATAGATGAAAGAACAAAAACATTGAAGAAGGGGAGGGAATGTGACTTAAGTGACATTGACCTATAAGGTTACTGGCCCTTAAAAACAAAAAAACATGTTATCACTTCCTGAAGGCTCATCCTCATAAGACAATTCAAGATGGTAGGTGCTGTTACTCATTAGTTAAAGGCTGACATCATGCGGCAAAACTGCAATGAATGTAATATCATTAAAAAGTTCATCGGATCATAATCCTGTAAAATAATTATTGAATCGGAACATCAACACCACATGTTATGATACCTGTATACATCGTTTCCTTATATCCAATGTTCTGCCACTGACGACAATGCCCCCCCCCCCCCGGGGGGGGGGGGACCATGCAATTCACAATTTTGATTCACCCTTAGTTACCACAGCTGCATACAACATTTCATAACGATTGAGCTTACGGTGTTGAGAAGTCGAAAATGTCAATTGTTTACCGACGGACAACGCATGAAGACGGACAAAGGCGATCGCAAAAGGTCAGGTGACCAAAAAATGGACATGACACAGAGGTCAACAGTTAATAATGATAAACCAAGGCTAGTATGAATGGTTACTTATTCGCATCTAAAATAAAATAATATAAAAAACATGTATTGTACTACTGAATCTGAGATAAGCCATAAACTACTAATATAATCATTTGTTTAAATAAATGAAAATGTCAGTTATATTATGAAGATAAATCTTCCTAAGCATGTAATTCATAAACTGAAAGTGAAGTATTCAAAAACATTAATCTATCAAACGCCCTGATTTGCTAATCACACGTGAATTATACACCTCTTCAAGTTTACATCACATGACAAGGGTCAAACGTGGTGCAAAATTCAAATATTTAGCAATTTTCCTTGATATTTCAATGTTGAAAGGACTACTAATACTTTGTTTCAGGAAGCTATTGTGAATGAAGGACAAAACGTGTCGTATAATTGCACATTTTTTTTTGAAAATAATGATAATTTAACTTTGTTTCTATTGTTTTACAGAATTAAATCTTCCATTTGAACATTGTAGCATGCGAGAAAATGCCACAATTTGAAATTAGATTCCTCCCATTTACTTTTAAAAAACGTTTGTGGTTTAAGATCCTGTATTCAATATTTATTTATAATTCAAACATTAATCGTAGATAGCAACCCACAAAGAACACCCTAGAAACCAACCGCGCATGGTAAGGTGCATGTAACCATGGGAAGTAACCCATTCCGCGCCTATTGACACTTTTGATACGAGTTAGTTTTCTTTAGCCTATAGCAGGTTCTTCCATCATGGTGTTGGCCCTGTGTCGCTCATTTAGAGGGTTGTACCTAAAATACCATTGCATCACGTTGTTAAATCAGCAGCTACAAAATGCACGTGACACATTTGTAAGCAGTGTTACCCATATACCGTAATTAAATGTCATTATACTACATCATTAATTATGAAATATATGTAATTGTATTTACTATCTGTTTATACTTACAGCGCTAATCATACAAATCAATCCCGAAAGGGAACCCTAGACACCAACAGGTGTCAGCAGTATTATAAGCAGACAGACAATAATTAATTAAATAGATTAAATACAAAACTGGGGAATAACTCTTGTCGAACATTTTTGTACGGGTTAGTTTTCTTTAGCCCGGCATATATACAATAAGAAAATTGCTCGGACATTTCCGCCTGTGTACAAAGTTATTTCGTACGTAGGCGGAAAGGGTTTCTCAGAAACTTCAATTGATAAGCCAGATGACCATTTATATATTAATCTCTCTATTATATTCAAGAATATTGAATATACAAATAGTGCCAAAGTTGACTGTGATGGGGAGAAAGGGCCGTGGGATGAAAGTCATTATGATATTTTCACTGGTGATATTATCAAATACGTCATTGGACGGCCCTCATACAGTCATTGCACAATAACAGATCCAAATTCCAATTATGTTGTGGATAGGTCAGCCGCAGCGCACCGCGCCTGGTTAACAAGAAGTCCTCAGACATCTTAATAGTAGTGACTAGGATGCATGGACATTTAGACTGCTTTGTGGATAGGTCAGCCGCACCGCACCGCGCCTGGTTAACAAGAAGTCCTCAGACATCTTTATAGTGGTGACTAGGCTGCATGGGCATTTAGACTGCGTTGTGGATAGGTCAGCCGCATCGCACCGCACCGCGCCTGGTTAACAGGAGGTCCCCAGACATCTTTATAGTGGTGACTACGCTGCATGGGCATTTAGACTGCGTTGTGGATAGGTCGCACCGCATCGCACCGCACAGCGCCTGCTTAACAGGAGGTCCCCAGACATCTTTATAGTGGTGACTAGGCTGCATGGGCATTTAGACTGCGCTGTGTGTAGGTCAGCCGCACTGCACCGCGCCTGGTTAACAAGAAGTCCTCAGACATCTTTATAGTGGTGACTAGGCTTCATGGGCATTTAGACTGCGTTGTGGATAGGTCAGCCGCATCGCACCACACCGCGCCTGGTTAACAGGAGGTCCTCAGACATCTTTATAGTGGTGACTAGGCTGCATGGGCATTTAGACTGCGCTGTGTGTTGGTCAGCCGCATCGTACCGCACCGCGCCTGGTTAACAGGAGGTCCCCAGACATCTTAATAGTAGTGACTAGGATGCATGGGCATTTAGACTACGTTGTGGATAGGTCAGCCGCATCGCACCGCACCGCGCCTGGTTAACAGGAGGTCCCCAGACATCTTTATAGTGGTGACTAGGCTTCATGGGCATTTAGACTGCGTTGTAGATAGGTCAGCCGAACCGCACCGCACTGCACCGCGCCTTGTTAACAAGAAGTCCTCAGACATCTTTATATTGGTAACTAGGCTGCATGGGCATTTAGACTGCGTTGTGGATAGATCAGTCGCACCGCACCGCACCTGGTTAACAAGAAATCCTCAGACATCTTTATAGTGGTGACTAGGCTGCATGGCCATTTAGACTGCGTTATGGATAGGTCAGCCGCACTGCAGCTCACTGCACCGCGCCTGGTTAACAAGAAGTCCTCAGATATCTTTATAGTGGTGACTAAGCTGCATGGGCATTTAGACTGCGCTGTGGATAGGTCAGCCGCACTGCACCGCGTCAGGTTAACGAGAAGACTTCAGACATCTTTATAGAGGTAACTAGTTTGCATGGGCATTTAGACTGCCTTGTGGATAGGTCAGCCGCACCGCAACGCACCTGGTTAACAGGAAGTCCCCAGACATCTTTATAGTGGTGACTAGGATGCATGGGCATTTAGACTGCGTTGTGGATAGGTCAGCGGCACCGCACCGCACCGCGCCTGGTTAACAGGAGGTCCCACGACATCTTTTTAGTGGTGACTAGGATGCATGGGCATTTAGACTGCGCTGTGGATAGGTCAGCCGTAACGCACTGCGCCTGGTTAACAAGAAGTCTTCAGACATCTTTATAGTGGTGATTAGGCTGCATGGGCATTTATACTACGTTGTGGATAGGTCAGCCGCACCACACCGCACTCCACCGCACCGCGTCTGGTTAACAAAAAGTCCTCAGACATCTTTATAGTGATGACTGGGCTGCATTGACATTTAGACTGCGTTGTGGATAGGTCAGCCGAACCGCACCGCACCGCGCCGCGCTAACATGAGGTCCCCAGACATCTTTATAGTGGTGACTAGGATGCATGGGCATTTAGACTGCACTGCGTTTTCTATCATGCATTGTGAGATTAAATTACAGAAACACAGCTCCGCCACATTGACCATAATTTATTTATTTATGTGTTTATTTATTTATTTGTTTATTCGTTCGTTTGTTCGTTCGTTCGTTCGTTCGTTCGTTCGTTCGTTCGTTCGTTCGTTCGTTCGTTCGTTCGTTCATTCATTCATTCATTTATTTATTTTGGTTTGAAAACTCTTTCAAAACAATTTGATTTTTTTTTAAATTTCATTTCAAATCTGATATTCATCCGAAACATTCTTACAATAGTCATCGTCTTTACAATTCAGGCAGTTAGAGATATAACGAGAAAAGCACAATATATTCCCAATACCTTGGACTTAAATACTACATTGTATATATAAGTCCTTGGCAATTTCTGATATTTATTTTACCACGCATTTTACAGATACAATACATATGTTAATTGATCAAAATTAATAGTCTATAGATATATATGACGTATATACGGATTTGTTCTCCTATATCAACTCGAATACTCGAAAACAGAACACTAAATGATGCATGTAAAAGTAACAGTATGTATGCTGCAGGCAGAATTATTTTGTTAAATGGGCGACTTCTTTTCCCAAATTTTGAAATATGGCTCAGAACAAACGTACAAACGTATTATCCAACCAGCGATCGATATTGGTTTCTACTACACCCATATTCCTCAGACAAATTATGGTATCTAAGTAAACACTACATTGTATTTACTTAGACAAACAACGACCACGTGGTCAGTGGGTGGAGCGATAGTCCAGCATTATCGTGTCAGTCCAATTCTAACAGATATAGCAAATATGTACTTACTCGTACACACTACAGGTAAATAAACATAAAACATGGTATTGGTCGTCCGCTTGAGGAGGAACTCAGAATGTTCCGTCCTTCTGGACTGGTAAACTTAATCGCAATAATGTTCTTGAACTTACCACAACCTCGGCAATGAGAGGTAAGTAAAATTGAGACGATGCCTTAGACCACCTGGCCACGGAGGACACCTTCAATATTGAGATAAATGTAGACCACAAGCGTTATGAACACGGCAGACACTGCCGTTGTTCAACAAATAAAGAAGAAATCACACAAAACATAACAGTCCATGAAGCAATATCGTTCATTTACAAAACTGTGCCAAAACTTCACAGTAACTTCACAAAATCAACACAGACTAGGTTTGAGCACTACTATAGTTATCTATAAAGACACGACCAATGTTAAAAAATGCACCCAGAGCTGAACAGTTCATAAAACCACATATTTATTTACAAAACAAAATGTACATTATACAGTTATGAAGTGCCGAAAACATAATAGTTCATAAAACAACAGTGTCCATTTTTAACACAAACTGCACACTACTGTAGCCATTACACAAACTGCGCACTACTGTAACCATAACACAAACTGTGCACCACTGTAGCCGTAACACAAACTGTGCACTACTGTAGCCATAACACAAACTGTGGACAACTGTAGCCATAACACAAACTGTGTACTACTGTAGCCATAACACAAACTGTGCACTACTGTAGCCATAACACAAACTATGCACTACTGTAGCCATAACACAAACTGTGGACAACTGTAGCCATAACACAAACTATACACTACTGTAGCCATAACACAAACTGTGCACTACTGTAGCCGTAACACAAAATGTGCACTACTGTAGCCATAACACAAACTGTGGACTACTGTAGCCATAATACAAACTATACACTACTGTAGCCATAACACAAACTGTACACTACTGTAGCCATAACATAAACTGTGTACTAATGTAGCAATAACACAAACTGTGCACTATTGGAACCATAACACAAACTGTACACTATTGTAGCCATATCACAAACTGTGTACTTCTGTAGCCATAACTCAAAATGTACACTACTGTAGCCATAGCACAAACTGTACACTACTGCATACTTAACACAAACTGTACACTATTGTAGCTATAACACAAACCGTACACTACTGTAGACTTAACACAAATTGTGTACTACTGTAGCTAAAAACAAACTGTACACTACTGTAGCCATAACACAAAATGTGCACTACTGTAGCCATAACACACACTTTGCACTACTGTAGCCATAACTCAAACTGTACACTACTGTAGCCATAACACAAAATGTACACTACTGTAGCCATAACACAAACTGTGCACTACTGTAGCAGTAACACAAACTATGCACTACTGAAGCAGTAACAGAAACTGTGCACTACTGTAGCCGTAACACAAATTTTACACTACTGTAGCTAAAACACAAACTGTACACTACTGTAGCCATAACACAAAATGTACACTACTGTAGCCATAATAAAAAATGTGCACTACTGTAGCCATAACACATAATGTACACTACTTTAGCCATAACACAAAATGTACACTACTGTAGCCATAACACATAATGTACACTACTGTAGCCATAACACATAATGTACACTACTGTAGCCATAACACATAATGTACACTACTGTAGCCATAGCAAAAACTGTACACTACTGTATCCATAGCACAAACTATACACTACTGCAGACTTAACACAAAGTGCACACTACTGTAGCCATAACACATAATATGCATTTCTGTAGCTATAACACAAACTGTGCACTACTGTAGCCATAACAAGAACTGTACACAACTATAGCCATAACACAAACTGTGCACTACTGTAGCCATAACACAAACTATACACTACTGTAGCCATAGTACAAACTATACACTACTGTAGCCATAGTACAAACTATACACTACTGCAGACTTAACACAAAGTGTACACTACTGTAGCCATAACACATAATATGCATTTCTGTAGCTATAACACAAACTGTGCACTACTGTAGCAATAACACGAACTGTACACTACTATAGCCATAACACAAACTGTACACTACTGTAGCCTTAACACAAACTGTTCACTACTGTAATTATATTCAAAGATGAGTCACATTTTGAATGAAAATGAAAGCACTGTATATTGAATAGTTCATAATACATCATATGTCACATGTTAAAAAACAGAAAGCGTTCAAAATTGAACCTTTCATAAAACCTCTGTGTTCATTCACATCACAAATTGTACATTATTGTAGCTATCAGTCCACATAACAGCAGAACAATATTTGTACGTAAATCATCCGGACTTTTGTTGCCTTGACAACTTGCTTCTGTTCGGGACGTGGCAGGTTCTTTTGTTGTTTTATCTGTAGGTCCTACCGTTGTCGTCCTTGGTTGTGGTCCGACCTTTGGGTCCAGCAAGATCCTGGCAGGACACCGGCTAACACCACCTTCTCTGTCCAAATCACGTAAAATTTCCGAATATACGGTTGTCCAAAATGTTTCCTTTTTATACACAACGGTTGCTCTGAAATAAGATGAGATTAAGTTGGAAATGAACATCCAAGAATCTATAGATATTGAAGGGAAACTAATTACCTTTGATAATCTTTATGTGTCAAATACTAAACAGGGTCAATTCTAATGTGTTTTTCCCCATTATTAATTAAAGAGGTCTCACCTAAAGCGTCGATATGGTTTCGATATTAGCAATAAAACTGCACATTTATATCAAACATCGTATATTATGGATATTCAGTTCAGTAACTTATGTTGTAACGTGTCTCTGATAGGTTTACAACTAACAAATACTAAATCGCAGCCCATGATAAAGTCACGCATTGGCCAGTTTGGGGTTATGCTAAAACATTAACGAAAAAAAGGTGAATTTCTCATAAATAAGATCAACCATTATCTTCGAATGGGACCTTCCTGTTTGTGATTCAATATTAAATGATTAAATATAATAATTGAGTTTTTGATTGAGATTAAACACTGATGTGCAATAATAAAAAAAGGGATAATAACGAGCACTTTAGAACTCTTTAGGAATTCCTCTCCCAGTCGTACTATAAAGTACACGTTTATGGCAAAGTTTAATGATAGTGAAAATAGAAAGATATGATTTCAGAAGTGGTTATTACTGTTGTTCACACGTGCTAGTTTCGTTAGAATGATCATAAAGGGCTGGGTACGTTTTGGGTCATATGTGGCCCATTAACATTTTTTGAAAGAGGTATATTGATAAAAATATAACGTCTTTCTGACGTCGCCTAACGTAAAATGACGTTGCATTTACATTTCTATCCTTATTAAAATTCGATTTGTTATTGATTAATTACAACATTTATCGATATCCTATTTAGAAGGACGATGAAAACTTTCAATAAATAAATTTAGGTCTTTTAAAGCTGGGGCATCCTCAATATAATAGGAATAGTAAATACAGAGGTCTTATTTAAAACGGAATGTTGAAACTCATACATAATACTGAAATCATTTAGTATCCAAACGCATATGCTGCTATTTTGTTAAAAAATAAAGACATACATGTTTCAAAAATAAATTAGATAATACAACTTTTCAAAATGATACCAGCGTGTATAAACCATATAAATTGAAAATCATTAAATTTCACGAAATGAGCACGGGCAAACTTGTGTCGTGTCCGTACTGTGTAAGTAGAGAAGTGTTTGGGTAATCGTGACAGAGATGGGGTGGGGTGGGGGCCAGCTACAGACACTGCTGTGCTCTCAGAGATGGGGTGGGATTGGGTAGGGGGGCAGCTACAGATACGGCTGTGCTTTTAGATGGGGTGCGGTGTGGGGTGCAGGCCAGCTAAGGCACTGCTGTGCTCTCAGAGATGGGGTGGGGTGTGGGGTGGGGGCCAGCTACAGACACTGCTGTGCTCTCAGAGATGGGGTGGGGTGGGAGGGGGCAGCTACATACACTGCTGTACTCTCAGAGATGGGGTGGGGTGTGGGGTGGGGGCCAGCTACAGACACTGCTGTGCTCTCAGAGATGGGGTGGGGTGGGGGCCAGCAACAGACACTGCTGTGCTCTCAGAGATGGGGTGGGGTGTGGGGTGGGGGCCAGCTATAGACACTGCTGTGCTCTCAGAGATGGGGTGGGTTGGGGGCCAGCTACAGACACTGCTGTCCTCTCAGAGATGGGGGTAGGGTGGGGGGGGAGAGGACCAGCTACAGACACTGCTGTACTCTCAACAGTATGTTACAGTGATAGATCTACTTGAAATGTTTCTTTTTCCTTTCACTGCATCGAAAATTGGAAATGTTCTACTTAGTCAAAATTGTCACGGTTCTCTGATGAGAAAAGAATTTAAGTTGAGGTAGACCAAGTCAGGCATTAAGTTGAAAAGTACTTGCCTTGTGTATATTTTAAAAAATGCTCATGGTTTTCTGTATTACCATTAGAGCACAGCGGAGACTCAACCATATGTTTTGAAAAAAAATTGAGAGAACTACAAATAGTACTGGATCTCGTATACTGGCCATGATAGATGACTTGGGGAGAAGCTTTAGTTATACTTTGCCTGCGCGCTTATTCTTTGAATATAATTTGAATTTCTGAGACTGTTTCTTGGAGTCTCACCAACAAGACCAGGGACAGATTTGACAAGAGACTCTTGAACATCTAGAGTATTTAATGGAAATTGGACAATTAAAATAATTACATTACACTCCATGCATAAATGATTACAAATATTAATTTAAACGGGTGGGTATACGGTAGAAAAGACAGACGGACAGCTTGCAGCATCTCCGATCACTGACAAGAAGTTGGAACGTACTGTTATTATAAATATTTAATACTGGTGATGGGATAACATTTAAATATTTTGTAGATAAATTAGTTCTTACACAAAATAGATTCCACCGAGGTGTGCCGCAGGAGCAAACCACTTAAACGCTGCCTTCAACAACCCGGGGTTCCGCCGGTGGGATATAGAACTCTGAAAACAAACATATTGCTATAATTGTCGCCAGACTGGGCAGCAGAGCACAAAATAATTATTGAAACAATTGAATAACTGTGTCTGTCTTATGACTGGATCTACAAATAAGAATTAGAAAGAGAAGTGAAATTGGTTTTCTGAATAGAGAATGTTATGAGTCTACATCATGACTGACCAGTCTGTTGTTTGTGGAGGGGGTGTGGGGTGGGGCTTGAGGTATCAACTGAGATTCAAGCAAAACATGTTTTACCAGTTATAAAGAGTTGTTGATCAACTCGAGGCGTGAAGAGAAAGCTTTTTCAATATTTGCAGATGCTAGCAAGTCATAAAGAGTTGATGATCAAAATCCAATAATTATTATCTATAAAACACACGCATGTGCAAATAAACCACACATTAACAAAGACGCACGCACGCACGCACGCACGCCCCCCCCCCCCCCCCCCCCCCTCACACACACACACACACATAAATCCCACGGAGAAACACAGGTGTGTCGATAATAGTAGCAAGATACTTAGTGAAGACAATAACAATAAGTTATCTTACCCCCTTCAGGCTGAGTATGGGAATATATTGACACTTGAATGTCGTAATGTCGTGATACGTTTAAAGTCGACGTACACACCTGTCAGCTAGAAGGCTGGCGTGATGGGTCACTTCACTGATAAATGCTGATTAATAAGCCATGTACGGTAGGTGTTGGTAAAATATTTTGTTGCTTTATAACTTTGTTATATTTTTTTCTGTAAAGTCGCTGGCTGTGGCCATTTTTGTTTAAATTTATTTTTATCATGATTTAGGCTCCATCCAGTGGCGGACTTAGGATTCCATGTGAGTGGTTCCGTTCGCGACGTGGGATAAAATAATGATTTTAGAGAGTGCAAATGATTTTTATTTGGGCGGCGTTATAAATGTTCGGCCATTTAAAAGAGGCACACGTGCTCTGGTACCGGGTTGTCGGTAATTTAAATTATACTTTCTAACTCTAATGTTGCGGTTTTGGTGTTTTATTGTGCCGTATCACTTACATCTCATCGCCGAGGTTGTGTGTTTAAGCCCAGTACGGCCCAACACTTTATATGCGACAACGCCTGCCTGGTGCGTGACGGTAGTTCTACTGGGATTCATTTCGGGGTCTTTCGCCACTCATTAAACTGGAAATAACACATATAACCTGCCATGTGAAGAAAATGGCGTTAAACCATTAAACCACACAACAAACCACATGGTGTACTTACGTTCATTCTATTCATGCATGGCATAGTCTTCAGATATTTCTCATTCGGCAACAGCTGGAAGGTCCCGAGTGGCTCGTGCTGTATTTTGTGACTGCAGTTCGCCCTCCTGGCTTGCATCATGAAACCACTTATATGGTAGCCTCTTTTTCCTTCTAACGTTACTATAACGATAACGATTGCTATCTTAAAGGAGCACAAAACTCTTTCTTCAATACATAAATTATTTTTTATCATTTACTTGTGGTTATATTTAGATTCATTCTGAGTTCTTCCCCACCAAAAACATTGAATATGCCACATATTATCTGAAATTTGTTGAAATTGGCGTTAAACCTTATTTAAAAATCAAAATGCTTAAAGGCACAGAACTGTTGGTACTTCGGCGCATACGACTGGCGAAAAATGCTACTCCGTTTTTCTGCCCCGTATCTATCGGTTCGGATTCATTCATTACTTCAAAGGTCATTCATAACTATGTAAATGAGAGGCAAATTGAAATTATTGCTATATTTCTTTCACACACCCAAGACCTAAAATAACATTTTCACGCTAACTGATTTCCAGTAAAAGCCGGGCCATGCATTCATTGTTAATGCTGCACCATTCAAAAATGAAGGTGGAAGGATCTGGTTGGCGTTCCACGCTGTAAGTGATCACAGGTTTGTCTATGGTACAACATACTGTTGGCCGCTCACGCCATATGCCGCGGACTCGATCCCAGACTCGAACCGGTAACTCTAAAAAGCAACATTCAGTATGGTTCTACTCATGAAGCGGACTCGAAAGTTGCAAATATAAACTCTGAGATTGTTTCGCATTCGGTCAATATAAACTAGACTAATATAAACTAATATGTGTTTGCGTTTGTTTCTGAAAAGATGTATCGCTTACATAGATAAAAGCCCGACAGACTCACCGACTATCTCCTCCCAGGGCTTATAGACGTTCTGGGACAACGTTATCTCGTAGGGCGGGTCGTCAAACATAGAATCTACCTGGTGACCCACGGGGAACATCTCCTTGCATATATAAGTCGTGGTAGGGGCTCCGCTCGGGTGACACTTGACAATAGCTACCAACAATACGAACACACTCAAAATTCCAACAAACATTTTGTTTTGTTTTTGCTTCTTGTATATTTTGGAGTTCCTGAAATTTCGAAAACATTTTAAAGTTAATTTGGTACAGACTAAAATATTTTGTCAATATAATCTGAGCTCGTCTACATATAAAATTTTCGGTTCGTTTTTACCAGTAAATGTACGTTCATAATGGTGGCTTCGTGGTCGAATGGTCTAAGGCATTGTCGTCTAACGACCACTTATCTCTCACAGCTGATGTCCTGGGTTAGAGCCCAGATCGGACGGTCCAAAAACGTTTTGTTAGAAAGTTTGGCACTTACTTTTGGAAGGACAGTAGCTCAATAAAATTAGATATGCCATATATAGCAGTCCATGTGCTAGGACTCTGTGTGTGTGGGGATTGGGGGGGGGGGGGGGGGGGGGGGGTCGGGGGTGCTATGAGTGAAAATATATGTTAACTTTCATTGAAGATACTTGAACTTTTAGATATTTATTTAAAAGTAAATTGGTTACGAAATTCATTTATAAATAATAAAGTCCAACCTCTTTTTTTAAATATATACTAAAGTTGTACAGATGCTACTGTATATGTTACAACTATCTCAAAATATATATGAATTGTTTCATAAAATGCACTTGATAAAAAAATATATTGGATTGATATCATAATGTATGTAATGAGAAACATCATATGTTTAAGTTACAAATAAAGACATTTTGAATCTTGAAATCTTGTTAAAACTGGCGTTCAATCCAATTAAAATTACAATTTGATACATTTATTAACATAGATGTTGGCTAACTGAATAAGACGCCTTTAATTAGAATATGAGAGTTATGTCCCCTATCTTAGAATAGAGGTGAAACTAATAACACGTGATATAATTGGTTGTTATTTTTTCAGGAGTGAAAAATTAAATTATCAAAATTGACACATGTCCTTTCATTATTAACCGAATAACTTTTAAACGGAGCAAAATCAAGCAGCAAATGTTTTTACAATTTTTTTTATGAAAAGTCCCATCGGGACAACCCAACAATCACGTCCTATGACAATTCCCATCTGATAAATATCTATTCTGAGCAATTCCAAATTCCGGCGATATCATCCCCCAATTGTTGAAAATCAAATACAACTTCTCGACATAGCAAAATCTACAGGATCAGACGGCCTGAGAGCTAAGTTTCTTAAAATGTCAACCTCTGTTATAGCTCCAATACTAACAAAGATATTCAATAGTAGTTTAGACACCAATTCATTTCCTAAATTATTTAAACGAGCAAATATTGTCCCAATTCACAAAAAGGGACCGAAAAAATGATAAATCAAATTATAGGCCTATATCAATTTCTCCGACTATATCATTAATTCTGGAACGTCACATTAGTATATATCTTAGAAAATACATGGAAGAAAATAAACTGTTTTATTTTTGCCAATCTGGTTTTAGAGCACACCATTCTTGTCAAACGGCTCTCACAAAAATATTGGATGACTGGCTTACAGCTATAGATCAAAATGAAACAGTTGGTACATTATATCTTGATTTGTCCAAGGCTTTCGACTTAGTTGACCATGGCGTACTTGTTCAAAAATTAAAAAATGTACAAGTTAATCAGAAATACGATAAAATGGTTTTCCTCATATTTATAAAATAGAACTCATAATACTCAAGTTTCTGGTATCACTTCAGAGTTCGGCATAGTAAAAGCTGGTGTAAAAGGTTCCGTCTTCGGCCCCCTTTTATTTTTAACATTTATGACTTGCCTCATCAAAATTTGTATACATTCACACACATACATGTATATATTCTTGTTTACTTCTTTTGTTTATATGTTAAATTAATGTTGTACTTTGTAAATATGTTGTTAGTCTCATGGAAGCTTGAATTTATCCAAATGAGTTTTCTCGTTAATAAATATCTTTATTATTATTATTATTATTATCATTATTAAATGAATGGATGAAGTTTTACGGCGTACAAACACATATATATGTTATATGATGTCACCGATAAGTTCAACAGTTTTATGTATGTTATGTATAGCGACATATACATATTGATATCACACGATACCACATATATAACATAACAAAATAAATACGAAGAATGAACACATATATATATATATATATATATATATATATATATATATATATATATATATATATATATATATATATTATTTATTTATAAACAGTCACACCTGTGTCACCAGGTTTTACTGTACATAGTTTAGTATACAGTCACGCCTGTCTTAAGCAGTCAGTCACAGGAAGGAGCAAAATAACAAAATATCTTTCTCCCTATAGAGCATCTCTTTCATTCTGCTGCTTTCAAAATGGGGTAGATTTTTTTTATAAATTTCTAAGTATTTTTTGTTTTTCTTATGGAAAATAAATGGTAAAAATAGTAAGTTGACTAGGTTCAATATGTTGCACAAGTTCTCCATACTGGGTCTTGTAGCAGTAATATACGTATATAGATGTAGGATTTTCCACATGTTTGAAATCAAGCGCTGGCGTAAGAGCGCGCACACTTAAGGGTCTGCTCCAAAACATTTTCAAGCGATGTGTAGAGCATCATTAAACTAGACTTATATTTGTATAATAATAAAATTGGTATATTCAATCAGTAAAAGTAATTAGATTCAGTGTGATTCATTTAATGCATCAAAATAAGAAAATATATGCTAAGAAAATGAAGATTCAAAGGAATATAAGCGTTTGAAAGATATTGTTTAAGATTTCGAGCGCTGGAGGTATGCTGTTTCTGCGCTTTATCATTATTATTATTATTATTATTATTATTATTATTATTATTATTATTATTATTATTATTATTATTATTATTATTATTATTATTATTATTACACTGACAACATTTCTTTAAACAAAGCAAAATGAAAGCATAAACTTTGAAAACAAATTTTTGAACTTGCATCTTTTCTCTTTTTTCATCATTTATGTAATATATATATAATAAATTAAACGATACGAACCTTTGACTAACTAATCCAAGCCCGGTAGAAGCCACCAAACATACTGTGGACTTTTCTCTTGTTGTCACGTAAAAGTGTGCTAGAAGGCCGATTGCGATTTTGAATGGATGACTTGTACATGTTGACTGTTTATTTACGTTAAGGCTTATTGTTAATTAGTATAATTATTTGGCGTAAATGAATGTGACACATCAAAGACAAGATAAAGTGAATTGCCGCGCTCCCTTTTTCAGAAATGTTACAACACGTATCTTCACAAAGAGGTCAAACCTTGAGGCAAATGTATAAGTTCATATCAAATTTGGATCACGTGTTGAACTCCGCGTTTGAGAAGAGTTTTTTTTCCGTTGACGACATTTTTTCATTTTTGTTTTCATCTTTAAACCTTATTTCTCTGTTAATGTCTAAAACCGACAAATTTGCAGAAAGAAAAAAAACATATCCAAAAATAAAAAAAAACTTTGGTAAGATAAAATTTCGTACTTTATCTTATTTAACAAATTAGCGGATTAATTAAAAACAGTATCGAACTATTACGTCAGGGCAGTACTTGAAGAGATACTGTGCGTCTAATACCGGTGAGCCCCCTGTCAGAACCCAGGAACGATTTTAGGTGTGTTGATTAGATAATTGAAAAACATAATTTATACTACTAAATTTTTTTTATAAAACACACGTTCCTGCCTACTAATATTCATTTAGCTCCGTTTAGTTTAAACATATTTTATTCACAAATAGTATACAATTTCATCGAAAATATCACATATTAGTTAACACGTGTATACAATTAAGAAAAGGATTCAGAAGAAAGCTTACAGCTTTTGTGAATCTGTCTCCCAAAATCAATCTATGAAATATGTGACAGTATTACAATTATACATATATATATATATATATATATCAATGAATGATAGTATAAGGATCTGTAGATGTTCTTACATATTTTATATAGAGATATAAGAGAAAGAGAGAGAGAGAGAGAGAGAGAGAGAGAGAGAGAGAGAGAGAGAGAGAGAGAGAGAGAGAGAAAGAGAGGGGGGGGGGGAGAAAAAGAGAGAGATATGGGTGAAATTTTGCTGTTCGTCTCAACATGAATAGGAATAACCATTTAGCTGGTGAAAGCCGATCCCGGTCATTATCAATTAATAAGTAATTGTGGATGTACTTAAATGAGTAAAACATCGATTTCTCCTAAAATATCGATTATGCCTAAAACATCGATTACTCCTTAAACATCGATTAATTACTCCTTAAACATCGATTCCTCCTACAACATCGATTATCCCTTAAACATCGATAAATCATTCCTAAAACATCTATTAATCCTTAAACATCGATTAATTACTCCTAAAACATCGATTATCCCTAAAACATCGATTAATCATTCCTAAAACATCGATTACTCCTTAAACATCGATTACCCCTTAAACATCGATTAATTATTCCTAAAACAACGATTTTTACAAGCATTTTGTCTAGTATACAAACGCTCAGACGTCAATGACAAATTAAACTTGAATATTCAAGTAATTGTATAGTTTTTGTTTCAGATTGCAGAAAAAAAATATACCCTTTATACCGTACACGTACTATTGGGGATTATATAGCTTATTGGGGAAGTAAACTTTCAGAGCACTCAGCCTCTGGGGTTAAAATTCATGAAGCAGAAGCATGAATGTCAAGTGTGTCCCCAGACAGACGCGGCTTGAAATGTGCAGGTGTATGTCCCAAGACAGATTCGACTTGAAATGTTCATTGGTATGTCCCCAGATAGATGCGACTTGAAAGGTTCAAGGTATGTCCCCAGACAGACGCGACTTGAAATGTTCATGTGTATGTCCCCAGACAGACGCGACTTGAAATGTTCAGGTGTATGTCCCCAGACAGACGCGACTTGAAATGTTCATGTGTATGTCCCCAGACAGACGCGACTTGAAATGTTCTGGGGTATGTCTCCAGACAGACGCGACTTGAAATGTTCAGGGGTATGTCTCCAGACAGATGCGACTTGAAATGTTCAAGGGGCATAGACATTTCACACTATTATTCATACCTATTTCCAAGCATCGCTTTTCTTTACTAATTCACAATTCAAACATGACAATGCTTTCAAAATGTGCCATATACATCAATGATGCAAGTCGGATCACAAAATGAGTATTTAGATAAGGAAAATGTTTTTTTTTAATGAGAAGAAACACGAATTACAAGTTTATCACCGCCATTATGCTGACAGATAAAAAAGCCACTGGCGTTTTTACAACATTTCTATTTATTTAATTCAGAACAATATTAAATAATAAGAACCTACATACATATGTCGTGTTTATTTAGTCATCTACTAATGTACGATGTACAACGTTCTGTATATCATCCACTACCTAAGAGCAGACATACAGGGTCCTGCCACGCCAACTGTTATAAATCTCTTTATATAACACTAATACGCATGCTTATTTTCAACTAAGTCTGTTATCTAAATTAATTACCCCCTGGCAAAACAATTTGGTTCTTTGGCGAATTTTCAGGCTCAAGTAGACGGTCGGAGGAACATTTAGAGAGCAAACATTTTGAATACATTTAAGCTATAGAGTTCCCGCTTTAAAGAAAAAAACATATGTTTATCGCCCCTGTAAACTGTTTTAAATATGACCGAACTTAGTTTCCAAACGGAATCTATGGAAGGTATTTTCAGACATAATCAATGTTTTCGTTGTCTTTTAAAACTGGTATACGACCGTTTTGATCCGAGTAATAAATTTCTCTAGATGATTTTCTCGTCTTTGGTTTGGTCACATCCGGGAGATGCTCGCGCTGCCACATTAGAACGAGGCACACAATGACCAAAGTCATAATTCCTCCGACTAAACCGATTGTAGCCCCTAAAAATATTCTTAACTGTGGTCCATCTTGGTCAGAAAAGGGATCCGCTGAAGAAAAAAACAACATTTAAACTGAATTTTCTTTTCTTCACGTATTTTAATGGATATATCCAATTGTAATTACATACCGCCATCTTGAATGTGATACATTTCGAAATCGTATCTATCTAATAAGCCATTTCCGAAGGCTAATTTTCAAATTATTTTATAAATATTGCGCTTATATATTTATATTTATAATGAAAATACGCGAAACAGGAAATAATGTTGACCGTTCATGCAAGAGGTCGCTTGTTCGATATCACATTCGATCGGCTGACCTCTCAAAAACACCTTCTATTAGTTCCACCCAGAAAACGGAATCGCTATCGATTCATAAAATTTCTGAGCTACTTTGCAATCGAACTTCAAACAATTCCGTATATACAAAAATGGCATCATGACAGTTGTAATCATTTAATTACTTTAGTGCGTGTATGTTTCATATTTTTCATTCCACTTATTTATTTTTTGGTTGATAGAGCAAATGTATCTTATGCAAAAAAATACAAAAATACCAAAACTGGTTTTTTTGTCTTAAAATGCTGCAAACATAACTAATTCATCACTACTCACATTGGCTACACGTGTCACCATAAAAGTTTAATGCGCATCCTTCTGGGCATTTTCCGGTGAAAACATCACACTTTGTCCCCGCTGCGCAGACTCCACATTTTTGACAGCTCTCTCCATAAAATCCCGCCGGACATACTGAAATGATAGGATGCAAAATACAGTGTGATGTAATGGATTAAGTCACGGCGAACACAGCACGTTTGGTGAAACAAAAAAAACAACATTTTACGTATAATATTTATTACACATGGGATAACAAATGACTAAATATTTATGCATATGTATTTATCATCATTTATATGTGGGCGTTATTTTTAAAATGTAGGTTAAAGTAAATATGTTTTAATTTGTCGGCTAGTGTTACGATGCAAGAGAACACACTCTGTCTTGACATATTTCGTTTTTTTTTGTTTGTTTTTTGTGTGTTTGTTTGTTTTAGGCTAATTCAGTTATTCAAATGAAGACCTATATATAGGCAAGGAACTTTATTTGATTCCTTGATATTGTAAAATGTATTTTTTATTCATGGTGATCTTAAAATACCTTTTTTATTATATTAAATGTGAGTAAAACAATGGGATTACAAATCTGTCTCAAATGGTGCTAACATTACACGTGTACACAATGAAGTGGTGATATACTTGGGCGGAAAACGTTTGTAATATAAAAACTATATATCTTCTAAAATACTTACGCTCTGAACAAGTACTCCCGTTGTATCCCGGTTCACATCCGGTTGTGCATGCCCCGGATATGACGTCACACGCTTGACCATTTCCACTGAGAAGACATTTTCCACAAGTTTGGCTGCAGTTAAATCCGTAAAGGCCATCTCGACAAACTGCTCATATTTAAAGAAAACGCCAGTTAATGCCTTCGTGTTCTGACATTTTCGACACATGGATATATCTAAACTAAAATATAAAAAATTACCGCGGTTTGTCTTTTTATACATACATGCAAGGACTTGTATCTCTATATAATTCCTTGATATATGGCTTTGAATATATTTCGCAACATGTGTGTTATATGCGACATACTTTCTGCCACTTCCGAAAATACTATTTATCACATGATTTAAGTAGTTGAATCCCTAAACTCCTCAAGAATTCAAAAATATCAATTTTCTCCAGTTGATTCGTTTAACTTAATACACATTAAATGACCCCGAAATACAGACTTCACGATTATTTATTTTTATTTAGATTGCGAAACAAGTTATTACAACATACAAATCACGCTCAAAGTCTTCCTGGGTATAACCAGCACTAAGCGTATGTGTACCAGTTATTACGTGATTAAAGAAATAAAAATCTATTAGTACGTCGTATGCCAGAACAATGGCACTTATGATCACCTTGACTGCAGTCGTCTCCGATATACCCTGCCGCGCATCCGTGTTGACACGCACCAGTGACTACGTCACAAATATCTTTGTAACAGTTACTGCACGTGAAGGAACACTTATCTCCATAGTAACCGGGTAAACATTCTGTAACAGTAGAATTTATACCAAAATTGTACCAAAAACATAACGTATAACTAATAAAGTAAAGTCAAACATTATAATAACGTTCGTCTATGTGAACTGGTGACCTGAACTACAGCCAAACCTGTCTCTAGCAGCCAGTCAGGAAAGGAGCAAAAGTAACCTTTTAAAACAGAGTGCTGCTTAATACAGATTAATCTGCACTAAAAACACACAAAAATGGAAAAAGCACGTGTGATTGCTTAAGAAAAGTAGTTGCTTAATAGAGATGTCTCAGTAACAGATTAAGAGTGAAAAGATCAAGAAACGGCGGATGAATTCAGAGTCACGGCACATTATCAAACTAGCGTAAACGATGTGTGCAGCTTCAGAACAAGTGGATTTATGTAAATTTGTTTCATTAACGATTTTGTCAGTAATAATGATCATAATTTATTGACAAAATTCTTACATAGGCGTAGGAGCCGGGACGGGGAAATGCATTAATGAAAAAAAAAAAAAACGTATTTTAAACACAACCGGCGTTTTTTATCCTTTCAGTATAAATATAATTGTCCGTGCAAATAATCGTGTATGACACAACTATAATTAAAATGTACATAGTTTTGTGACTAAAAATACTCTGTCAAAGTCACTTTACCAACGAAACATAAACGATGCTGATAAGACAAAAGGAAATAAATAATCATGTTAGGACAGACCATGACATTGGGCAAGTTAAACGTGAAGATGCTATAGATTTTCACAATTTTTTTTCTTTTTAAAATACACCATACGAAGAGAATTATAATTAAACGTAGAAAAAAAAACACCCTCAAAATATCAGACTGATTTTCTTTGTTTTTTATTACTTTACCTTGGGTGCAGAACGCCCCCTCCCAGCCGGCCCGGCAGCCCTGCAAACAGACGCCCGTCTCGGTGTCACACGAAGTGTCGTCTGCACAATGACCACATTCGAAGTTACAATTCTCTCCATACCGGCCTTCTTCACATTCTGTTATTGGATTAGCAGATGAAATTAAGTTTAGTATTGTTTTTTCTTCTTCCGATATTTAATCATGTAACTCTTCAATATTGGAGACTGCGAAGGTTCGGTTTAGAACGTAAGTTTTTATGTTGAATATCGAAAAACGAAACACAAATATCGAACTTACGTCAGTCTGCTAATAAATAACATAAATAATTATATTCATGAATATGTTAAAGGGAGTGTATCAGGACAAAACGCTATAAATGTCTTAAAAATAAAATAATTATCAAAATGGATGTAAAGCATCTCATTATCATTAATTATTATAAACCAAATAGTTTAGTATGTCAAATCTACCATAAACGTGACCAAATCGATATGTAAATTGGAATGGTAAACTTGAAATGAAATCTCCATTTAAAAATAGACAGCACTTAAATATTATTGGATGACATTCGCATCGTCATTCTGACTCTTTCTTAGATGACACAATGTTTACTATGTGAATACCTGTATAACGGATCAAACTGAAATCAAAATGACATCAATACGTCACAAAATATGTTGTCATATTAAGCGGGATATCTATTTTAATCTAATCTAAGCACTTTTCAATATATTAGTTTGGCATGTTTAAATAAATTACGTGGTTAGTGCATCGTATATTGGAAAAAAATGTTTTCAGCCAATTCTATGTTTTTTTAAATTCTGATATAGTCCCTTTAAATACTGTTACATGTGGCTACACGTACCGCCTCAACCCCATCTCTCCTCTCTACAGACAATCTGTCTCGCAGTGGGTCACGGTTTTAGATAGATTCTCCATAGTAAATACTTGTTTGATTATCGACATGTAGATAGTAACTATTTTGCAGAGACATATAAACAGAGATAAGTGACTGCAGGTGCTTGTCTAAACTTCGGGTGACACATCTCGCATTTTTAAATCTTGGATACACAGCTTGTACTGAAACAACCAACATTATTTTTGTGATTTTGATCGTCACTTTGGGTGGTAAACTTTTCTTTTTAGATTTAAAAGAAATGAAGAGTTTTTACGCTTACAGTTTTTTTTACAAGTAAGAAATAAAGAAAACTACTTTAAATATTGATATTTTTCGCCACCGATGGAAAACCTACCTCTTCATCTTTCTACGTTAAGAAATCTATTTCTATGGTGTGTTGCTAAAATCTATTCATTAAAATTCCAACATTTTTCATTTTTAACCAATAATAATTTAAGTTTAGAAGAAAATATTCAATAATTGATAATTGGAATTAGTCACTATACTTTGATACCAGCTGAAATTCAGACAAAGAGTTATCAAAGAAATACTAGTATACATGACCACTCCATTTAAACAACTTTATTGTAAAAAATTGAAATTGCCATGCGTTACAGATTATTATTTTAAACAATGTAAACGTAGAGCAAAAAGTGAAATCGACCTTTTATTGGAACCAGACAATGATTTTCTTAGGAATCAAAGATAAAAAAAAAAAAAGCTCCCGTGTATACCACGCAGATCTTTCTCCTTGTGTATGTTTCACTATCTATAAACATTCGATTACATTTTCGTATTTTAATTATTCATAAGATGTTATTAGAACTATGAAATAATTCCCAGAAACACAGTTTTAGTTTTCTGTCGCATGATCTATGACTACGAATGTGATAACAAAAAAAAACCCAGCTTATAAGGAGAGTAGACGTTATCTTTAAATGATCCTTTTTTTCTGTTTTTGGATGTGCGCGCCGAGTTATCGTTTGTTATTTAAGCCGGATACAGAAATAGAGATAAACTGTCATGTGTTGTCATGGTGATATGTCTGTAAAAATGTAATCGATAACCTCTTCTTGAGTTTTTTTTCTTTTATTCAACTGCTAAATTTATTGGGGTGTGAATAGTGTACACTGAACAGAAAAATTATTTTGCACGAAACACGTTTTTATTTTGGCACTGCAGGTGTAAAAAAACAACCCAATACGATATAAGTTTCTCTTCTTTGATTTTGGGTCTTGCTATGTATGAAAGGCCTTTGAATAAGAAAGAAAATCAATGGTGGGCTTACACCTTTAAGTACGGTGAATGGAATGTGTTTATGATATTAATGGTCTGTTTTGGTGACTTGATATGTGTGAAGATTTGTTCAATTGATTCTATAATTTACTGAGTTATACGCTAATGATATAAAAATAAAATGATGATTTGCAATCTGATAAACAACGTAATTTATTAACCTTGAGAGCAAATCGGCTCTTTGTATCCCGCCTTGCAAGCATGGTGACAGCTTCCGGTAATGGCGTCACACGATCCGTCGCCATGACAAAAACCACATGACTGATCACAGTTCTTCCCGTAAGTGTTGTCATTGCATTCTGAAATTAGGAACAAAATCCACAAAAGTGTTATTACAAAATGTGTCAACATTTTCTGAAAGCAATCTTTTTTTAATTAGTTCAGTGTGGACTGTATTTTGATGATAGCGCAGTTTGTTCTCAGGTTAGTTTACGGAACAAATAATCTGGTTTTGATTTCCCAGAAGGCCTTTTATGGAATTTGATATCAAAACGAGAGTAGTTGTAGGTAAAAAAATATGACAAAAGTATTGTTAGTATGTGTTTTTAAATGTTAATAATCCGTTTGCCGGAAACGACGTTCGTAATAAAAGATACGATCTAATTGTTATCATTTGGACGGAAACAAGGCTGAGAAATTAAACTGTCACTCATTTCACACACTTTAGACAGAAACTTTATCTGAATCCATTTTTTTTTCACCGAAACAATTCTCAAGAGGTTATTTTTCTCAAAAAAAAAAGCAAACGTCGAAGATAATAAAGATTACTTCTTTGAAAAAAAAAATATAACGGGATTCTAATAAAGTTTATAATTGGTTGATTCAAACAATCGGACTACCTCGGTGATTTTCATAGTTATTATTTAAACTTATATAGTTTAGATGTTTATTTCTATTATTGATTTTAAGATTATTAAATGTTTTTATGTGAAAAATATCCTGGACAATATACCTGCAATGGCTTCCGTCGAAATAAAACATTTCTTCATTCTATTTGATTTAATTATTGTGGAGATGTTCCTGTCTCAGCCAATCAAATTTTACTTTCTGGTTCATCTTTACTCTTCACAAAGAAAAGACAAGCGTCGAAGATGATCAAGACTACCTTGCAAAGTGATTCTGATAAAGGGTCTGGTTGATTGATTCAAACAATCGGGCAACCTCAGCAATTTTCTTTTTCTTTTTCACCAGTATTTTACGAGCTTAATAACTAAAAACTTAAAATTTAAATAAAGCGTACAGTTGATCAAATATTCAGTGTGGTTCCAATACAATTACACAAGAGGAACTTTTTGGAAAATAGTGTCAATACAGCTGAGGTTAAGGCATCATCCGGAAAACAAATATTGTACAGTTTCAATCCACGAAGGGCATCGCTCTACATGTAATCAGTGGCCCTGAAGTAATATCCCTTCCATGATACCAAATTTAGTTAACATCAATAACAGCAAACTGATTAACGTTATAAATAGGAATGTAAATTGTAGCGAATCACGGAAAAGCATTTTGGGAGTTTCCTGCTTGAGTTAGACTGTGAATGACCTTCCAACAATTTGGGAAACTTAATTATATGAGTATATTTACTTTGTGTACAAAATGCGCCTGTCCATCCAGCCTTGCATCCATTGGAACATTCTCCAGTCACGTGGTCACAAGTTGCATTATTATCACAGTTGCCACATGGGTATTTGCAGTTCTCACCATACCGGTTTAGACAACCTATACATTAAATTGAACAAACTCTGAAATTATTTTTATAAATTCACAAAGGTTTGTATCATTTAAACGAAAAAATGTACTATTAGTACTGAAAGGAAATAATGATAATGATAATGGTGGTGATAGTGGTAGAAAGCCATTGCGATGTTGATGACAAACACAATGATGATGATGCTGATGGTGATGACGACGACGACGATGATGATGAGGAGGAGGAGGAGGATGGGGAGGAGGAGGATAACATGTAATTGTAATTAGTAATTACGAAACCGATAACGATCAAGACCATGCTAATGCTTTGTTGGCGATTTTACGACCAACGGCGTTGTCCACTTTTGTTGGACAACACTCTGAATATCAGAAAGTAATTTTCTAATTCTACGAACCTGTTTGACAGTCTGATCCTGACCAGCCTGAAGAACAGCCTGATGCGCATGCGCCGGTGTCAGGATCGCACACTTCTGATTGGTCCGCACAGTTGCAATGTTTGTCACAGTTATTCCCAAACCAAAACTGACTGCAAACTTAAACAATAAACGTTAAATGATTAGAACGAGTTTACAATAAATTCCCTGTTTCCAAAAATAATATTCCAACCATCAACGTGAAAAAAATGCAAAAATATACACAATAAAACGATTGAATTGCGGTCATCATTATTTACAAAACGGTAGTTTAGTTTAAACATTTTTTTTTACTTCAACATGAAATGGGGTTGGGCCACAAGTTCTTTCAACATTAGATTACAAAACGGTACATCTGTGGCATATATAAATATAATGTTTTAGATACTTTTTTTTTATAAATGTTATATAATATATACACTTACAATTGTGTTTAATGTATTTCGGTCAATATCTTAGTATATTATGACATCATCCGGTCCAATAAAAAAATTGTAAGTAGTTCATTGGGCATCTAAAAAGGAGCCACTTCCAGTTTTCCAATTACCTTCTCTAGCGTGTCCAGTGGTAGAGCATCGAACCCAGGGTTGGAGAGTCGTGGGTTTGATCCTCTCCCACGGCTATGTGTGGTGTCCTTGAGCGAGACACTTTATCTGCATATGCTTAGTACTGATTCTACCCATGAAGAAATCGAGCGTGATTTGTCCAAGTTGTAATAATCGAAGTTGTAACAATCGAAGTAATATAAATCAGTTTAAATAACACCTTCTCTATTCTCCAGAATGGTACCAGTTCTACGTTAGTTGTATAGGCCTATAGAGATACATTATATTTGTTTTGAAGACATTTTTTGTTCTAGTTACCAACCATAAATCCGGAAATCACATAGCTCCACGGGTCCAATCCTGTTGACGACCATGACATATTGCCCCAGAATTGGTATATCACATTTCAGCATTGCTCCGTCACCATGGATACGTACAGTTGTGCACAAGGACATTGAAAATATGGCATCATCCATTCCAACGTATATTTTCCAACCTTTGATATTTGTTGACTGACCTTAATAATAAAGAGTTCAAAATTGGGACATGCGTTTGTTTGTTTGAATATTTAGGATTATTGTTATATCATCGAGGGTTAACAGACGACCAGTCAACCTAACCACTCGTTCCTGTGAGAGACAAATGATTATGAGGCATACTGTCGTATATCAATCATCAAAGAGACTGTGGTCGGGCAGGGATTCGGACTCATGTCCTCTGGATTTATGGTCAAACGTGCTACCGACTGTGCTAACCAGACTAGGCTTTGAGCCTGATAGTGACTAAGTATGTGTAAGATGCAAGCTCTTTTCTAATTTGTATGTTATGGATTTTGGTGTGAATGAAGCTATGATAAATAGCCAAATGAAGTTATTGCGATTTGCGGCATATCAACATTAAGTACAGTCCAACCTGCCGTAAGCAACCAATCAAGGGAAGAAGCAAAAATGACATGTAAAGATAGGTTGCTGTTTAATGCAGGTTAATAAGCTATGAAAGCATACACATGATATATAACAAATGTGGCTGTATAAGACAAGTGGCTGATTAATAGAGATGGCCGCTCCAACAGGTTTGGCTGTGTAATATGACGCCAACAGGAACATGTATAAGCATATAGTCTGAAAAAAGCATCATCAAATGAATAATTTTATGCAGAATAAACCTAAAACATTGGCACCTGCAGAACTGCTATTTATCAAAATTAATCCAAACGAACAATTAATCTCACATGTACTGCAAGCATCCGCTACACTGGTCATATTCTTGCCATCATTCATTCAACATCCTGGACCCACATTTAACCGCAATAATGAACATGACACAAGCCCACACGTGTAACATTTTGTTAATGATTAAGGTACAACAAACATTGTGTCATACAGACTTTTCAAAATGGCGAAAAAATCCAAGATGGTCACCAAAATGACTGCCACAGAAAATCCATATTAGTCTTTATATTTACAGTATTTAATCAGTTAATAATGAATGTTCAACAAACAATATGTCATATATAGCTTTAATGATGTAAAAATGACCCTACCTGCTAATATTTTGACATTTTCCACACGTGTCGGCTGGTCCAATGTTATTATCCACCATCCGGGTACCGACGGTTTCGTATATGAGCACGTGGTTTTCTCTCCGTCAATAGCAAATGGAGAAGTATTAGAATTCTTGCCATCTTTTTGTTTTGATTTTCTTTTGAAAGCAACATTTTCTGTAAGTTGAACAGGTGTATGGTTGCTCGGATATTCCATTATGCAAGTATTTTAAAGTGTAAGTAACTTAAAGAGTAAGTACTTCCAAGTGTAAATATTACAAAATGCATAATAAAAGTTGGTGTACAAGCTTTGCATTACACAGTGCATAATAGTACTTGCCAACGGTTCAATGGGGATCTATGTACAAACCAACATTGTGGTATCACTTATGAACGTTTGCAAGTTTCTTTCGATGGACGGTGGTTCTATTCAGATTCGATCTGAGGTCTTCCTCGACCAGTTAATCTAGATATACCATATATAACCCGAAATGTGCCCAAAATGTCGTTTAACCCCATTAAAATTAACCAGCATAGCATCGTGCATGGTAATTTGTATTATTTGGTCAAGGTGGATATTAAGAAGAGACTAGCAGTACACGAAGCATAATGGTACTTGACAATTGGACAAAATATACCCTATATGGTTTGATGTACAGGAGTATATAACGCCAAGTTGTACTTAACAATTGGACAATAGATGCATTATGAAGTTTAAAGTTGACAAAGTTTACAATACCAAATGGTATTTGACAATTGGACAATAGATGCATTATGTAGTTTAAAGTTGGCAAAGTTTACAATGCCAAATGGTTCTTGACAATTGGACAGTAATAGATGCATTATGTAGTTTAAAATTTGCAAAGTTTACAATGCCAAATGGTACTTAACAATTGGACAATAGATGCATTATGTAGTTTAAAGTTGACAAAGTTTACAATGCCAAATGGTATTTGACAATTGGACAATAGATGCATTTTGTAGTTTAAAGTTGGCAAAGTTTACAAAGCCAAATAGTACTTGACAATTGGACAATAGATGCATTAGGATTTTTGACATGCTTTGATTCCAATATGTCTTAAAATCCACTTCCCATTTGCTCTTTTTTTTAATGACTGATTTCCGGCCATCTCAAAAATATTAATTTTGTGATATTTAAACATTACTTAAAACATTAAACTCACTATACATACTTTTGTTTCTCTGTTTGAACAGTTGCATTACCTAACATGGAGCAGAACTTGACAGACAATTGGACAAAAGATGCATTATGTAGTTTAAAGTTGGCAAAGTTTGCAATGCCGAATGGTACTTAACAATTGGACAACATTTGCCCTATGTTGATTAAAGTTTGCGAAGTTTTCAATGCCAAATGGTACCTGACAATTGGACAAAATATGCCCTATGTTTTTTTAAAGTAAGCAAAGTTTCAATGCCAAATGATACTCAACAATTGGACAACATATGCTCTATGTTGTTTAAAGTTGGCAAAGTTTACAATGTCAAATGGTACTTGACAATTGGACAAAATGTGCTCTATGTTGTTTAAAGTTGGCAAAGTTTACAATGCCAAATGGTACTTGACAATTGGACAACATATGCTCTATGCTGTTTAAGTAGGCAAAGTTTACAATGCCAAATGGTATTTGACAATTGGGCAAAATGTGCTCTATGTTGTTTAAAGTTGGCAAAGTTTACAATGCCAAATGATACTTGACAAATGGACAATATAATTATGTAAAATGTTATTTAAAATTGGCAAAGTTTACAATGCCTAAAGGTACTTAACAACTGGACAACATATGCCTTATGTTATTTAAAGTTGGCAAAGTTTACAATGCAAAATGGTACTTGACAATTGGACAACATATGCCGTATGCTGTTTAAAGTTAGCAAAGTTTATAATGCCAAATGGTACTTGACAATTGACCTAATTGTGTCTTTTGCTTCTTAAACATTTCGCAATGTATGATATCGGCAGTACTTGACAACTGTTCAGCGTAATTATTATGTACGATAATACTTGACAACTGTTCAGAGTTGATATTATGTATGATGATACTTGACAATTGTTCAGAGTAGATAGTATGTATGACGATACTTGACAACTGTTCAGAGTTGATAGTATGTATGATGATACTTGACAATTGGCCAACACGTGGCTAATGTTGTTTCAATGTACACTGTATACCTAAAACATGGCGCGTAGTATGTAGAAACACGTATTGCAGAATGCAAATTGGTACTTTTCAATGGTAATTGTACAAAATGTGCATTTAGTTATTCGAAGTTAGCAATGCAAAGTACACGATGATACTTGGCAATCGACCAGAGCGCTACCAGGGTACACAGAGCAGCCAGTAGATGGCGTCTGTGTTCAGCTACAATGGGCTTATGAGTCACCTTCATGTTGTACACAGTTATCCTTACCAGACGTCAGGCTGCTAGACATTCAGTGCCTCTCTGTTTAACTAATTGATGAAAGAGCAACCAGCCGCATAAAAATCAAAGTGTTTCCATCGGGATTCAAACCTTCGATCACCGCTTCCGCCTTTACAACTAGGCCACGGAAGACGTAATGTATCTTTCTAGCCTACTGTTACTTCCCAATGGCATTACCCTGCCAACTAGATATAACAGCATGGTCAAGTGGTAGAGCTTCAAGCCCATGATCGGAGGGTCGTGGGTTTGATCTTCCGCCACGTTTTATGTGATGCAAGAAACTTTTTGTCGATAAGACAGCACGCTCGACTATTCGAATCATATGTGACAAAAGTACAAATTTGATTGAGACTAATGAAAAATCCAAGCAAACAAGAGTAACTTGCAATTCCTTGTATTATTCCAATACATGCAGTGGTTGCTGAATTTCTAAGTCAAACAAAGGCCATTATTTGCAAATGTGTGGCAAGAGTTATCCCACTTGATTAAGTTTGCTTCATGACTACATAGTCATACGTAAAATTTCCGTCAATATAATGAGTGATTGTTGAGATGTTGTGATTTAGTCAAACAAGGGCAATAATTTGCATTCTAGTCAGCCAATAATTATCTAACTTAGCAATTGTAGTACTTTTGATGACTGGAAAGTTTTGTCCGAAGTTTTAATCAAATACATTGAGTGGTTGGTGCGATATGGACTTGATGATATTACACGCAAAACTTTACCCAAAATTTCTAAGTCAAACAAGGGCAATACTTTTGCATTAAAGTCATCCAAGAGTTACCTAACTTAGTAATTGTAGTAGGTTCGATGACTGGAAAGTCTTGTGTGAAGTTTAAATCAATTACATTAAGTGGTTGTTGAGATATGGACTTGATGGTATTTGCATGCAAAACTTTAACAAGATTTTCTATGTCAAACAAGGGCAATAATTGCATTATATTCATGCAAGAGTTATCAAACTTAGTTAATGTAGTAAGTTTGATGACCGAGGAGTCTTGTGTAAAGTTTTAAGTCAATACATGAAATGGTTACTGAGATAGGGATTTGCCAGCAAAACTTTAACCAAGGTGTGACGCCGACGCCGACGCCGACGCCGACGCCCGGGTAAGTAGAATAGCTCTCTAATTCTTCGAATAGTCAAGCTAAAAAAAACCTCTACATTTAATTACATAGGAAGTTTACCTCGTTGACAGGAGATTCCGTCCCAGCCCTCTGCACACCCGCGTAGACAAGTTCCTGTTTTAACGTCACAATTTACATCACCAATGCAATGACAAATGGACGTACAATCTTGCCAGAATCTTTGTTGAGGACACATCTCAACTGCAATGTTGAATAACAAAGTGGATAACAAAGTTGGTAACAAAGTGAATAACAAAGTGGATAACAACATCAACACCAACATCAACACCAACACCAACTCCAACACCAACACCAACACCAACACCAACACCAACACCAATTCCAGCACTAACACCAACACAAACACCAACTCCAATACAAACACCAATACCAACACCAACTCCAACTCCAACTCCAACACCAACACCAACTCCAACACCAACATTAACACCAACTCCAACACAAACACCACCACCAGCACCAACACCAACACCAACACAAACACAAACACCAACTCCAACACAAACACCACCACCAACACCAACACCAATACCAACACCAACTCCAACACCAACTCCAACACCAACATCAACACCAACTCCAACACAAACGCCAACACCAACTCAAACACCAACGCCAACACCAACCCAAACACCAACACCAACACCAACTCAAACACCAACACAAACACCAACGCCACCACCAACACCAACACCAACACCAGCACCAGCACCAGCACCAACACCACAACCACCAACACCAACACAACCACCAACCAAACACCAACACCAACACCACCACCAACACCAACACCAACACCACCAACAACACCAACACCAACTCCAACACAACACCACCACCAACACCAACAAACTCCACCACCAACCCCAACACCAACACCAACACCACCACAAACACCAACTCCAACACCAACATCAACACCACCACCAACACCACCACCAACACAGACACCAACTCCAACTCCAACACCAACACCAACACCACCATCACCACCAACATCAACTCCAACACCAACTCCATCACCACCACCAACACCAACACCACCACCACCAACAACAACAACATCAACAACACCATCACCACCAACACCAACACCAACACCAACTCCACCACCATCAACACCAACACCAACTCCAACTCCAACTCCAACTCCAACTCCAACTCCAACACCACCACCAACAACAACACTAACAACAACACCAACACCACCACCACCACTAACACCAATACCCGCACCAATACCACTACCACCAACACCAACACCAACACCAATACCAACACCAACACAACCACCAACCCAACACCAACAACAATACCAACACCACCACCACCACCACCAACACGAACACCACCACCACCAACAACACCAACACTAACACCAACACCAACACCACCACCACCACCAACACCTACTCCAACACAACACCACCACCAACACAAATTCCACCACCAACCCCAACACCCAACACCACCACCAACACCAACTCTAACACCAACACCAACATCAACACCACCACCACCACCAACACCAACACCAACACCAACACCAACTCAAACACCAACACCAACTCCAACACTAACTCCAACACCACCACCAACACCACCACCATCACCACCACCACCACCACCAACAAGAACAACAACAACAACACCATTGCCATCACCATCACCATCACCACCAACACCCACACCAACACCAACACCAACACCAACTCGAACACCACCACCAACACCAACTCCAACACCACCACCAACACCAACACCAACAACACCAACAGCACCAACAACACCAACACCAACACCAACTCCAACACCAACTTCAACACCAACACCACCTCCAACACCACTACCAACTCCACCTCCAACACCAACATCAACACCACCAACAACACAACCACCAACACCACCACCAACACCACCACCAACTCCACCTCCAACACCAACATCAAAACCACCATCAACACCAACACCACCACCACCAACAACACAAACACCAACACCACCACCAACAACAGCTCCAACACCCCCACAAACATCAACACCACCAACATCATCATTGCAATATCACTATCAGTATCATCATCATCATCATCATCATCATCATCATCATCATCATCATCATCATCATCATCATCATCATCATCATCATCATTATCATTATCATTATCATTATCATTATCATTATCATCATCATCATCATCATCATCATCATCATCACTCACTCACTCACTCACTCACTCAAACATTTAAATGATCTGGAATATATAAAACTTCTTCTCGGAGAATGAATATTACACGTGTGGGTGTGTTTGCATAAAGTATGATAGAATCTATATGCATTCCGCTTTACATTAAGTCAATGCTGTCATATGAATGCATTGTATGCCCGGGTCAGCATGCACGTGTGTCACTCAGTTTGGCCAGGTTATGTTCACTCTTGCGCTCCAAAGCAAGAACAGACTGTACTATATAAGGAACAAATTAAGCAGGTTTATGGTCACAAAGGCGTATATTGTATGTAATGATGTCTGTGGTAATATGAATAATCGATCACGAAGCTGTCTTCCCGAGACAGTCTCACTCATTGCTCTTTCTTCTCGCCGAAACATGGCATTTGATTTGGGGCGTACGTTTCAGTCATTTTTTTTAAAGAAAACATCAATAATGTATCATTTAAATAGTTTTAAGTGGTAAATGATAATACCTCGTTTTATAATTTAGTTTATAATTACAGATATTAGAAAAAAGAAGATTTTGATTGGCAAATTTCAATTTTCAAAAAAATAATAATCCAGAAACTTGTTTTAACACTTGATATAATATATGTCAGCTGCCTTAAGACATGCTGAAAGTTGTTGTCACAAGATTTATAACTAAGGTAGATCGATATCCGGATACCTAATTTATAATATGCCACTGAAATTGTGTTAATAAAAGCTAAAAAAAAACTTTGGCTGAATCATACGCTCCCAAAACAATGATATAAAAAAGCAATACTAATGTACACAATATTAAAAGGAATGTCACCACATGATCTTGGAGATTCAATTGAATAAGTACATACATGAAATGCATTCCGAAACTTAAGAAAATGTGTTGTATATTCCAAAGCTAAACTGCAAATTATTAAGAAAATCTTTGTCATATTCCGGATTAAAAAGTTTAAAATTTCATCCCTGATTTTATTAAACAATCAGTCGGTCTTTTACAGTTTAAAAGTAAATATCTGCAATGGAGAAGATCATAGCATACTGGTCAGATACTAGTATATACATAATACTTATCTATATAGTCTTTGAAAATCAGTATATTGATGTTCATTTGTTATATAATCAATGTTTTACACTGTTCTTATTTAATTTTGTTTTTGAGGACTTCATGGAAGATTGCAGTTAGTCCTACTAAGTTAATCAATATCATTATCATTATAATTATTATCATAATCATTATCATTATCACTATTATTACCACTTATAATAACATCTCAACTTCAGTATGCACTCAAGCGGAAATTTTAAAACTGCTTCAATAGAAAACCAGGGGTGGTGAGTTCGAATCCACACCCGGCCGCAATCTCCGTGACGGTTGATATACGACATTGTGTATCATTGTTATTCGTCTCTCACCGCTGATTCAAGCGGGAAAGTTATCAGTTACATGCGGAGATGGGGTGTGCTCGAGCACTGGTTAACATTTCAGGATCACAGGAAAGAGTGGTTCGGTTAATTGATCGTCTATTAGCCCTCGATGACAAAAAATGACGCTAAATATACAATCAATCAATAGAAAACGTATGAATATATTTTCGTTTAAAATGTTCTTAATACATCGGTGATTAGATCCGGTTTACCAACGTCCGTTCAGCTGATATCCGTCATCCTAAATATTTCTTATTAACCGATTTCTTAACCTTCAAAAGGGAATGCGGATATAGTGACATGTTAAGAACTTTTTTCAACATTGTTTTATATTCTGTGGTGTAATCTGTCATCATTTACAGTTTCAGCTGTTTAACTAGACAAAAACGTGGTTTTATTTGACAATAAAAAGTGTTTTACATAAAGGGGCAATAACATTTCAGCCAGACTGTATAATGGGGCTTAACGTTATTTAAAACAAATTTCAGGTTATATATGGCATATCCAGTTTTTGTTAGTGGAGGAAGACCTCAGAATGAATCTGTGTAGAACCGTTGTCGTGCCGTAAATAACTGGAAACTTTGTCACATAACGTTTTTGGAGCGAACGGGACTCGAACTCGAACCTTAGCGGTAAGAGATAACGTGAGATATATTAAGACGGCGCCTTAGACCACTAGGCCACGGGGGGGGGGGGGGGGGGGGGGGGTGTGTGTGTGTGTGTTGGGGGGGGGGGGTGCAAACCAGACTATAGAATAATTCCAAATATCGGTTGAAGTTTCTCGGTAGACTTCGACAATTATAGTTAAATCTATAAAAACATTTGAAATTTTATTTTGTCTTATACTTACACTTGCATGGAAGTCGTTTTCTTTTAAGCATATTTTTTTGATAATTGACAGTGATGTTGCAACTGTCTAAAAATAAGAATGAAAATTGAAAAAGATATTAACCTCGGGTGCATGGTCAAACTTATTAAAATGTTGTTGTTTTTTTTTTTGTTGTTGTTTTTATTTATTTATTTATTTATTTTTTATTTTTGTCATTTGGGACCACTTGACCTTTAAAAACACATTAATCCTAATTAAGCTATATTTTCTCGGCAACAATAATCATTTTCAGTGATACGTCAACTGAAAATATGTGAAAATCATATTTTTTTTTCTAAATGAAGTTGCAAATTCTATCATTTAAAACACAAAAGTGGATTTTTCAGCTTGAAAAGACTGACTGATTGAATATTAAGCGTCAATTTTTGTGCTATTGAGGGTTAACAGACGATCAGTTAACCCAGCCGTTGTTTCCTGGGATTATGAAAGGTTAACCAAAATACTTGAGCATACTCCATCTTCACAAATAACTGATAATTTCCCACATGAATCAGCGGCGAGAGACGAATGGTAATGAGACACAATGTCGTATATCAATCATCACGGAGATTGTTGCCAGGCGAAGATTCGAACTCACGATCCCTGGATTGATAGTTGGATGCGCTACCGACTGAGCTAATCGGACCCGGCAGCTTGAAAAGAAATGTTCGAAATCACATTGGGATTTAATCATGAGTGACTGTATATTAGTCTGTGATCGGGGTTTGGCTCTGTAATTCGAACTTGGCTTATATTTTATAGACATTCACATTCTATCGTTTTATGATTCGAATTGGTAAAAAAATGGACGCTACTGTAGTCAAAGGTCTTAAAGCTGGTCATACTTGGCCGAAATGTTTTGGTCATGCATAAATTGTCCAAGGATAGTTAATTACTTGAAAATATGGCAGCTAGATTATTAACATAACCATTTTCCATATAAGCGATAACCTGTATCCTATAAGTTTACTGTGAAATATACGTTCGTATGAAAAAGCAAAAAAAATGTCAAACGTGTCACATTTTCGGTTTGTGATATTTACGACCGTATAACTTATCAAAAGAGTGTGAAGAATTCGCGCAAATTCCCCACACGTGTGGTGATTTCGTGACTGTGAAATTTACGCGTCAAAAACTGAAACCCTCAAAATAACTTATGCCAATTACATGATAATGTTCACCACCATCACCAACAATAACAGCGGGTCAAACAAATGTCAATTTTACTGGTGTTGTTATACGAAATTTTAAATAATAAAATATTAGTGACTATATTAGTTTTTGCCGCAGACGACACATGCTATATATAGCACACGGAAGAGCTCACCAAAACGTCTGGAAATGTCGTTCATTTATTAGATTGTATCACTCTCAGAGCTCTCCTCCTTCATTCAACTAGGTGGCACATGTTTCGGCAGACGTTTTTTTTATCTAATAACAGATTAATGTCTGTAATTAGTTTTTGACGCAGACGACACTTGTATTAGCGCAGTCTGTGTCATTCATCATACTAACCATTGCCGACTGATGGTTTAATGAGGGCGGGGTGGGGGAATTTTGTGGGATTTTGTGTGTGTGTCAGTATGGATTTTTGTTGTTGAACATATTCATTTTGTCCCCTTTTGTACCCTTGATATGCACCAATTCCCTCAAGACCCATCAAAGGAAACGTTTTGAAAACCTCATATTGTCACCAATAATATAAGCGATAAACTGTACTGTGAAAAATACATTCGTATAAAAGAGTTTAAAAAATAGACAAATGTGCATGTCACATTTTCGATTTGTGATATGTACGATCGTCTTTGTTACAAAAGTGTGAAGAAATGTGTTACATCAGTCCTTGGTGAAATTAAACCACGATGTCATAAAACATCTTTATGCCCAATTCAAATTCGTACTCGAACACAATTTATAAATGAACCAAATTAAAGCATAAACACGTGAAGCAACCTCGATTTAAAAGTATAAATCTGTTGTTACAATCGTTTTTGGAGTGAGAATGAAAGCTTAAGTTGAACATGGGACAAAGTATCGTAACCTCGATACTTGGCCTCGGTTTATCAAAATACTTCAGTCTGTTATTTTACCCAAACAGGGTGCTGAAATAACACATCATTGAGAATAAGGAAATTAACTAACTTAAATATTTTCGTGAAACCAAGACCAGGCCTTTTTGGCTCGAAGCTTCTACAGCAGAACCCCATTGCTCGAACACGGATGGCTCGAACATCAAATATATCTCGATTTTCTTATCTGATCCCGGCTGAATTTCATTTTATATGCATGTACAAAATGATATAGTATGAACTTAAACAATACTTTTCTCGAACAACCCTTAACTATTTCGTCCAGTCTCGGTGGATTCGATCAATCGAAGTTCTTCTGTAGTTCAAAATCAGACAACTTTATAAACTTTATTTCTGGGATGTTTTGCTATTGACCAAGAGTAAAAGCGTTGACGGGTCAAATGATTTTTGTTAGCTCGGCCAAATAATTATCTCAGTTAAATAGTAATAGTGTAAGAGTTTCATTGAAACTTTGGAATTAATAGGTTTATTTATTTTGTTTTACATCGATTGGGAAAAGAAATCTTACAACTTGCAAATTACTATCAGTAGAAAAAGTACTATAAGTATATGTCAGTCTCAAAACACCACGCATGGCCGTGGCAGGGAGTATCTCCCACTACCCATGGGCCCTAGGTCCGATGCTCTACCACGTGACCATGTAAATCAAAACGATATCACTTGGTTTAAATTAAAGAAACTATTACATAACATACCGATAATGATGCATGTTTATATCGTAGCGTGTTATATTCCTCTGAAAAAATCCACTTTTTTATCATATAAAATCCCAATTTTTTAATAAAATTAACGTTCAACACTTACAGGTACACTTTTCGAAATGTATTCACTGGTGACATCAATGTTGTCGAACAGTCACATTGACAACATTACAGACCTACTTCACAAAAGGTTACCTCGTAAATATTTGTGAAATTCTGACACGGTCATTTTGCACAAAATAGTTTCATTAGAATGCGACTACCTACATGAAAGAAAAAACTCGTCAGACCAGTTCCGGAGTATTATCTTTCCTGGGCCGTTATATTGGTTTATGTAAAGAATGTTTCGTATGCGATTACTCTCCCGTTCCGTGCTAACAGTTACATGCACGTGAACTATTGTGGGAACGTATTATTAACTCTTTGTAATGATACATTAAACGATCGTATTACTCTTAAAAGAAAAGTGGACCAGATCATTACCGACCATACTAATCTATAACAATTCTTTCAAAATCAGTTTATTATTTTCATTATAATTATCATTATTGTTTATTAATATTTTCAGTATTATTATTATTTACTTATTTATCATTATCATTATTAATATTATCATTATTATTATTTTCAACATCAACATCAACATCAACATCATCATCATGATCATCATGATGATGATGATCATCATCATCATCATCATCATCATCATCATCATCATCATCATCATCATCATCATCATCATCAGCATCAACATCATCATCATCATCATTAACAACATCAACATCATCAGCATCATCATCAACAATATCACCATCAACATCATCATCATTGTTATCATTATCATCATCATAATTATCGTTATTAGTTTTATTAATTACACTTACCTCCAATATTGAAGAGTTGCATAACGATTAAACGCATATTTATCTATTTCTGAGTTTGTTATTTATACAATAAGGCGGTGTATACAATTAGGCATTGTATACAATAAGACGTTGTATACAATTAGGAGTTGAACCATTAACCAATCTAGCTTTGACGACATAGAAACAGTCTTACCTTTAATGTAGACAACAAAGTACAAAACTAAAACTTCCAAAATGTTGTAATTCATTTCATATCCTTGTAAATATGATACAGGCACTACCAAACGACTGGTAACACAAATCTTAAGCTATATCAGTCAACTGAGGACATTTTATTAAGTCAAACCATGTCTGGATCTTCCTAAAAGTGTTTTAAAACACCATGGGGCGCTCCTGGACAGTAAATAACCGATCAATTTCTTTTCAAAGCATTCTTTGGTTTATATTTTCGTTCTCTGTCCCAGCAGGCTGTTGCATTATTTATGAGTCGTCGACAGGATCACGGTATTAGATCAGGTTTATTTTGTTACTTCTGTTGACAAGTTTGTGGCAATATTAAGTTTTACACCAACGGATTCAGCAGGGGACTCACCCACTGAAAATTAACAATTAAAGCTAAACTGACAGGAAATCCGGCGCTAAAACCGTCATGCATCCACAGAAAAAGGTAAAATATATAAGACTCTATCCCCGTATATATGTCCCCTGTAACCTCATGATTTGCACACATCCTTACCCAATTTTGTCAAATGTGCCCCCTCCCGAATCCGCCGTTGGCTCAGGATGGTAAATTTTGAGCTTTCTTTTTAGCGTTCTTATTGAAATGACGTTAACTTTGTAAAATGATTGACTTATTAATCACTGGTATACATGCATGATTTTTTTCTGATTTTTTTTATTATAATACTGTTTTAAAGGTGGAAAAGTGACTTAAATCAGTAAACTTAACATCATAAAATAATACTCACTCGTTACTATTTTACACGATGACGATTGATGATGATGATGATGATGATGATGATGATGATGATGATGATGATGATGATGAATGCTATATGATGGATGATGTTCACGAAATATCACTGGGGCATGCCCCCGCTCTAAATCCGTCAATGCACACACCCCTTTGATCGGTTTGAAGCAAACGTGCTTTTTATTAAAAATCAATTTAAAAATATACAAATCGAATTCTGTTAAAATATCCATTTTAGTCACGTTTCGTATGTGCACCGAGTTCGATAACTTTCTCTATTAAAGGAACACACGTCGAAGTTGTAGTTATAGTTGCTTACTATTTTATTCATAACCAAACCGTCATCAAATCAATATTTACACCCACACGCATGAATGTATAACCATATTAAAATATGATATTTTACAGTCTGAAGCTTCATATAAAACCAGTGACGTCAGCTTATTTGGGAAATGCATGTATGAATAAAATAATCTTAAAAATACTTGAAATAAGAAATGTCACTGGTAGATGTCGCATGCCCCCAAAATGGTCTGTGAAAATAACGTTATATTTTATGATAGGTAGCGATGTATCCATAAATATCAAGAGTAATGGACTGACGTTTGAGACTAGACACGCAATTTCATGTTTTTTTTATTTAAGTGTGACCTTGACCTTTATGTAATATTGACCTTGACAACTAATGTAAAGGTCTAGGTATTTCTACAGGTAAATGTAGGTGACACATCATCAAGACATGTTGATCACTTGTGTCAAGCTTTTTTAAAATCCATGTAAATAAAGTTACTGACCAGACATGAAATATCAAACAAACTGAAAGTGTGACCTTGACCTCTGGGTCAAGGCTCTGGGTTTTAACGCGACACTTCGTCATGACATGTTGATCAATTCATAAAATAAGCCAAGTGTTTTTGAAATCCATCCATGTATGATAAAATTAAAGACTAGACTCAAAGTGTTGTCTGGGTCTTACGTGCGACACATCGTCATGTCATCTTGATCAATTGAGCCAAGTTAAAAACAAAGTTACAGACCAGAAACGAAATATCAAACAAATTGAGAGTGTGACCTTGACCTTTGAGGAAAGGTTCTGGGTCTTACACGCGACACTTTATCATGTCATGTTGATGAACTGAGCCAAGTGTTTTTGAAAGTTATTCATAGGTAACAAAGTAACAGACCGGACACGAACTCTAAAACAAACTAAAAGTGTCGTCAAACAAAGTCATGTTATGTTGATCATTTGTAGTAAGTCTTTATAAAATCCATCTATGCAAAGTAACAGGCCGGACACAAAATCTCACACAGATTCAAAATATTGTCAGTGTGACCATGACCTTGACGGTAGGATGTGGGTTTTATACGTGACATGTCGTCATGTCATGATGATGAATTGAGAAAAGTGTTTTTTTGAAATTTTTATCCGTAGGTAACAAAGTTACAGAACTGACACGAAATTTCTAGCAGACTAAAAGTGTCATCATGTAAACTTTACCTTTGAAGTGGGTGTATGGCTGTTACGGGCAACACGTCGTTATGTTATGTTGATCATTTGTAGCAAGTATTTATAAAATTCATCTATGCATGACAAAGTTACAGGCCGGACACGAAATCTCACACAGACTCAAAGTGTTGTCAAACCTTGAACTTTGAGGTACAGATGTGAGTGTTTCGCGCTACACGTCGTCATGTTATGTTGAGATTATTTGTAGCAAGTATTAAAAAATCCATCTATGCATGACAAAGTTACAGGCATGACACGAAATACCGGACGTAAGGACACTGCGATTACTTTATGCTAAAAAAAATATTTTTTGGGGGGTGGGGGGTGGGGGGGGATAAAATGGTTCTATCATATCAATACAATTTGATACAAGAGTTGTCAGAAGACAACAAAGCTTGCCGATTTGATAAAACACACCACTCATGTAAATATTGAGATTGGAGGCAAACACCAAAACTTAAACGCAACTAAACACAAGAGTTTAACCTGGGTGCCTACAGTCGAAAAAATAAGTCCAAAAGGGACATAACTCTGCCAAAATGCAATCCAGAGTTATGGTTCTTGTCTGTGAGTGTGCCATTGATGATGGTGAGCACATGCAAAGTTTTATTCATATTCAATGAGTGGTTGCATTGATATTTTACCTGATAAAAAAACTTTATCATGAAAAATTAAGTCGAAAAAGTGCCATAACTGTGCCAAAATGCAACCCAAAGCTATGGTTCTTGTCTGTGTGTATTCCATTGATGATAGTGAACACACATGAGAAGTTTCATTCATATTAAATGACTGGTTGCATAGATATCCTACCTGATAAAAAACTTTAACCTGAAAAATTAAGTCGAAAAAGGGCCATAACTGGCAAAATGCAACCCAGAGTTATGGTTCTAGTCTGTTTGTGTTCCATTGATGATGGTGAACACACATGCAAAGTTTCATTCATATCCAATGAAGGTTGCATATATATCTTTAACTTAAACGCAACTAAACGCAAAAGTTTAACCTTGGTGCCTAAGTCCAAACGGGCCATAACTGTGCCAAGATTCAACCCAGAGTTATGGTTCTTGTCTCTGTGTGTTCCATTGATGATGGTGAATACACATGTGAAGTTTCATTCATATCCAATGAGTGGTTGCATAGATATCTTAAACTTAGACGCAACTAAACGCAAAAGTTTAACTTGGGAGTCTAATTCAAAAAAGGACCATAACTGTGCCAAAATGCAATCCAGAGTTATGGTTCTTGTATGTGTGTATTACATTGATGATGGTGAACACACATGCGAAGTTTCATTCACATCCAATGAGTGATTGCATTGATATCTTAACTTAAACGCAAAAGTTTAATCTGGTTGTTTACAGACGTTGCTGACGAAGACGACGCTGTGGTCATGACAATAGCTCTTCTTGGACTTCGTCCCGGCAAGCTAAAAATGTGTTTTAATTGAAACCCTTTACATAAAGTTCAACCATAATTGCCTCATGTTCCGGCGAATTATTCACCTATCGCTTTTCCTGTGCCGGTGTATGCGTGCGTGCGTGTATGCGTGCGTGCGTGCGTGCGTGTGTGTGTTGGGGCGTGAGGGATGGGGATTGAGGGGGTGGGGGCGGCAGCTGGGATACGTGCAGGACATTAGAAAACAACAAACGCGGGCATTAGACAGACAACGACACCAGGCAAGAAACTAACTATATGAAGGACTCACTGCACTACGATCTCCCTTGAATACTCCGGACTTATTCCTACCATGTATTCAATGGTCAGTATTCTAGAAATCACTAATGGCAAGTTGATGCTGATAGCAGATAGACTACTTCTGGCCAGTTATAGTGTTACTCGGGAAATTGGTAGGTATCACAAACCAATTATTTTTCTTTAAAAATGGTCAATGTATGAATGTTTTCCTGTTTATATTTGCAGGTCTTGAACCAGAAAAGAATCTAAAGTAGTTACCGTAGCGTTTACAACACGCATTCAAGCACTGGTATCCATGAGTTGTTTTTATGTTTAATCAAAAAAGTAAAATTACACATCTGAGACGAATAACATAAACATTGATGTTTTATATTAAAACTGTGTTATAACATCGCTCGTAAACTTGGCTGGAGATAGTTATAGGGGTTTATTCAGCAAAATAATCGGTCTTGCCAAGTTGTAATTCGCTGAATTGAAATGGATGTCATTTCCGGGAAGGGTTTAATATCCACAAAGCAGTATAAAACATTATATGGCCAGACTCCTCTATATTTCAAATATTTACTTAGTCTAACATGAAATGTACTTACACGTATATTACGTCTATCATATATTCTGATTACATTTCTCACAGAGTACATTAATCATACACAAAGGTCTACAAGAAAAGGTTAACGAACGAACGACAGAGACGACAGATGATGGGCAATTTATCACGGCATAAGCACTACTCTCCTTTGGCCAGTAGAGCTAAAAATAAATATAAAAAAACCCAGCTGAAACCTTATTGTATACTAAATTGTTTGTAGTCTTGTTAACTAAGTAAAGCCTTTATCATCATCATCATCATCATCATTATCATCATTATCATCGTCGTCGTCGTCGTCGTCGTCGTCGTCATCATCATCGTCATTGCCATTATCATTATCATTATCATCATAATCATCATCTTTATCATTATTATTATTATCATTATCATTATCATTATCATCATCATCATCATCATCACATCATCATCATCATCATCATCATCATCATCATCATCATCATCATCATCATCATCATCATTATTATTATTATTATTATTATTATTATTATTACGCTCCGAATGTGTTTGAATCTTTTTTACATATAACAGTAAAAAAAGTCTTACATATAGTTATTTTATATAAAATGATACATATCAACTTTTAACAATTGGAAAACCGATATCTATATATTTATATCGGTATAACCAGACAAAAACAATTAAATTATTCATAATCAACGTCAGTTTAGCACAGATTTGGGACTAATGTCGTTTCTCCGGAAATCCGATATGTGTTACACTCACTGTGGAAAACCACTTTTTAGCCTCACATTCAATGACCTCTTAATTAAAACAACCTCTCTTTCGCAATCATGTCAAAATATCTATATATACCATAACTTGACTTATCAAATTCTGATGAAATGCAGATTGCTTTAAGGACTCACACCACTATTATCTTCCTTGAGTACTCCGGACCTATAGATGAAGAAAATAAAACTCATTTTCTTCTTTTTTCTGGGCTTTGTATTGCAGTGATTATTTTTTTCTTACCGTGTGTTAAATGGTCAGTATTTTAGAAATCACCACTGAAAAAATTATGCAGATACCAGATTTCTGGACAATTCTGTGTCATTTCAGAATTGTTGGTTCGCACCGCATCGTGGGCGAATAGTTGATATATATATTACTCTTGAAATTGATAGGTATCACAAAAGCATTGAATTAAAAAGGTATGTTTTTTCCCTTTATAATTGCATATCTTGAACCAGTGAAGAATTTGAGCCTAGACACATGCTGCAGATATTGTTTTTACACTGTGTTTTGGACATAAATGTTACAATGGAGCCCTATGGGAAATGTAATAATGGTGTGAGACATAAATGTTACAATGGAACCCTATGGGAAATGTGATAGTGATGTGAGACATAAATGTTACAATGGAGCCTTATGGGAAATGTAATAATGGCGTGAGACACAAATGTTACAATGGAACCCTATGGGAAATGTGATAGTGATGTGAGACATAAATGTTACAATGGAGCCCTATGGGAAATGTAATAATGGTGTGAGACGTTTAAATATCAAACCTTATTATAACAAAAGGTGCCAAAATCTTAAGCCCTTGAACATGTACCAGTTTAAGAAATATACATTATGCAACAATAGACATACGGCAGATGCCAGACACTTATTCAATTCCGCCGTCTCTTGTAATTATATTTAGAATCATCATCATCATCATCGTCAACATCGTCGTTATCCTCATCATCATCATCATCATCATCATAATCATTATGCACAACAGCCTGCACAAAGGAAATATACGATATGTGTAAACAAGCTCACACGCACGACCAGGCAGATATGCTGTGTCAATAAATAGACAGACGAAAACAGTAACACCCCTTTGAAGAGAGAAATAGCCGAAATCGAACAGTACATTATCATAGACAGTGATTGTATATATTAATATATAGATAAGAAAATGAAGCCTTATACCGAACAGGTGTTTGTCTGGCGAACTGACAGAAAGGATTCAAAAGGGGGCGCACCCGGCGCTAAAATTCGGGGAATTATTTTTTCTATTTTATATTTTCAAAGCAAAATTTCAACTTAGGATTTCCGTAACCTTCTTTGTGTCCAATGTACTCCCCTACCGCTAACGAAAAATCCTGGATCCGCCCATGTACTGCATGGTGTCGGATTAAATAAGCCATACGTTAATAACTACCTTAATACAAATTGTTTACTCGGAGATGGGAGAAAGGAGATCTGTTATAGTGGGGATATTTTTTTTATTATTTAGTTTCCTTTTTGTGTGCTCAGTGATACAATAAAAAGTGACTAGTGCATGGCATGAGTCCATTTATTTCCAACACGTGTTCCACAAATGTTATTAAGTCACTGCTTGTGGCAAAATATTCGTGTTGTTAATATTTTATAACATTGTTTATAAATATGTTCAACGGGTGGTAATTAATAAGAAACCCATAAAGGACTGGTAATTCTTTGGTGAAATGATTATATTGCACATGAAATGGAAATTTGGGATTTAATACACAAAAAAAATCACAAAATAAATATTTTCGGAATGTATTACGTATGTACTGCTCTTTGATACATTGTGTCAGGTCAGCAAGTGTGTCATCCAGGTCAAATTTTGGTATTCATTTATGGATTTCCGAATGAATGAAATTAGAGGGCACATGTGACAGCAGGGGAATGACTGTGTATATAATTAATTAATTGTATTTAACGGATTTCCAATAAACCGTACACGGAGGGAATTGTTCTAAAAATAGAATGTACGAAACACGCGGTTCTGATGTCACCACGACTATAAATGCTCGCAACTACATCACTGAAGGCATGAACGTTTGACGAGAAGAGAATATTTTCAAACTATGAATATAAACGTGTTTCTGTGGATATTATCATATCTTAACATTGTTAACTGTACATATATGCAAAGGATGTGCGCATACGAGGCACGCACGAGACAAAGACGACCAAGTCAAACGACACCTGGATATTCAGCGCCGAATAGCACGCCGCCGTCCGTATTACAAAATATTCAACCACTTTTTAAACGCAGTGTGCGAAATAAACGTTTTGCTATGGGCCCGATACCACAACAAATGGGTATTGAGCCGACAACCGATCCAGAGAGTGAAGAAAACAGATCGCTGTGTCCGTGGACGTACGTTTTAGATTTGAACAACACGAGGTTTCCTCGAAATATGTATAGAGCTGTGTGCCATCGCAACAATGGCGACAATAAATGCGACTTTTCATTTTCCACGCTCAGTCGCTCATACCCGAGACTGATGGCTGTGCTGGGCATTGAAACAGAGTGTGCACTGGTCCATCAAAAAACAGAGGTGATTAATGAGTGCTGTGTAAACGGGACTTATTTCCGGGAACCAGAATGGATAGATTGGCCCGTCGCATGCACGTGTGCAAGAAAGAAAATAAGAATCGTACCGGTGTCTTACAACTGAAAAAAAAATAAACTCGCGCTTTATTGTGTCGAAAGGATCTAACCGCATTACAAGGAAATATGGGAACGTTTGTGTATACAGCAGATCTACAGCACTTCATGGGAGTGTGCTTTATATACAATGCGTTCGGTTATTCTAATCTAAAAGAGTGTTGGACCGACACTGGTGAGTGCTCGCGCTTAGACTGTGTTTTCAAGTCATATTTACGGAGAAGGACAATCACCAAAGTAGCAATATTGCCAACCTTGGTTGTAAAGATATTGTTAAAAATGTCTGTATCTTGTGACATGTTCATGACATAGTGAATACTTATTATCCGGATCAGTTTAGTACTTTTTGGTAAATAATTCTTTAAAGGGACACATGACATTATGATTTTTTATTTAAATTTGTTTCATTTAAAGTAATTCTGATCGTTTTAGTATTTTTTTACATGAATACTTTATAGGGACATTTGTTTCACATAAATCTAATTATGAAAATTACATATCCACATGATGTGAATAAGACATTGGAACACTCCAATATTACAACAAATATTAACTTTCATCATTTGTTACCGGTATGATAAATAAAATCCATGAAAATATCAATTCGCATTTTAAAGAATGTTTAGATCTACTTATATTTACAAAACTAGCACAATGTCATTAGCTTTATCAGTGACATTATATGTAATTATTCAGTGGTTTTATATAAATGTTGATCGATTGCATTTTTAGATATAAATACCAAGAAATTGGTGTTTTAAATAGTTATAAGGTGTGTAGAATTTATTTGATGCGTAAGCATGGTTTAATTATACTTTAATATAGCCGACTGTCCCTTTAAATATAATTAATAAATGGAAGTCAAAAATTAACAAACACAACAGACGTGCAAATAGCCACCAAAATATGCTATATGTATGTACATTATTTTCGTTAAACAGACTGGTATAATGCTACTTATATAATTTATTGATAGTAGAAATATATGTAGGTTATATTGATAACTATATATTATAGCTCATGTTAATTCCCCATATTCGATCGATCAGTCAATATTTATTATACTGTCAGGTAATATCAACCGGAAAAATAATAACATATGTACGACGTTGATGCACGAATGCAGTTCAAATAAAAAGCTGTAGTTTAAACTTGTTCGAAAATATGTGTCACGAAAACAATAAACATCTCATAAAACAATAAACTTCTTCATTAAACAATAAACATCTTCATAAAACAATAAACTTCTCCATAAAACAATAAACATCTCCATAAAACATAAACTTCATGAAACAATAAACCTGTTCATACAACAATAAACATCTTCATAAAACAATAAATATCTCATAAAACAATAAACTTCTTCATAAAACAATAAACATCTTCATAAAACAATAAACATCTCCATAAAACATAAACTTCATGAATCAATAAACATGTTCATACAACAAAAAACATCTTCATAAAACAATAAACTTCTTCATAAACAATAAACATGTTCATACAACAATAGACTTCTTCATAAAACAATAAACATTTCATAAAACAATAAACTTGTTCATAAAACAATAAACTTGTTCATAAAACAATAAACATGTTCATAAAACAATAACATCTCCATAAAACAATAAACATGTTCATACAACTACAAACATATTTATGAAACAATAAACATTTCCATAAAACAATAAACTTCTTCACAAGACAATAACCATTTTTATAAAACAATAAACATTTTCATAAAACTACAAACATATTCATAAAACAAATATATGCATAAACACGTTTTGATATTCAACCAACAAATGTAACCAAAACTGATTGTGTGTACAACTTTTGACATGCTTATAAAATTCATATTAGAAACAATACGTACAATGACCAAATTCAAACAAAGAGCCCCAATATGGCGGATTAATATCAAATCATATGACTTATTTTGATACGTCCCAGAATGCATTGCAATTTTTAAAGCGAATAATTTTGACGCATAAACCTACATTCGATATATCATTTTAATGTTTAATTTTACATATCCACATGGCATTTCGGTCTCAGTGAGGATACATAAGCATCAGGTTAATAACGAGGTGATAGGATTTGGAGGAAAAACAACTCTGACATGCCTACAGCCAATTTCAAAAGAACTTTTTAAGAATATCAGTTCATGAAATGTTCGTAAGACAATGGTCATAAAACGATGCAAAAAAAAATTGTATTTAATGGTTTAATATAAAGTGTTGTTCTAATAAATTCATGAAGGGAAACTTAAAGATACCGACTGCGTTCAAAGTGGAAACAAACTTAAAAAAAACATGATGTCTTCTAAGATGACAGGAAATAGCTCTATTAATTAATTCAAGACAAACATGGCCCATGAACATTTATATAATAAAAACACACATTTATAATATATAGGTACATGGCATACATCTTTAATAACATAGCGTGTATTCAAAATGGCTGTCGTCAGTATTTGTAATCTGCTCACCATTTAAACAATTAAGAAGAAAAATACAATTTGATGATCAGATGGTTTCCATTTATCTCTTTTTTTTTTTTTACCAATTTTTGTAATTTTGAAAAATGAGGCTTATAATGATACGATCTCAAGTTTCAAGTGTTCATGATGGGATTGTAAACCTGTTGATGAGCGGTCTCAGTTAAAATGTTGTTTAATTCAGTGGTTAATAGGTGCAAGTATTTAAATAGTTTTTTTTTATCTATTCCAATAGCAGTGCTCCAGATAAACTTTTCTTTAAATGAAAATTTTACCCGTTAAATAAGTATGCAGTGCTTATTTTCAAACTGTTAAGGGTAAAAATGAACATTCTTATCAAATTGCCATTTAAAACAAACTAATCAACACTGAAATTGAGAATAATCAATTCTTATTTTACCCCTAAATTGAAATTCCAATGCTTTATTCAGAAATTCCAATGCTTAAATATCACCAAATAGTACTTATCATCAGCATGCTAAATAGTATGGTTTAATGTACGTTTTTCTCAATTAATTTTACACATGCGCTTGAATGGTATTCATTCTCTTGAGGTTATTTCACTGTTTACTTATTATTTATTAAAAAGGTAAATCAATTGGCTTAAATAGACGCACAGCAATGTAACTAACCCATCGAGATACAATCCAATTAATCGTTTCAAGGGGATGGCCGTAACTAATGCTGTGAGCGCTTGTGGCCAAACGCTTTTGCCTTTTTTTATCTAAATGTTCTTTGAGTGCTTGTAATGTGTATATATTTGGTAATAAAATATGTTTATACTAAACAATGTTCATACATGTTTATTCGACATTATTTTGGAAAACCAATGTCTCTAAAAGACGGCAAATGAATTCGTTTTGTACTAAATTCGTTTTTAATCTTAACATAAAGTCGCACTATTTGGCAACTTTAGATTAAATATGAGTGGAACCTATTAAATTTTGTTTATAATTTTTATTAATTAAGCGTGGAACATGACCAAGGAAAGTGCAGGCTTGGTATGTAGTTTTTTATGTCATTTATTTACTCTGTTATCATGTTCTATTGATTAAAATAAAATAATAAGTATTAATCTTGTAAATCCTGCTTCATTACCAACACATTACTGCACATGTATATAACGAAATATACTGGTTCATTACAAACACATTACTGTACATGTATATAACGAAATATACTGGTTCATTACAAACACATTACTGTACATGTATATAACGATACTGCTTCATTACCATCACATTACTGTACATGCATATAACGAAATATACTGGTTCATTACAAACACAGTACTGTACATGTATATAACGAAATATACTGCTTCATTACAAACACATTACTGTACATGTATATAACGAAATATACTGGTTCATTACAATCACATTACTGCACATGTATATAACGAAATTTACTGCTTCATTACCAACACATTACTGCACATGTATATAACGAAATATACTGCTTCATTACAAACACATTACTGCACATGTATATAACGAAATATACTGCTTCATTACAAACACATTACTGCACATGTATATAACGAAATATACTGGTTCATTACAATCACATTACTGCACATGTATATAACGAAATTTACTGCTTCATTACCAACACATTACTGCACATGTATATAACGAAATATACTGCTTCATTACAAACACATTACTGCACATGTATATAACGAAATATACTGCTTCATTACAAACACATTACTGCACATGCATATAACGAAATATACTGCTTCATTACAAACACATTACTGCACATGCATATAACGAAATATACTGGTTCATTACAAACACATTACTGCACATGCATATAACGAAATATACTGGTTCATTACAAACACATTACTGCACATGCATATAACGAAATATACTGGTTCATTACAAACACATTACTGCACATGTATATAACGAAATATACTGGTTCATTACAAACACATTACTGTACATGTATATAACGAAATATACTGCTTCACTACCAACACATTACTGTACATGCATATAACGAAATATACTGCTTCACTACAAACACATTACTGTACATGCATATAACGAAATATACTGCTTCGATATATACTGGTTCATTACAAACACATTACTGTACATGCATATAACGAAATATACTGGTTCATTACAAACACATTACTGTACATGCATATAACGAAATATACTGGTTCATTACAAACACATTACTGTACATGCATATAACGAAATATACTGGTTCATTACAAACACATTACTGTACATGCATATAACGAAATATACTGGTTCATTACAAACACATTACTGTACATGTATATAACGATATATACTGGTTCATTACAAACACATTACTGTACATGCATATAACGAAATATACTGGTTCATTACAAACACATTACTGTTCATGTATATAACGAAATATACTGGTTCATTACAAACACATTACTGTACATGCATATAACGAAATATACTGGTTCATTACAAACACATTTCTGTACATGTATATAACGAAATATACTGGTTCATTACAAACACATTACTGTACATGCATATAACGATATATACTGGTTCATTACAAACACATTACTGTACATGTATATAACGAAATATACTGTTTCACTACCAACACATTACTGTACATGCATATAACGAAATATACTGCTTCATTACAAACACATTACTGTACATGCATATAACGAAATATACTGCTTCATTACAAACACATTACTGTACATGCATATAACGAAATATACTGGTTCATTACAAACACATTACTGTACATGCATATAACGAAATATACTGGTTCATTACAAACACATTACTGTACATGCATATAACGATATATACTGGTTCATTACAAACACATTACTGTACATGCATATAACGAAATATACTGGTTCATTACAAACACTTTACTGTACATGCATATAACGAAATATACTGGTTCATTACAAACACATTACTGTACATGTATATAACGATATATACTGGTTCATTACAAACACATTACTGTACATGTATATAACGAAATATACTGGTTCATTACAAACACATTACTGTACATGTATATAACGATATATACTGGTTCATTACAAACACATTACTGTACATGCATATAACGAAATATACCGGTTCATTACAAACACATAACTGTACATGTATATAACGAAATATACTGGTTCATTACAAACACATTACTGTACATGTATATATGTATATAACGAAATATACTGGTTCATTACAAACACATTACTGTACATGTATATAACAATATATACTGGTTCATTACAAACACATTACTGTACATGTATATAACGAAATATACTGCTTCATTACAAACACATTACTGTACATGTATATAACGATATATACTGGTTCATTACAAACACATAACTGTACATGTATATAACGAAATATACTGGTTCATTACAAACACATTACTGTACATGTATATAACGAAATATACTGGTTCATTACAAACACATTACTGTACATGTATATAACGAAATATACTGGTTCATTACAAACACATTACTGTACATGTATATAACGAAATATACTGGTTCATTACAAACACATTACTGTACATGTATATAAAGATATATACTGCTTCATTACAAACACATTACTGTACATGTATTAAACGATATATACTGCTTCATTACAAACACATTACTGTACATGTATATAACGATATATACTGCTTCATTACAAACACATTACTGTACATGTATATAACGATATATACTGGTTCATTACAAACACATTACTGTACATGTATATAACGAAATATACTGGTTCATTACAAACACATTACTGTACATGTATATAACGATATATACTGCTTCATTACAAACACATTACTGTACATGTATATAACGATATATACTGCTTCATTACAAACACATTACTGTACATGTATATAACGATATATACTGCTTCATTACAAACACATTACTGTACATGCATATAACGAAATATACTGGTTCATTACAAACACATTACTGTACATGCATATAACGAAATATACTGCTTCATTACAAACACATTACTGTACATGGATATAACGATATATACTGGTTCATTACAAACACATTACTGTACATGCATATAACGAAATATACTGGTTCATTACAAACACATTACTGTACATGCATATAACGAAATATACTGGTTCATTACAAACACATTACTGTACATGCATATAACGAAATATACTGGTTCATTACAAACACATTACTGTACATGCATATAACGATATATACTGGTTCATTACAAACACATTACTGCACATGCATATAACGAAATATACTGGTTCATTACAAACACATTACTGCACATGCATATAACGAAATTTACTGGTTCATTACAAACACATTACTGCACATGTATATAACGAAATTAACTGGTTCATTACCAACACATTACTGCACATGTATATAACGAAATATACTGGTTCATTACAAACACATTACTGTACATGTATATAACGAAATTTACTGGTTCATTACAAATACATTACTGCACATGTATATAAAGATATATACTGGTTCATTACAAACACATTACTGTACATGTATATAACGAAATTTACTGGTTCATTACAAACACATTACTGCACATGTATATAAAGATATATACTGGTTCATTACAAACACATTACTGTACATGTATATAACGAAATATACTGCTTCATTACCATCACATTACTGTACATGTATATAACGAAATTTACTGCTTCATTACAATCACATTACTGCACATGTATATAACGAAATATACTGGTTCATTACAAACACATTACTGTACATGTATATAACGAAATTTACTGGTTCATTACAAACACATTACTGCACATTTATATAACGAAATATACTGGTTCATTACAAACACATTACTGTACATGTATATAACGAAATATACTGCTTAATTACCATCACATTACTGTACATGTATATAACGAAATTTACTGCTTCATTACCATCACATTACTGCACATGTATATAACGAAATATACTGGTTCATTACAAACACATTACTGTACATGTATATAACGAAATATACTGGTTCATTACAAACACATTACTGTACATGTATATAACGAAATATACTGGTTCATTACAAACACATTACTGTACATGTATATAACGAAATATACTTGTTCATTACAAACACATTACTGTACATGTATATAACGAAATATACTGCTTCATTACCAAAACATTACGGCACATGTATATAACGATATATACTGGTTCATTACCAACACATTACTGTACATGCATATAACGAAATATACTGCTTCATTACCAAAACATTACGGCACATGTATATAACGAAATATACTGCTTCATTACCAAAACATTACTGTACATGTATATAACGATATATACTGCTTCATTACCAAAACATTACGGCACATGTATATAACGAAATTTACTACTTCATTACAAACACATTACTGTACATGTATATAACGAAATTTACTGCTTCATTACCAACACATTACTGTACATGTATATAACGATATATACTGCTTCATTACCAAAACATTACTGCACATGTATATAACGATATATACTGCTTCATTACCAAAACATTACGGCACATGTATATAACGAAATTTACTGCTTCATTACCATCACATTACTGCACATGTATATAACGAAATATACTGCTTCATTACCAACACATTACTGTACATGTATATAACGATATATACTGCTTCATTACCAAAACATTACTGCACATGTATATAACGAAATTTACTGTTTCATTACAAACACATTACTGTACATGTATATAACGAAATATATTGGTTCATTACCATCACATTACTGCACATGTATATAACGAAATATACTGCTGGTATAAAGGTGTAAGTCCACCAACATATTACGGCACGTGTATATAACGAAATATACTGCTGGTATAAAGGTGTAAGTCCACCAACATATTACGGCACGTGTATATAACGAAATATACTGCTGGTATAAAGGTGTAAGTCCACCAACATATTACGGCACGTGTATATAACGAAATATACTGCTGGTATAAAGGTGTAAGTCCACCAACATATTACGGCACGTGTATATAACGAAATATACTGCTGGTATAAAGGTGTAAGTCCACCAACATATTACGGCACATGTATATAACGATATATACTGCTGGTATAAAGGTGTAAGTCCACCAACATATTACGGCACGTGTATATAACGAAATATACTGCTGGTATAAAGGTGTAAGTCCACCAACATATTACGGCACGTGTATATAACGATATATACTGCTGGTATAAAGGTGTAAGTCCACCAACATATTACGGCACGTGTATATAACGAAATATACTGCTGGTATAAAGGTGTAAGTCCACCAACATATTACGGCACGTGTATATAACGAAATATACTGCTGGTATAAAGGTGTAAGTCCACCAACATATTACGGCACGTGTATATAACGAAATATACTGCTGGTATAAAGGTGTAAGTCCACCAACATATTACTGCACATGTGTATAACGAAATATACTGCTGGTATAAAGGTGTAAGTCCACCAACATATTACGGCACATGTATATAACGATATATACTGCTGGTATAAAAATGTAAGTCCACCAACATATTACGGGACATGTATATAACGATATATACTGCTGGTATAAAGGTGTAAGTCCACCAACATATTACGGCACATGTATATAACGAATGTACTGCTGGTATAAAGGTGTAAGTCCACCAACATATTACGGGACATTGATATAACGATATATACTGCTATTATAAAAATGTAAGTCCACCAACATATTACGGGACATGTATATAACGATATATACTGCTGGTATAAAAATGTAAGTCCACCAACATATTACGGCACATGTATATAACGAAATATACTGCTGGTATAAAGGTGTAAGTCCACCAACATATTACGGCACATGTATATAACGAATGTACTGCTGGTATAAAGGTGTAAGTCCACCAACATATTACGGCACGTGTATATAACGAAATATACTGCTGGTATAAAGGTGTAAGTCCACCAACATATTACGGCACGTGTATATAACGAAATATACTGCTGGTATAAAGGTGTAAGTCCACCAACATATTACGGCACGTGTATATAACGATATATACTGCTGGTATAAAGGTGTAAGTCCACCAACATATTACGGCACGTGTATATAACGATATATACTGCTGGTATAAAGGTGTAAGTCCACCAACATATTACGGCACGTGTATATAACGATATATACTGCTGGTATAAAGGTGTAAGTCCACCAACATATTACGGCACATGTATATAACGATATATACTGCTGGTATAAAGGTGTAAGTCCACCAACATATTACGGCACATGTTTATAACGAAATATACTGCTGGTATAAAGGTGTATGTCCACCAACATATTACGGCACATGTATATATCGAAATATACTGCTGGTATAAAGGTGTAAGTCCACCAACATATTACGGCACATGTTTATAACGAAATATACTGCTGGTATAAAGGTGTAAGTCCACCAACATATTACGGCACATGTATATAACGAATATACTGCTGGTATAAAGGTGTAAGTCCACCAACATATTACGGCACATGTATATAACGATATATACTGCTGGTATAAAGGTGTAAGTCCACCAACATATTACGGCACATGTATATAACGAATATACTGCTGGTATAAAGGTGTAAGTCCACCAACATATTACGGCACGTGTATATAACGAAATATACTGCTGGTATAAAGGTGTAAGTCCACCAACATATTACGGCACGTGTATATAACGAAATATACTGCTGGTATAAAGGTGTAAGTCCACCAACATATTACGGCACGTGTATATAACGAAATATACTGCTGGTATAAAGGTGTAAGTCCACCAACATATTACAGCACGTGTATATAACGAAATATACTGCTGGTATAAAGGTGTAAGTCCACCAACATATTACTGCACGTGTATATAACGAAATATACTGCTGGTATAAAGGTGTAAGTCCACCAACATATTACGGCACGTGTATATAACGAAATATACTGCTGGTATAAAGGTGTAAGTCCACCAACATATTACGGCACTTGTATATAACGAAATATACTGCTGGTATAAAGGTGTAAGTCCACCAACATATTACGGCACTTGTATATAACGAAATATACTGCTGGTATAAAGGTGTAAGTCCACCAACATATTACTGCACATGTATATAACGAAATATACTGCTGGTATAAAGGTGTAAGTCCACCAACATATTACGGCACGTGTATATAACGAAATATACTGCTGGTATAAAGGTGTAAGTCCACCAACATATTACGGCACGTGTATATAACGATATATACTGCTGGTATAAAGGTGTAAGTCCACCAACATATTACGGCACGTGTATATAACGAAATATACTGCTGGTATAAAGGTGTAAGTCCACCAACATATTACGGCACGTGTATATAACGATATATACTGCTGGTATAAAGGTGTAAGTCCACCAACATATTACGGCACGTGTATATAACGAAATATACTGCTGGTATAAAGGTGTAAGTCCACCAACATATTACAGCACATGTATATAACGAAATATACTGCTGGTATAAAGGTGTAAGTCCACCAACATATTACGGCACGTGTATATAACGATATATACTGCTGGTATAAAGGTGTAAGTCCACCAACATATTACGGGACATGTATATAACGAAATATACTGCTGGTATAAAGGTGTAAGTCCACCAACATATTACGGCACATGTATATAACGAATGTACTGCTGGTATAAAGGTGTAAGTCCACCAACATATTACGGCACATGTATATAACGAAATATACTGCTGGTATAAAGGTGTAAGTCCACCAACATATTACGGCACATGTATATAACGAAATATACTGCTGGTATAAAGGTGTAAGTCCACCAACATATTACGGCACATGTATATAACGATATATACTGCTGGTATAAAGTTGTAATTCCACCAACATATTACGGCACATGTATATAACGAAATATACTGCTGGTATAAAGTTGTAATTCCACCAACATATTACGGCACATGTATATAACGAAATATACTGCTGGTATAAAGGTGTAAGTCCACCAACATATTACGGCACATGTATATAACGATATATACTGCTGGTATAAAGGTGTAATTCCACCAACATATTACGGCACATGTATATAACGAAATATACTGCTGGTATAAAGGTGTAAGTCCACCAACATATTACGGCACATGTATACAACGATATATACTGCTGGTATAAAGGTGTAATTCCACCAACATATTACGGCACATGTATATAACGAAATATACTGCTGGTATAAAGGTGTAAGTCTACCAACATATTACGGCACATGTATATAACGAAATATACTGCTGGTATAAAGGTGTAAGTCCACCAACATATTACTGCACGTGTATATAACGATATATACTGCTGGTATAAAGGTGTAAGTCCACCAACATATTACGGCACGTGTATATAACGAAATATACTGCTGGTATAAAGGTGTAAGTCCACCAACATATTACGGCACGTGTATATAACGAAATATACTGCTGGTATAAAGGTGTAAGTCCAACAACATATTACGGCACGTGTATATAACGAAATATACTGCTGGTATAAAGGTGTAAGTCCACCAACATATTACGGCACGTGTATATAACGATATATACTGCTGGTATAAAGGTGTAAGTCCACCAACATATTACGGCACATGTATATAACGAAATATACTGCTGGTATAAAGTTGTAAGTCCACCAACATATTACGGCACATGTATATAACGAAATATACTGCTGGTATAAAGGTGTTATTCCACCAACATATTACGGCACATGTATATAACGAATATACTGTTGGTATAAAGGTGTAAGTCCACCAACATATTACGGCACATGTATATAACGATATATACTGCTGGTATAAAGGTGTAAGTCCACCAACATATTACGGCACATGTATATAACGAAATATACTGCTGGTATAAAGGTGTAAGCCCACCAACATATTACGGCACATGTATATAACGATATATACTGCTGGTATAAAGGTGTAAGTCCACCAACATATTACGGCACATGTATATAACGAAATATACTGCTGGTATAAAGGTGTAAGTCCACCAACATATTACGGCACATGTATATAACGAATATACTGCTGGTATAAAGGTGTAAGTCCACCAACATATTACGGCACACGTATATAACGAAATATACTGCTGGTATAAAAATGTAAGTCCAACAACATATTACGGCACACGTATATAACGAAATATACTGCTGGTATAAAAATGTAAGTCCAACAACATATTACGGCACACGTATATAACGATATATACTGCTGGTATAAAGGTGTAAGTCCACCAACATATTACGGCACACGTATATAACGAAATATACTGCTGGTATAAAGGTGTAAGTCCACCAACATATTACGGCACGTGTATATAACGATATATACTGCTGGTATAAAGGTGTAAGTCCACCAACATATTACGGCACGTGTATATAACGAAATATACTGCTGGTATAAAGGTGTAAGTCCACCAACATATTACGGCACGTGTATATAACGAAATATACTGCTGGTATAAAGGTGTAAGTCCACCAACATATTACGGCACGTGTATATAACGATATATACTGCTGGTATAAAGGTGTAAGTCCACCAACATATTACGGCACGTGTATATAACGAAATATAATGCTGGTATAAAGGTGTAAGTCCACCAACATATTACGGCACGTGTATATAACGTAATATACTGCTGGTATAAAGGTGTAAGTCCACCAACATATTACGGCACGTGTATATAACGAAATATACTGCTGGTATAAAGGTGTAAGTCCACCAACATATTACGGCACGTGTATATAACGAAATATACTGCTGGTATAAAGGTGTAAGTCCACCAACATATTACGGCACGTGTATATAACGAAATATACTGCTGGTATAAAGGTGTAAGTCCACCAACATATTACGGCACGTGTATATAACGATATATACTGCTGGTATAAAGGTGTAAGTCCACCAACATATTACGGCACGTGTATATAACGATATATACTGCTGGTATAAAGGTGTAAGTCCACCAACATATTACGGCACGTGTATATAACGAAATATACTGCTGGTATAAAGGTGTAAGTCCACCAACATATTACGGCACGTGTATATAACGAAATATACTGCTGGTATTAAGGTGTAAGTCCACCAACATATTACGGCACGTGTATATAACGATATATACTGCTGGTATAAAGGTGTAAGTCCACCAACATATTACGGCACGTGTATATAACGATATATACTGCTGGTATAAAGGTGTAAGTCCACCAACATATTACGGCACGTGTATATAACGATATATACTGCTGGTATAAAGGTGTAAGTCCACCAACATATTACGGCACGTGTATATAACGAAATATACTGCTGGTATAAAGTTGTAATTCCAACAACATATTACGGCACGTGTATATAACGAAATATACTGCTGGTATAAAGGTGTAAGTCCACCAACACATTACGGCACATGTATATAACGAAATATACTGCTGGTATAAAGGTGTAAGTCCACTATATTCTTTATTCGATATAGTAAAAAATAAAACGTGTACATGCTTGTCATTCGTTGAATAATCCAAATGAAAGATGTGAAACTTACATTTTATCGTTTGTCAACCGCTGCACTACCAAAATATGATGAGAAAAAAGGATCAGAGATGTTGTGTCTGTTCAGTTGTGCACACTGTTGAATTTCTTTGATTTTGTTTCAAGGTCATATTCGAGGGGACTACATTTCATTAAAATCCAATAAGAAAGGAAAACATCAGCAGTATCTCGAACCTTCGGCTATTTCGATTACTTAAATGCGACATATTGGACGTATCTACGGTCCCTTTTGGTATTTTCCATCATTGCGTCTCTCGAGAATAGACAGCACATCGGATATCTTAAAGCTGTCCATCTATGCATTATTCAATCAGGCTATTTCGGCAACATAATATGTTATTAAGTATTCAGTTTACAATTCGATTCAATTTACCATACACGCATATTGAACAAAGAAATAAAAAAAGTATCAGTGAATAGGGCCTTCACCCACGCATAAAATTGAGAGAGAAAATGGCTTCTATCTATCTGATATGTTTGTCCGTCTTATCTCATTTAAACAAATTATTTGTATACAATATTTCTACAGCGTTACACATATGATGTTAGGTACCTGTATTTCTTTGAGCTCTTTCATTCGGCTATCCAGCTACTTTCGGAATTCATGGAAGCTGGCTTCTATATTGCTGTCAAGAATATTGACGTTCGTCCGTTCTCGTTAGTTTTCTTTGTGGTGAACATATTCTAAGTGAAATGAGCCAAGTGGGTCAATAGTAACATAATTATTTATCTGCCAAATGTTCGATCGCTTTTCAAGGTAGCCATCATAATTTCGAAGTAAATGACACAAGTTTAAATAAACGTGAAAACCATGAATGTTAGTATAAACAAATAACGCTTTTTATTGCGATAAAAATCTCGTGAAATACTAGTTTTCTATTTACCTGGCCTGACGTGCGCGTCAAAATCTGGATTACTTCGTGCACCTTGGTTGATTACAATGTAGTGCATTATACATGTTCGAAAATATACTCAGTTGCAAAAGAAAGTGTGCACTTTTGTTTTTCCCATATTTTTTTTTAAATAAAAGAGATATCAAGTCAAAGTTTTTGTGAACATTTGTATACAAAATTTGCGTTCAGTGAATCATAAAATTCACTTTGTATATTTGACCGATAACAATTTTATAGTGAATACAGTATTTTTATTTTTTGTGCACTTGCACATCATGGGAAAAGTACATGTTGGCTAAAACCTGTTTAATTACATTCTCTACCATTTATGACAGTAAAATCACAACAACATTCACTTCATAGCTGTAAAGCAATGCCTAGGCTCAGTGAAAATCAACGTGTTCAGGCAATGGTAATGCTTGCTGGTGGTACCAGCATCGCAGACGTAAGTAGGACATTTAATTGACATAGGAATACATCGACTCGTCTTTGACAACGGTCAGGTAGACCTCGTAAAACCACCACTAGAATTGACCGTTATATCGCATTGACGAACATTCGACGTCTTTTTAAAACCGCGTTAGCGTCTTTGAGGGCATACGGTATAAGCAAACACACAATTTTGAGGTGACTTCGAAATTCCTTGCACTCCGTTCGAGTCCAGAGACCATATGTTGGCCAGGTCATGCTTCGACGCCATCGCAATGCTCGTTTGCGGGGTGCACAGCATCATTTACGCTGGGGGCGTGCGGCATGGGCCCGAGTCTTGTTCTCAGATAAGTCCCGATTCAGACCTAGCCATGCCGATGGTAGGGTGCGAGTATTTCGTCGTAAGAATGAACGATTTGCCAATTGTTGCATTATGGAGGATAGGTTCGGTAGGGGAAGCATAATGGTTTGGGGTGGAATTATGGGTGGTCGAAAAAACAATCTGATAGTCGCACATGTCAATCTTAACGGCCAGGGGTACATTGACCAGATTCTACGACCGGAAGCTGTTCCATTTTCATAGCGACATGCACAATCCATCTTAATACATGATAATGCAAGACCACATGTGGCGCGATTGACCCAGCGTTACCTGGACGTAAATAACGTGCATACATTGCTGTGGCCTGCCCTCTCGTCAGATATGAACCTAACTGACCATATCTGGGAGGAATTGGATCGGAGAGTTAGGTCAAGGCAAGATATCAACAACTTGCATGCTCTTTACGCCGATCTTGTTCAAAAATGAACAACATATCGAACGTTGTGTTACAACGGTTCGTGAGGTCAATGCGTCGACGTCTCACGGCTTGTATCAACGCAAGAGGTGGTCACACACGATATTGATGCAGAACAAACACGATTTCTTTAAAAGAAATGGCTTAAAATTCAAAATATTTACTGGCTAAAAAATAGCCGCTGATTTGCAACGTTTTATTTCGACCCCTGTGTTGTTTGGGTAGCAAATTCATGATATCAACATTGTCAATTTGCAAAACAAATGCATCCTCGTTAAAGCCAATAAAATGCTTCAAATTTTGGTAACAGACATGATATAATTTATTTTTTCCAACATGGACATTTTTTGGTAAAATCACAGTGCACACTTTCTTTTGCAACTGAGTATATATAACGAAAAAATAATTTTAATGAAAAATGTAATACGACGTTTCCCTTTTTTAAGCCATATTTAGCTTAATGTTGACATGCCCACAGACGAGCGGTTGGGCCTCCTCCCGCTGCACCAAGGACATGTTTTCAGCAATCAAGAAGTACTGAAGACAGGCCATCAAATGGAGCTTGGGATCAAACCCACAACCTCTAACATGGGCGGTAAACATTCTATCCACTGCACTACCGCTCCGTAAAAAAATCTTAGCATTCACTCCATCTGCTTAACTGTATCCAGTTGTTAAAATCATTGAATTTCTCAGTTGTCCGGTCAAGAAAATGAAGAAACAAGGAATAACAGAGAATTTTGGCCAAATTATTGCAGATAAATTTGGGCCAAGTAATAACAATGAAATTGGGCCTAGTAATTACATTATAGTATTTTGGCCAAGTAATTACAGACAATTTCGGGGAAACAGTTACAGAGAATTTAGGGCAAGTAAATAGAGAGAATTTGGGCCAAGTAATTACAATGAATTTGGGCCTAGAAATTATATACTATTTTGGCCAAGTAATTACAGACAATTAAGGGAAAGTAATTCAGAGAATTTAGGGCAAGTAATTACAGAGAATTTGGATAAAGTAATTACAGAGTATTTGGGCCTTGTTATTACAGAGAATTTCGGCCTCATAATTACAGAGTATTTGGATCAAGTAATAACAGAGAATTTGGACCAAGTAATTATAGAGAATTAGGATCAAGCTATTACAGAGTAGTTGGATCATGTTATTACAGAGTAAATGGACCTAGTTATTACAGAGAATTTGGGCCTAGTAATTACAGACAATTTGGATAAAGTAATTACAGAGAATTTGGATCAAGCTATTACAGAATATTTGGATCATGTTATTACAGAGTATGTGGACCTTGTAGTTACAGAGAATTTGGGCCTAGTAATTACAGAGAATTTGGGCCTAGTAATTACAGAGTATTTGGGCCTCATAATTACAGAGTATTTGGATCATGTAATAACAGAGAATTTGGACCAAGTAATTACAGAGAATTTGGATCAAGCTATTACACAGTATGTGGAATAGTAATTACAGAGACTTTGGGCCTAGTAATTACAGAGAATTTGGGCCTAGTAATTATAGAGAATTAGGATCAAGCTATTACAGAGTAGTTGGATCATGTTATTACAGAGTAAATGGACCTAGTTATTACAGAGAATTTGGGCCTAGTAATTACAGAGAATTTGGATAAAGTAATTACAGAGAATTTGGATCAAGCTATTACAGAATATTTGGATCATGTTATTACAGAGTATGTGGACCTAGTAGTTACAGAGAATTTGGGCCTAGTAATTACAGAGAATTTGGGCCTAGTAATTACAGAGTATTTGGGCCTCATAATTACAGAGTATTTGGATCATGTAATAACAGAGAATTTGGACCAAGTAATTACAGAGAATTTGGATCAAGCTATTACACAGTATGTGGAATAGTAATTACAGAGACTTTGGGCCTAGTAATTACAGAGAATTTGGGCCTAGTAATTATAGAGAATTAGGATCAAGCTATTACAGAGTAGTTGGATCATGTTATTACAGAGTAAATGGACCTAGTTATTACAGAGAATTTGGGCCTAGTAATTACAGAGAATTTGGATAAAGTAATTACAGAGAAGTTGGATCAAGCTATTACAGAATATTTGGATCATGTTATTACAGAGTATGTAGACCTAGTAATTACAGAGAATTTGGGCCTAGTAATTACAGAGGATTTGGATAAAGTAAGTACAGAGTATTTGGGCCTCATAATTACAGAGTATTTGGATCATGTAATAACAGAGAATTTGGACCAAGCTATTACAGAGTATGTGGACTAGTAATTACAGAGAATTTGTGTCTAGTAATTACAGAGAATTTGGATAAAATAATTACAGAGTATTTGGATCATGCTATTACAGAGTATTTGGATCATGTTATTACAGAGTATGTGGACCTAGTAATTACAGAGAATTTGGGCCTAGTAATTACAGAGAATTTGGGCCTGGTCATTACAGAGAATTTGGATCATGCTATTACAGAGTATTTGGATCACGTTATTACAATGTATGTGGACCTAGTAATTACAGAGAATTTGGGCCTAGTAATTACAGAGAATTTGGGCCTAGCAATTACAGAGAATTTGGATCAAGCTATTACAGAGTATTTGACTCATGTTATTACAGAGTATGTGGACCTAGTAGTTACAGAGAATTCGGGCCTAGTTATTACAGAGAATTTGGGCCTGGTCATTACAGAGAATTTGGATCATGCTATTACAGAGTATTTGGATCACGTTATTACAGAGTATGTGGACCTAGTATTTACAGAGAATTTGGGCCTAGTAATTACAGAGAATTTGGGCCTAGTAATTACAGAAAATTTGGATCAAGCTATTACAGAGTATTTGGATCATGTTATTACAGAGTATGTGGACCTAGTAATTACAGAGAATTTGGACCTAGTAATTACAGAGAATTTGGGCCTAGTTATTACAGAGAATTTGGGCCTAGTAATTACAGAGAATTTGGATAAAGCTATTACAGAGTATTTGGATCATGTTATTACAGAGTATGTGGACCTAGTAATTACAGAGAATTTGGGCCTAGTAATTACAGAGAATTTGGGCCTAGTAATTACAGAGAATTTGGATAAAGCTATTACAGAGTATTTGGATCATGTTATTACAGAGTATGTGGACCTAGTAATTACAGAAAATCTGGGTCAAGTAATAACAAAGAATTAAATTTTTCAATGGAAATGGGGATAACACATCAAGAGTTATTTCAATCAAAGTTATTGCTGCTTGCATACTTATTAGTATCTGTTTAGTTGTATTAGGTAATAATAAATAAATTCCTTGATTTCAATCCAAATTTGTTTGAAAGTAGGGGAATGGGGTGCAATTATTTTTTCAGAAATTAAAATGGATAAGTGTTGTTTTTAAGGCATGAAACAAAAAAGAATCATTAAAAAGATCAAAACACATCACTGTTATAATTTTTTTTTTTTTTAACAATTTAGACAAAACAAAAAGTGTCAGAGCGGGTCAAAAAAAGGTGGCGGGTGCACACAGGGATGAAAATCTCAGAATTCATTTTTTATGGCCCCATTGTTTTTTTAATTACATGTAATTTTGAATCATTATATTACAATATGTCTCCATGATATGGGAAAATGCACATGCTTCATCATCACGGTGCCTAGCACCAATATTCATTCATTATATTACAATATGTCTCCATGATATGGGAAAATACACATGCTTCATCATCACGGTGCCCAGCACCAATATTCAACATTTCGGAGTAAAGGGGACGAGGAGCAAATACATGACATTTTGTCATCTTGTGGTGTATTATTACTGGACCTATTTTTTTTCAAATACTAAATGGCAATGACAATGGTAACTGATATACTTCTATGTTAACGCCATGATAAATGAATTCCTAGAGTCGCAACCCCACCAAGGTTTTCTTTAGCCCACCTTGGCATATTTTATTTTCATAAAAAAGAAAAAGAATAAATTTGACGTTTCAATAATTTTCCTTCATTAATTTTTCATGCCTTAAATATGACATTCTTTTTTAACATCTGAAAAATATATAAAAAAATAAAATAAAATTACTAACCTGTCTCTATTTTAAAACAAATTTCGATGAAACTGATTAAGCTAATATATTATGGCCCAATTCCAAACATTTGGTATGGCTGTGTATATTAACTGGGGACTGAACCCAAAATATACCATAATGGAAAGCCAAGATTTTCTACCCAAGGGTCACAGTAAGAACAACACACAATAAGGCTATTTTCTAATCATAAATATTTTTAATGGCATTTATATAATTATAAAATCTTCATATATTTAAATTTTAAAGATGTTACTTAACAGGTAACGACAACATGTAACACATATACATATATAAATAATGAGAGGTCTTACAAGCAATAAATAACCTTATTTGTTTTTTAAAGGTCATGAAAGTGAATAACCAAAAATATGGTTTGATACTAAACATGTAGGTGATTATCTCTTTAAGTCAACATAAAATAAACTGGAAATAAGAATATATCACTAAACAGAGGCAGTAACTACAACAAGGACAGTCCCCTAAAATAAAATAGTCCTCGAACAGGGATGGTCCTTAAAACAGTTTTGGATCCTAAAACAAAGGTGGTCTCTAAAACAATAAGGCCCTTAACACAAGGTTGGTTCTCAAAACAAAATGGTCCCTAAACAGAGGTGAAATGTGTAAATATAAATACAGACACATCTCCAATGATATTATTTACAGTCAAACCTGCCTTTAGCAGACACTCAATGAAAGACCAAAAATGAATCCTTAAGGCAGGCAGATGCTTAATAGAGGTAAATTGATACTAAAATTATAATTTTTTTTTTTTTTTTTTAATTTCATTCACTGAAAAGTGATCCATTTAATCACCCTGTAATAGGTCTGTGAGGGTCGGGGTAGGCCATCCCTTAACAAACCATACAAATATATGTATCAGTCAAGTTGTAACATACATTCATATATATATACACTGGTAAATAGAAAATGTGGCTATTTAAGATAAGTGGTTGCTTATTAGAAGTGACAACTAACACAGGTATGACTGTATATTGTAAAATTTACATGAACATTTTCATTTAATAGGTCACCATTTAAAAAACATGCATGCTAATTTCTGTCTATATAAGCTTGTTAAAAATAATCAAATAGTCTTATTAAAAGGCATTATAAAAGTTTATGTGGATTTTTATTTTTTTAAAAAAGGTAAAAAAACAGGTTAGGCTAAAATAGCTTTCCTGCTTAACATTGCAAAGCATTTTTACGACATATCAAATCATGAGAGGCTTGACCTCAGATCTGATTTCTATCCGTTATATATTGGTCACATTTTTGTTGAATTTTATTTAACTGAAAAAGAGTCTGAACGTCAAGGTAAAGATGGGCACGCTGGGCATGCATGATATTTATATTTAGAATAGCGATTTCGTTCTGATTTCACATTCCAATTAAAATATTGATTTGTCTCGCATTCAGACAGATTCAAAATTACAAATCATTTCTGTTCTAGTTATAAATCATAATTACATGTTTATATTCATTTTGAATTTATTTTTACTTTTTAGACATTTATATCTTGCAATTTTTAAAGACACATTTCCTTAAATGGCAGATTAGAGTTTTACAAGGGTTTAATGTTACATTTTTTGCAACAATAAAAGTCACATTCACAAAAAGTGCACTGTTTTTCGAGAAGGAAAAGAAACCATAGAGATTTTATGAATGCTTGTGTATTCACACATTTTGTGAAATTTCATTTTCAATTATTCTAACTTGCATTCATCTCAGGAATCACAATCAAAATTCTTTCTTTGCACAATCAAATTCTCAACAAAACGTGATAAATCTCATCAAATTGTGTTTTTTGAAATTTTTGAAGTACTTGTGATTACAAATTATGTATACTGCAACTAAAGAAAACAAGGAAAATACTTTTGAAATTTTATTTCAAACATGCAATGGTTTTAATTCAAGATCAATTTGCATGTTTAACATATTCTAAAACATCTAAAGTTACATACAGCTTACATATTACGTTTGAGAAATCAGTTTCCTGCAAAATCTGAATGATTCTTCACATGCTATTTTATCATTATCTGGTAGTGAGATTAAATTAGTTTCCTATCCTTCTATTTAGGTCCTGTTTTTGATGAATCATTTCCTTTCTATTTATACAGCTAACATGTTCTTTTATTCACAACATTTAATGTTTAAAAGTGTATAATTTACTGGTTGTTAAAAATCTGAAATCATTTTTACAAGCATCAAAATAAATGTACCGATATGTGTGCAACTTCTTTGTATTTGAAAGTTATCAAATCCTCGACAATATTTGGGCCAAATTCTAAGGTAAGTAAAAAACATATATATATATATTTATTTCTTTAACATGTACCAAATGTCAGAGAAACATCAGTAGGAAGTGGAGGAGTGGAAGTAATTAATAACAGGGGCAGCATTTATCTTCTGCTATCCATATTGCAGTGTACAGTATTTTCTCTAATAAAATCTCATACTCATATATATACAAAACCTCTTTCCTGAGTCACTAGTGGATTCAGAGGTGGGGACAGGGTGCCTGAACACCTTCCCCCCCCCCCCACCCCCATTGCGATTTCCTGAATAAATATATTTACAAAAATGGAACAATTTCAGAAATGCAACACATACTTTGACCCCTGACCTCTCTGACCCCTGAATGAAGATTCTGAATCCACCTATGAGTTTTGCAAGAATTAAAAGCAGGAGTCGACCTTGACACGTCCACATATAATTAAAATTGAGATTTTCAAAGATTATAAAACCAATTGGAACGAGGAAAATGAGTACTAATATATTAAGCAAACTGGATTTTATTTATTTGTTTGATTTTACAATTAAAAAAACAACTATAGCTTTGGAAATCTATATGTTTTGCTAAAAGCAGGTGGCTGCACAGAAAATTAATCAAAAGACAAGAAATAATAAATTATTAAGAACTGAAATATTCCAATTCTCAATTAACAGTTAACTTTCTGAATTTTTAAAATAGATTTTTCCATCCTTATTTTGTTTTGGACAATTCCATTACCATTGAACAGGGGTGTTTATATATAATGAATGAATGAGAGTCAAACAATCTAGACCCAGATCTGGGCTGATCCCAGTCTATACAGTATGCAAATCTATAGTTCAATGCAACGCTGTTCTATTTCCTTATTTGTTTGTATGTATATAGAACAGTGTTGTGCTGAACCCTCAAAATGGGAAGAAAAAGCTCTAGTACAGTATCTGATAAATACTGGAGATAATACGGTGCACACCGGGGATAATGTTTAACAAGATTGAACTTTCTGTTTAGTATCAGACAGTATCAATATACCCAGGAACCAATATAGAATATACCACACACCCATTAACCTGATACAATATTGGCAAGCATGTCTGCATAGTTACACAGTAACTGATAGTAATAGCAAAGCCTGTAATCACCTGCTGACATCATGCTAGAAACTAATTCTTGTGATTTCAAACAGGCCTAGCTGTTGAGACACAGCAATTTTAATGTTCACACATTACATAATTTTTAAACCTATGGATAACCATATTGAAATATAAATCTCCACCTATGGATAACCATATGGAAATATAAATATCCACTTATGGATAACCATATCGAAATATAAATATGCACCTATGGATAACCATATCAAAATATAAATATCCACCTATGGATAACCATATCAAAATATAAATATCCACCTATGGATAACCATATCAAAATATAAATATCCACCTATGGATAACCATATAAAAATATAAATCTCCACATATGAACAACCATATCAAAATATAAATATCCACCTATGGATAACCATATGGAAATATAGATCTCCAAGTATTTTTAGAATGGGATTTTACGTCATTTTCAACACATTTCAGGTTATATATGGCAAACCAAGTTTTATTGGTGGGGGAAGACCTCAGAATAAATCTGAGTAGAACCACCATCCTTCTGCATTGGTAACTGGCAAACTTTCTCACATTTTTTTAGCCAACATGTAACAAACTTATGACTTTAGCGGTGAAAGGTAGGTGATCTTGAGACAGCGCCTGAGACTCTGTCTCCAAGTATAACTATCTAACACTTCATTCATGTATTTAAGAATTCATTAATAGTTTTTGTATAAATGGTGGGGTTGTGCTAGTTTTAAAAACATCGGTGACTTAATTGTTTATAAAAATATAATTGGTATATACTTTGGAATTGTATCTAACCTATCAATAAAAAGGGATGTAATCTAAATGTTTTTTAAACTTTTTGTCATAGGTTACCATAATTTTTATATCATGTGTGACATTTGATGCCTTTTAACCATTTACCAGAGTTATGGCCCTTCCTGAAATAGAAATAAATAAAGGGTCCCCATGTAATTGGGGGAGATTAATTCAATATTTACATCATATATAATTGTATTTTCAGATATAGTATCAAATGAATATTCATTAAAATTTTGCTTCTTAAAAGGATTTTTCAAAATTTTAAAATATGCTAAAAACATATTTTCCCAATAATATCATGCCTATATATACTCACTGACCCCATATTGCCAGAAGGATATATATTTAAACATGTCAAAATAATAATTATATTAAAAAGGGATTTCCTAACATGGGCTACACACCTAGGTTACGCAAACATAGATTTCCCACTTAAAATTCCGACATAGTTTGTGACATATTAAATGAGTCACAAGATTTCAGTTTGATCAATTATACAGGATTACACGTTTAAGTGCTGTCTATTTTTAGAATTGGGATTTTTGTCACATTTTGGTGGATTTGGCATTGGGGTTTTATTTCTTAATGATAATGGGATGCTTTTTATCCATTTTTAAAAATAATTATATTTTTTTAGACATTTATAGCGTTTCATGATTACTTTTGTAACACCATAACAATGGTGTGGATGGCTAAATAATGGTGATAAGAAAATATGCAAAGTTTCAGAAATCGCACCTATAACCTTTTGTTTCAGTGACATAAATCATGTCTATCAGGAATATATCTTAATAAACAGGACTTTTCTAAACATATATATATATACACATATGGCCTAATGGACGGATTGGTCATCAGTATTACAGTATTAAACCTATTTATTTTACATCGATTGTGAAACAACAAATTATTACAACTTGTAAAATACACGCTTTATGACTTTCTTGGTACACCAAGCATTAATAACATTTATAAATATTTATCAATTTTTTTTTACTTTTTGGTGATTATACAGAGTGAATTATTTTTTATTATTTCATTGTTTTCAACCATTTTTTTTCATTCCAGCGAACTGTCAGTTAAATTCACATGTGAAACCTGCATGCTCACTTGTGGTTTCCGGTAAGCCAGTCATGTTAACAACATTACTGGGCCTAAATTCATCAATAATTTGAGTCTAACAATCAGATTCAGACTCAAAACCTAACAATTTTGTAAGACCCTGTAAACGTGCACTTTTGGGTAGGAATTGTGATCTTGTAATATTTTCTGTTAACCCTTTACTTCATATAAACGCCTTTGGACACCTCTAATATTGAAAGTATTAATTCACCACATATCAGCAATGGGTGAATTATGTTTATATTAACTGACAGAGTGGAAAACAGTGCAGGAAGTGTTCAGATTGCTCGTTACGAGCAATCTGAACTCTTCCTGCACTGTTTTCAAAGGCCTTCTGTGATTGGTGCAGGAAAACACGTATCTATGGAGTAAAGGGTTAACTAATCATCAGAACTGTTTGTTTCTGCAAATAAATATTAAACAAGTTAAAGTTGTTTGTTTAACAGAAGTTATCTGAATCGTAAATTTTTGTCATTTTGAGTCTCGAGTCTAAATCTCAAACTTAAAATATTGATGAATTTGTGTCCAGCTGATGAAATAAAAAAAATAATTCACTGAAACTGACAATAATTGTTTTCTGAATTACCTCCCCTATCTACATAACACAGCCTTGCAGTATGTACATACCGGTATAACATGTCTATGAGCTGGGGCAATGAGGATCAGTTAAGATACATTTGTATCTATTTTATAGATAAGGTAGTATTGCCTATTAATTCCTTTGGCAGGGGCAAGTTTTCAAAACGAAAGTTAGTCTCTTAAATAAACATGCACATTGGACATTAAATGGGCACCACACATGGGAACAACTTTTGAATAGTAAGTTTGGTTTAAACATATTTATTCAGTCAAATGTACATATATACACATAAGTTAAGGTATAGATATGGATTAGAATGGAAGATAAAATCTTATAAAGTTCTTCTCCATAGCAATTTTAATATAAATATTTGGCAATAAGGTTACCAGTTATAATAATATACCTGTGATTGCCAGTGGTATCATCTGCTTTTTGGCACAGCTGGCCTGGACCTACAGATTATCCAGAAAATGAATCTCAGCTTGAATCATGTTCAGTTTATCTAGAGCTTTAGGGGAAGAGGGGGGGGGAGAGAGGTTTCATCCCCAAGACCCCCACCATAACAAAGTGCCTAATACCCCTTCGAACCCTAATCTGGGCCTACAACTTGAAAAACAGCCAGCTATGCCCCTGATGGCATGTACATAAACTTTAATGTAGGTAAAAAAAAGCACATATAGTACAGAGAAACGTATGTTAACGTTAAAATGATATTATATACAAATAAATAAAAATAAAAATTGTTTCTTTCTCAAAGAAAGAGATATGTCATTTATATGTTTATATACATGTAAATATAAATTATTTATTTCAGATAATATAATTTACATAGAAATTGTTTATTTCACATGGAGATATGTAATTTAAAAATGGATTAGTTATTTCACAATCGGAAATGTCATTTAAAAATAGATTATTTATTTCACAATGAGAAATTAAAAATAGATTGTTTATTACACAATGGTTAAAAATAGATTGTTTATTTCACAATGGTTAAAAATGAATTATTTCACAATAAGTTATGTCATTTACATAGCAACAGTTTATTTCACAATGAGATACAGGTATTGTGAATTAAAATGAGATTATTAAAAAGAAATCATTGATCTATTCAAATAACAAGATTGTAGCTTTAACATAAAAATCAAACTGTACAGTCTTGGTATAAAAAAGGTAATATGGAACTACATGTATGGATTTACAATGGGCAATAGAGCAAAAGGAATTAAAGCAGTATAATGAACATTCCATCTAACAACATGTTCGTTTTCAAAAATATGAAACATTATTAAAGGGACTTGAAACAATTCTTCAAGGTTTTGTGTACCTAATTCCTTTCAGCTGAATAGTTATTGGGAATTGTTGATATTTTACAAAAATATAAAATGCAATACTTGTGTGTGTTACATGTTCCTATTACAAGCTGAGAGAAAGAGATAAGTAAATATAGGTAATTCTCCGATACTAGTAATTTTGGGCAGCACATTCAGTGTTTTCCAAACTAAACCAACAAACAGATTTTTGTGATATTGATATCGAAAGAAAGGGTTTGATAGTAATTCTGGATGGTAATATTTTCGTGTTTTTAATTTAAAGAAATGAAGAAAATTCAAGCTTACAGTTATTTTTGTGTTATAATTTTCTCATCTTTAGTCCTTTTTTAAAGTAAGAAATACAACTTCTATAAATATCAGCATGAAATGTCCCACCACCCATGAATAATTTATTTCTCCATCTTCCAACATAAAACTTTTATTTTTATAATTTGTTGTCAAAATATTGTTCAAACTATAGAACACTAACATTTT